>CM062506.1:43502416-43557416 GCA_031479575.1 Coregonus ussuriensis | reverse complement strand
TACCATTTACATAGGAGTGGTTAAAACATGCTAATAACGGTCCTCTTAGTATTTCAAAAAAGGTTTGGTATACCTCGATTGGTATGCCATCCAACCCTGGAGTTTTCCCGGACTTAAAGTCTTTAATTGCATCCAGAAGTTCCTCCTCTGTAATTTCACCTTCACATGAGTCTTTCTGTGTGGCTGTTAATTTGACATTATCAATAGGAAAAAAATCTCTACAATTAGCTTCAGTTAGAGGAGATGGAGGCGACTGAAAAGAAAACATATGCTTAAAATACTTTGTTTCTTCCTTGTTTCCCATTCATTCTTTCCTTTACACGGATCAGTCATCCTGGTCCCTTTGCAGAAAAACAGCCCCAAAGCATGATGTTTCCACCTCCATGCTTCACAGTAGGTATGGTGTTCTTTGGATGCAACTCAGCATTCTTTGTCCTCCAAACACGACGAGTTGAGTTTTGACCATATCTGACCATATGACATTCTCCCAATCCTCTTCTGGATCATCCAAATGCACTCTAGCAAACTTCAGATGGGCCTGGACATGTACTGGCTTAAGCAGGGGGACACGTCTGGCACTGCAGGATTTTAGTCCCTGGCGGCTTAGTGTGTTACTGATGGTAGGCTTTGTTACTTTGGTCCCAGCTCTCTGCAGGTCATTCACTAGGTCCCCCCGTGTGGTTCTGGGATTTTTGCTCACCGTTCTTGTGATCATTTTGACCCCACGGGGTGAGATCTTGCGTGGAGCCCCAGATCGAGGGAGATTATCAGTGGTCTTGTATGTCCTCCATTTCCTAATAATTGCTCCCACAGTTGATTACTTCAAACCAAGCTGCTTATCTATTGCAGATTCAGTCTTCCCAGCCTGGTGCAGGTCTACAATTTTGTTTCTGGTGTCCTTTGACAGCTCTTTGGTCTTGGCCATAGTGGAGTTTGGAGTGTGACTGTTTGAGGTTGTGGACAGGTGTCTTTTATACTGATAACAAGTTCAAACAGGTGCCATTAATACAGGTAACGAGTGGAGGACAGAGGAGCCTCTTAAAGAAGAAGTTACAGGTCTGTGAGAGCCAGAAATCTTGCTTGTTTGTAGGTGACCAAATACTTATTTTCCACCATAATTTGCAAATAAATTCATTAAAAATTCTACAATGTAATTTTCTGGAGACATTTTTTTCTCAATTTGTCTGTCATAGTTGACGTGTACCTATGATGAACATTACAGGCCTCTCTCATCTTTTTAAGTGGGAGAACTTGCACAATTGGTGGCTGACTAAATACTTTTTTCCCCCACTGTATGAATGACTACCTCATCTCTGTACCCCAAACATTTAATTATCTGTATGTCCCTCAGTCGAGTAGTGAATTTCAAACACAGATTGAACCTCAAAGACCAGGGAGGTTTTCCAATGCCTCTCAAAGAAGGGCACCTATTGGTAGATGGGTAAAAATGTAACAAGCAGACAATATCCCTTTGAGCATGGTGAAGTTATTAATTACACTTTGGATGGTGTATCAATACACGCAGTCACTACAAGGATACAGGCGTCATTCCTAACTCAGTTGCCAGAGAGGAAAGAAACCACTCAGGGATTTCACCATGGGGCCGGTGGTGACTTTAAAACAGTTACAGAGTTTAATGGTGTGACAGGAGAAAACTGAGGATAGATCAACAACATTGTAGTTACTCCACAATACTAACCTAATTGACAGAGTGAAAAGAAGGAAGCCTGTATGAAATACAATTATTCCAAATCATGCATCCTGTTTGCAACAAGGCACTAAAGTAATACTGCAAAAAATGTGGCAGAGCAATTAACTTTTTGTCCTGAATACAAAGTGTTATGTTTGGGGCAAATCCAATACAACACATTACTGAGTACCACTCTCCATATTTTCAAGCATAGTAGTGGCTGCATCATGTTATGGGGATGCTTGTCATTGTTAAGGACTGGGGAGTTTTTCAAGATAAAAAATAAAAATGGATGGAATCAGGTAAAATCAGGTAAAATCCTAGAGGAAAACTAGAAAAGGCCTCCTGCAGGGACGGGGGCTGGGATTAAAAATAAAAATATAGGACAAAACACACATCACAACAAGAGAGAGACACCACAACACTACATAAAGAGAGACACCACAACACTACATAAAGAGAGACACCACAACACTACATAAAGAGAGACACCACAACACTACATAAAGAGAGACACCACAACACTACATAAAGAGAGACACCACAACACTACATAAAGAGAGAGAGATACCACAACACTACATAAAGAGAGCGAGAGACACCACAACACTACATAAAGAGAGACGCCACAACACTACATAAAGAGAGACACCACAACACTACATAAAGAGAGAGAGACACCACAACACTACATAAAGAGAGAGAGAGACACCACAACACTACATAAAGAGAGACACCACAACACTACATAAAGAGAGAGAGACACCACAACACTACATAAAGAGAGAGAGACACCACAACACTACATAAAGAGAGACACCACAACACTACATAAAGAGAGAGAGACACGACAACACTACATAAAGAGAGAGAGACACCACAACACTACATAAAGAGAGACACCACAACACTACATAAAGAGAGACACCACAACACTACATAAAGAGAGATACCACAACACTACATAAAGAGAGAGAGACACCACAACACTACATAAAGAGAGACACCACAACACTACATAAAGAGAGAGAGAGACACCACAACACTACATAAAGAGAGAGAGACACCACAACACTACATAAAGAGAGACACCACAACACTACATAAAGAGAGAGAGAGACACCACAACACTACATAAAGAGAGACACCACAACACTACATAAAGAGAGAGAGACACCACAACACTACATAAAGAGAGAGAGACACCACAACACTACATAAAGAGAGACACCACAACACTACATAAAGAGAGAGAGAGACACCACAACACTACATAAAGAGAGACACCACAACACTACATAAAGAGAGAGAGAGACACCACAACACTACATAAAGAGAGACACCACAACACTACATAAAGAGAGAGAGACACCACAACACTACATAAAGAGAGAGAGACACCACAACACTACATAAAGAGAGACACCACAACACTACATAAAGAGAGAGAGAGACACCACAACACTACATAAAGAGAGACACCACAACACTACATAAAGAGAGAGAGAGACACCACAACACTACATAAAGAGAGAGAGACACCACAACACTACATAAAGAGAGACACCACAACACTACATAAAGAGAGAGAGAGACACCACAACACTACATAAAGAGAGACACCACAACACTACATAAAGAGAGAGAGAGACACCACAACACTACATAAAGAGAGACACCACAACACTACATAAAGAGAGAGAGAGACACCACAACACTACATAAAGAGAGACACCACAACACTACATAAAGAGAGACACCACAACACTACATAAAGAGAGAGAGCCACCACAACACTACATAAAGAGAGAGAGACACCACAACAGTACATAAAGAGAGACACCACAACACTACATAAAGAGAGAGAGACACCACAACACTACATAAAGAGAGAGAGAGACACCACAACACTACATAAAGAGAGAGAGACACCACAACACTACATAAAGAGAGACACCACAACACTACATAAAGAGAGAGAGAGACACATTTACATTACATTTACATTTACATTTTAGTCATTTAGCAGACGCTCTTATCCAGAGCGACTTACAGGAGCAATTAGGGTTAAGTGCCTTGCTCAAGGGCACATTAACGTCATTTAGCAGACGCTCTTAGCCAGAGCGACTCACAAATTGGTGCGTTCACCCTATAGCCAGTGGGATAACCACTTTACAATTGGGGGGGGGGGGGGGGTAGAATGATTCCTTTATCCTATCCCAGGTATTCCTTAAAGAGGTGGGGTTTCAAATGTCTCCGGAAGGTGGTGAGTGACTCCGCTGTCCTGGCGTCGTGAGGGAGCTTGTTCCACCATTGGGGTGCCAGAGCAGCGAACAGTTTTGACTGGGCTGAGCGGGAACTATGCTTCCGCAGAGGAAGGGGAGCCAGCAGGCCAGAGGTGGATGAGCGCAATGCCCTCGTTTGGGTGTAGGGACTGATCAGAGCCTGAAGGTACAGAGGTGCCGTTCCCCTCACTGCTCCATAGGCAAGCACCATGGTCTTGTAGCGGATGCGAGCTTCAACTGGAAGCCAGTGGAGTGTGCGGAGGAGGGGGGTGACGTGAGAGAACTTGGGAAGGTTGAACACCAGACGGGCTGCGGCATTCTGGATGAGTTGTAGGGGTTTAATGGCACAGGCAGGGAGGCCAGCCAACAGCCAGTTGCAGTAGTCCAGACGGGAGATGACAAGTGCCTGGATTAGGACCTGTGCCGCTTCCTGTGTAAGGCAGGGTCGTACTCTCCGAATGTTGTAGAGCATGAACCTGCAGGAGCGGGTCACCGCCTTGATGTTGGCGGAGAACGACAGGGTGTTGTCCAGGGTCACGCCAAGGCTCTTCGCACTCTGGGAGGAGGACACAGCGGAGTTGTCAACCGTGATGGCGAGATCATGGAACGGGCAGTCCTTCCCCGGGAGGAAGAGCAGCTCCGTCTTGCCAGGGTTCAGCTTGAGGTGGTGATCCGTCATCCATACTGATATGTCTGCCAGACATGCAGAGATGCGATTCGCCACCTGGTTATCAGAAGGGGGAAAGGAGAAGATTAGTTGTGTATCGTCAGCGTAGCAATGATAGGAGAGACCATGTGAGGATATGACAGAGCCAAGTGACTTGGTGTATAGGGAGAAAAGGAGAGGGCCTAGAACTGAGCCTTGGGGGACACCAGTGGTGAGAGCACGTGGTGCGGAGACAGCTTCTCGCCACGCCACTTGGTAGGAGCGACCGGTCAGGTAGGACGCAATCCAGGAGTGAGCCGCGCCGGAGATGCCCAGCTCGGAGAGGGTGGAGAGGAGGATCTGATGGTTCACAGTATCAAAGGCAGCAGACAGGTCTAGAAGGACAAGAGCAGAGGAGAGAGAGTTAGCTTTAGCAGTGCGGAGAGTCTCCGTGACACAGAGAAGAGCAGTCTCAGTTGAATGACCAGTCCTGAAACCTGATTGGTTTGGATCAAGAAGGTCATTCTGAGAGAGATAGCAAGAGAGTTGGCTAAAGACGGCACGCTCAATAGTTTTGGAAAGAAAAGAAAGAAGGGATACTGGTCTGTAGTTGTTGATATCAGTGGGGTCGAGTGTTGGTTTTTTGAGAAGGGGAGCAACTCTCGCTCTCTTGAAGACGGAAGGGACATGGCCAGCGGTCAAGGATGAGTTGATCAGCGAGGTGAGGTAGGGGAGAAGGTCACCGGAGATGGTCTGGAGAAGCGAGGAGGGGATGGGGTCAAGCGGGCAGGTTGTTGGGCGGCCTGCAGTCACAAGTCGCATGATTTTATCTGGAGAGAGAGGGGAGAAAGAAGTCAAAGCATAGGGTAGGGCAGTGTGAGCAGGACCAGCAGTGTCATTAGACTTAACAAACGAGGATCGGATGTCGTCAACCTTCTTTTCAAAGTGGTTGACGAAGTCATCCACAGAGAGAGAGGAGGGGGGGGGGGGGGGGGAGGATTCAGGAGGGAGGAAAATGTGGCAAAGAGCTTCCTAGGGTTAGAGGCAGATGCTTGGAATTTAGAGTGGTAGAAGGTGGCCTTAGCAGCAGAAACAGATGAAGAAAATGTAGAGAGGAGGGAGTGAAAAGATGCCAGGTCGGCAGGGAGTTTAGTTTTCTTCCATTTCCGCTCCGCTGCCCGGAGCTCTGTTCTGTGAGCTCGCAGTGAGTCATCAAGCCACGGAGCTGGAGGGGAGGACCGAGCCGGCCGGGAGGATAGGGGACACAGAGAGTCAAAGGATGCAGAAAGGGAGGAGAGGAGGGTTGAGGAGGCAGAATCAGGAGATTGGAGGGAGAAGGATTTAGCAGAGGGAAGAGATGATAGGATGGAAGAGGAGAGAGTAGTGGGAGAGAGAGAGCGAAGGTTGCGGCGGCGCATTACCATCTGTGTAGGGGCAGAGTGAGTAGTGTGGGAGGAGAGCGAGAGAGAAAAGGAAACAAAGTAGTGGTCGGAGACATGGAGGGGAGTTGCAGTGAGATTAGTAGAGGAGCAGCATCTAGTGAAGATGAGGTCAAGCGTATTGCCTGCCTTGTGAGTAGGGGGGGGACGGTGAGAGGGTGAGGTCAAAAGAGGAGAGGAGTGGAAAGAAGGAGGCAGAGAGAAATGAGTCAAATGTGGACATAGGGAGGTTGAAATCCCCCAAAACTGTGAGGGGTGAGCCATCCTCAGGAAAGGAACTTATCAAGGCGTCAATCTCATTGATGAACTCTCCAAGGGAACCTGGAGGGCGATAGATGACAAGGATATTAAGCTTAAAAGGGCTAGTGACTGTGACAGCATGGAATTCAAATGAGGAGATAGACAGATGGGTTAGGGGAAAAATTGAGAATGTCCACTTGGGAGAGATGAGGATTCCTGTACCACCACCCCTCTGACCAGATGCTCTCAGGGTATGCGAGAACACATGGTCAGACGAGGAGAGAGCAGTAGGAGTAGCAGTGTTTTCAGTGGTGATCCATGTTTCCGTCAGCGCCAGGAAGTCGAGGGACTGGAGGTTGGCATAGGCTGGGATGAAGTCAGCTTTGTTGGCGGCAGAACGGCAGTTCCAGAGGCTGCCTGCGACCTGGAACTCCAGGTGAGGGGTGCGTGCAGGGACCACCAGGTTAGAGAGGCAGCAGCCGCGCGGTGTGGTGCGTTTGTGTAGCCTGTGCAGAGAGGAGAGAACAGGGATAGGCAGAGGCATAGTTGACAGGCTGTAGCAAATGGCTACAAAAATGCAGAGGAGATCGGAATGAAATGAGCTAAGCATCTGGGAGAGGAGAGAGCAGGGCCTCCCTCACCAAAAACTTCTACCTCAGAAACTAAAATTGTTTCACTGAACCACCCGAACAAAAACTCTCCCAACTTCCACCTTTAGAAATCAGAATTGTTGTGAACCACAGCGGTTCAATGTTTAAAGGAATAGACTCAACCCACTTTATTCAGCTAGCTAACTATGACACCATAGCTAACTAGCATGCTAGCATCCAATAACACACAGTTTAACACACAGTTTAGCACCAACACTTGGTCACAACAAACCACCAATAGTGTGTTAACTAGCTAACTAGCATGCTAGCATCCAGTAACACACAGTTTAGCACCAACACTTGGTCACAACAAACCACCAATAGTGTGATAACACACTAAACAGATCATTCGTGTCTGTGTCAAGTTCCTTTCATGACGCAGCAATGATTAAACGTTGGCTAGCTAGGACAAGTATATTGTATTTAGCTACTACAGTACAGTTAGCTGGACGTGTTGGGTAGCTAGCAATGGCCACTGTGTTGACTTTGTTTGAAGAACGGCTAGCTAGCTAGCTTCGTGCTACACCCGGCACACAATGGCTACTGTGTTGACTCTGACTGTTCGAAAAAACGGCTAGTTAGCTCGCTTCGTGCTACAGCCGGCACGGCCGAAGACACTGCCAAGACACACCAATAGTATGATAACACACTAAACAGATCATTCGTGTCTGTGTCAAGTTCCTTTCATGACGCAGCAATGATTCAACGTTGGCTAGCTAGGACAAGTATATTGTATTTAGCTACTACAGTACAGTTAGCTGGTCTGTCTGGGGTGTTGGGTAGCTAGCAATGGCCACTGTGTTGACTTTGTTTGAAGAACGGCTAGCTAGCTAGCTTCGTGCTACACCCGGCAGACAATGGCTACTGTGTTGACTCTGAATCTGTTCGAAAAACGGCTAGTTAGCTCGCTTCGTGCTACAGCCGGCACGGCCGAAGACACTGACAACCTACAGTAACTACCCACAACAACCCACGATACCTAGCTATGACACCGTAGCTAACTAGCAAGCTAGCATCCATTAACACACAATTTAGCACCAATACTTGGTTACAACAAACTGCCAAGAGTGTGTTAGCACACTAAACAGATAATTCATGTCCGTGTCTAGTTCCTTTCATAACGCATAACGCAGCAAAAATTAAACGTTGGGTAGCAGCACATTAACATTGGAAACAGCTCTCCACCGTTGCTAATCGTTACCAGTAGCTACCCGCTAGCTAGCTAGCCTCGTGCTTCGATACTAACCTACAATTACCTACGGAAACCTACAATAACAACAATACTAACCTATAATAAATACAATACCTAACTACAACTAACTACCTACCTACGATCTAATACATGGTTAAGCTTTACTCAACGCCATATGAGAAGCTTACCTACATAAAGAGAGACACCACAACACGACATAAAGAGAGACACCACAACACTACATAAAGAGAGACACAACAACACTACATAAAGAGAGAGAGACACCACAACACTACATAAAGAGAGACACCACAACACTACATAAAGAGAGAGAGAGACACCACAACACTACATAAAGAGAGACACCACAACACTACATAAAGAGAGACACCAAAACACTACATAAAGAGAGAGAGAGACACCACAACACTACAGAAAGAGAGAGAGAGACACCACAACACTACATGAAGAGAGACGCCACAACACTACATAAAGAGAGACACCACAACACTACATATAGAGAGACACCACAACACTACATAAAGAGAGACACCACAACACTACATAAAGAGAGAGAGAGACACCACAACACTTCATAAAGAGAAACACCACAACACTCATAAAGAGAGACGCCACAACACTACATAAAGAGAGACACCACAACACTACATAAAGAGAGACACCACAACACTACATAAAGAGAGACACCACAACACTACATAAAGAGAGAGAGACACCACAACACTACATAAAGAGAGACACCACAACACTACATAAAGAGCGAGAGAGACACCACAACACTACATAAAGAGAGACACCACAACACTACATAAAGAGAGACACCACAACACTACATAAAGAGAGACACCACAACACTACATAAAGAGAGAGAGACACCACAACACTACATAAAGACAGAGAGACACCACAACACTACATAAAGAGAGACACCACAACACTACATAAAGAGAGAGAGACACCACAACACTACATAAAGAGAGAGAGACACCACAACACTACATAAAGAGACACCACAACACTACATAAAGAGAGACACCACAACACTACATAAAGAGAGATACCACAACACTACATAAAGAGAGACACCACAACACTACATAAAGAGAGAGAGACACCACAACACTACATAAAGAGAGACACCACAACACTACATAAAGAGAGAGAGAGACACCACAACACTACATAAAGAGAGAGAGACACCACAACACTACATAAAGAGAGACACCACAACACTACATAAAGAGAGACACTACAACCCTACATAAAGAGAGACACCACAACACTACATAAAGAGAGACACCACAACACTACATAAAGAGAGACACCACAACACTACATAAAGAGAGAGAGACACCACAACACTACATAAAGAGAGAGAGAGACACCACAACACTACATAAAAAGAGAGACACCACAACACTACATAAAGAGAGACACCACAACACTACATAAAGAGAGAGAAACACCACAACACTACATAAAGAGAGAGAGAGACACCACAACACTACATAAAGAGAGAGAGACACCACAACACTACATAAAGAGAGACACCACAACACTACATAAAGAGAGAGAGACACCACAACACTACATAAAGAGAGACACCACAACACTACATAAAGAGAGAGAGAGACACCACAACACTACATAAAGAGAGAGAGACACCACAACACTACATAAAGAGAGACACCACAACACTACATAAAGAGAGAGAGAGACACCACAACACTACATAAAGAGAGACACCACAACACTACATAAAGAGAGAGAGAGACAACACAACACTACATAAAGAGAGAGAGAGACACCACAACACTACATAAAGAGAGACACCACAACACTACATAAAGAGAGACGCCACAACACTACATAAAGAGAGACACCACAACACTACATAAAGAGAGACACCACAACACTACATAAAGAGAGACACCACAACACTACATAAAGAGAGAGAGACACCACAACACTACATAAAGAGAGACACCACAACACTACATAAAGAGAGAGAGAGACACCACAACACTACATAAAGACAGACACCACAACACTACATAAAGAGAGAGAGAGACACCACAACACTACATAAAGAGAGAGAGAGACACCACAACACTACATAAAGAGAGAGAGAGACACCACAACACTACATAAAGAGAGAGAGAGACACCACAACACTACATAAAGAGAGACGCCACAACACTACATAAAGAGAGACACCACAACACTACATATAGAGAGACACCACAACACTACATAAAGAGAGACACCACAACACTACATAAAGAGAGACACCACAACACTACATAAAGAGAGACACCACAACACTACATAAAGAGAGAGAGACACCACAACACTACATAAAGAGAGACACCACAACACTTCATAAAGAGAGAGAGAGACACCACAACACTACATAAAGAGAGAGAGAGACACCACAACACTACATAAAGAGAGAGAGAGACACCACAACACTACATAAAGAGAGAGAGAGACACCACAACACTACATAAAGAGAGACGCCACAACACTACATAAAGAGAGACACCACAACACTACATATAGAGAGACACCACAACACTACATAAAGAGAGACACCACAACACTACATAAAGAGAGACACCACAACACTACATAAAGAGAGACGCCACAACACTACATAAAGAGAGACACCACAACACTACATAAAGAGAGACACCACAACACTACATAAAGAGAGACACCACAACACTACATAAAGAGAGAGAGACACCACAACACTACATAAAGAGAGAGAGACACCACAACACTACATAAAGAGAGACACCACAACACTACATAAAGAGAGAGAGACACCACAACACTACATAAAGAGAGACACCACAACACTACATAAAGAGAGATACCACAACACTACATAAAGAGAGACACCACAAAACTACATAAAGAGAGAGAGACACCACAACACTACATAAAGAGAGACACCACAACACTACATAAAGAGAGAGAGAGACACCACAACACTACATAAAGAGAGAGAGACACCACAACACTACATAAAGAGAGACACCACAACACTACATAAAGAGAGACACTACAACCCTACATAAAGAGAGACACCACAACACTACATAAAGAGAGACACCACAACACTACATAAAGAGAGACACCACAACACTACATAAAGAGAGAGAGACACCACAACACTACATAAAGAGAGAGAGAGACACCACAACACTACATAAAAAGAGAGACACCACAACACTACATAAAGAGAGACAACACAAAACTACATAAAGAGAGAGAGACACCACAACACTACATAAAGAGAGAGAGAGACACCACAACACTACATAAAGAGAGAGAGACACCACAACACTACATAAAGAGAGACACCACAACACTACGTAAAGAGAGAGAGACACCACAACACTACATAAAGAGAGACACCACAACACTACATAAAGAGAGAGAGAGACACCACAACACTACATAAAGAGAGACACCACAACACTACATAAAGAGAGAGAGAGACACCACAACACTACATAAAGAGAGAGAGAGACACCACAACACTACATAAAGAGAGAGAGAGACACCACAACACTACATAAAGAGAGAGAGAGACACCACAACACTACATAAAGAGAGACGCCACAACACTACATAAAGAGAGACACCACAACACTACATATAGAGAGACACCACAACACTACATAAAGAGAGACACCACAACACTACATAAAGAGAGACACCACAACACTACATAAAGAGAGACACCACAACACTACATAAAGAGAGAGAGACACCACAACACTACATAAAGAGAGACACCACAACACTACATAAAGAGAGAGAGAGACACCACAACACTACATAAAGAGAGACACCACAACACTACATAAAGAGAGAGAGAGACATCACAACACTACATAAAGAGAGAGAGAGACACCACAACACTACATAAAGAGAGAGAGAGACACCACAACAATACATAAAGAGAGAGAGAGACACCACAACACTACATAAAGAGAGACGCCACAACACTACATAAAGAGAGACACCACAACACTACATATAGAGAGACACCACAACACTACATAAAGAGAGACACCACAACACTACATAAAGAGAGACACCACAACACTACATAAAGAGAGACACCACAACACTACATAAAGAGAGACACCACAACACTACATAGAGACAGCACAACACTACATAAAGAGAGACACCACAACACTACATAAAGAGAGAGAGACACCACAACACTACATAAAGAGAGAGAGACACCACAACACTACATAAAGAGAGAGAGACACCACAACACTACATAAAGAGAGAGAGACACCACAACACTACATAAAGAGAGACACCACAACACTACATAAAGAGAGACACCACAACACTACATAAAGAGAGATACCACAACACTACATAAAGAGAGACACCACAACACTACATAAAGAGAGAGAGACACCACAACACTACATAAAGAGAGACACCACAACACTACATAAAGAGAGAGAGAGACACCACAACACTACATAAAGAGAAAGAGACACCACAACACTACATAAAGAGAGACACCACAACACTACATAAAGAGAGACACCACAACACTACATAAAGAGAGACGCCACAACACTACATAAAGAGAGAGAGACACCACAACACTACATAAAGAGAGAGAGAGACACCACAACACTACATAAAGTGAGACACCACAACACTACATAAAGAGAGACACCACAACACTACATAAAGAGAGAGAGACACCACAACACTACATAAAGAGAGAGAGAGACACCACAACACTACATAAAGAGAGACACCACAACACTACATAAAGAGAAAGAGAGACACCACAACACTACATAAAGTGAGACACCACAACACTACATAAAGAGAGACACCACAACAATACATAAAGAGAGAGAGACACCACAACACTACATAAAGAGAGAGAGAGACACCACAACACTACATAAAGAGAGACACCACAACACTACATAAAGAGAGACACCACAACACTACATAAAGAGAGAGAGAGACACCACAACACTACATAAAGAGAGACGCCACAACACTACATAAAGAGAGACACCACAACACTACATATAGAGAGACACCACAACACTACATAAAGAGAGACACCACAACACTACATAAAGAGAGACACCACAACACTACATAAAGAGAGACACCACAACACTACATAAAGAGAGAGAGAGACACCACAACACTACATAAAGAGAGAGAGAGACACCACAACACTACATAAAGAGAGACGCCACAACACTACATAAAGAGAGACACCACAACACTACATATAAAGAGACACCACAACACTACATAAAGAGAGACACCACAACACTACATAAAGAGAGACACCACAACACTACATAAAGCGAGACACCACAACACTACATAAAGATAGAGAGACACCACAACACTACATAAAGAGAGAGAGACACCACAACACTACATAAAGAGAGACACCACAACACTACATAAAGAGAGAGAGACACCACAACACTACATAAAGAGAGAGAGACACCACAACACTACATAAAGAGACACCACAACACTACATAAAGAGAGACACCACAACACTACATAAAGAGAGATACCACAACACTACATAAAGAGAGACACAACAACACTACATAAAGAGAGACACCACAACACTACATAAAGAGAGAGAGACACCACAACACTACATAAAGAGAGACACCACAACACTACATAAAGAGAGAGACACCACAACACTACATAAAGAGAGAGAGACACCACAACACTACATAAAGAGAGACACCACAACACTACATTAAGAGAGACACCACAACACTACATAAAGAGAGACGCCACAACACTACATAAAGAGAGAGAGACACCACAACACTACATAAAGAGAGAGAGAGACACCACAACACTACATAAAGTGAGACACCACAACACTACATAAAGAGAGACACCACAACACTACATAAAGAGAGAGAGACACCACAACACTACATAAAGAGAGAGAGACACCACAACACTACATAAAGAGAGAGAGACACCACAACACTACATAAAGAGAGAGAGACACCACAACACTACATAAAGAGAGACACCACAACACTACATAAAGAGAGACACCACAACACTACATAAAGAGAGATACCACAACACTACATAAAGAGAGACACCACAACACTACATAAAGAGAGAGAGACACCACAACACTACATAAAGAGAGACACCACAACACTACATAAAGAGAGAGAGAGACACCACAACACTACATAAAGAGAGAGAGACACCACAACACTACATAAAGAGAGACACCACAACACTACATAAAGAGAGACACCACAACACTACATAAAGAGAGACGCCACAACACTACATAAAGAGAGAGAGACACCACAACACTACATAAAGAGAGAGAGAGACACCACAACACTACATAAAGTGAGACACCACAACACTACATAAAGAGAGACACCACAACACTACATAAAGAGAGACACCACAACAATACATAAAGAGAGAGAGACACCACAACACTACATAAAGAGAGAGAGAGACACCACAACACTACATAAAGAGAGACACCACAACACTACATAAAGAGAGACACCACAACACTACATAAAGAGAGAGAGAGACACCACAACACTACATAAAGAGAGACGCCACAACACTACATAAAGAGAGACACCACAACACTACATATAGAGAGACACCACAACACTACATAAAGAGAGACACCACAACACTACATAAAGAGAGACACCACAACACTACATAAAGAGAGACACCACAACACTACATAAAGAGAGAGAGAGACACCACAACACTACATAAAGAGAGAGAGAGACACCACAACACTACATAAAGAGAGACGCCACAACACTACATAAAGAGAGACACCACAACACTACATATAAAGAGACACCACAACACTACATAAAGAGAGACACCACAACACTACATAAAGAGAGACACCACAACACTACATAAAGCGAGACACCACAACACTACATAAAGATAGAGAGACACCACAACACTACATAAAGAGAGAGAGACACCACAACACTACATAAAGAGAGACACCACAACACTACATAAAGAGAGAGAGACACCACAACACTACATAAAGAGAGAGAGACACCACAACACTACATAAAGAGACACCACAACACTACATAAAGAGAGACACCACAACACTACATAAAGAGAGATACCACAACACTACATAAAGAGAGACACCACAACACTACATAAAGAGAGACACCACAACACTACATAAAGAGAGAGAGACACCACAACACTACATAAAGAGAGACACCACAACACTACATAAAGAGAGAGACACCACAACACTACATAAAGAGAGAGAGACACCACAACACTACATAAAGAGAGACACCACAACACTACATAAAGAGAGACACCACAACACTACATAAAGAGAGACGCCACAACACTACATAAAGAGAGAGAGACACCACAACACTACATAAAGAGAGAGAGAGACACCACAACACTACATAAAGTGAGACACCACAACACTACATAAAGAGAGACACCACAACACTACATAAAGAGAGACACCACAACACTACATAAAGAGAGAGAGACACCACAACACTACATAAAGAGAGAGAGACACCACAACACTACATAAAGAGAGAGAGACACCACAACACTACATAAAGAGAGACACCACAACACTACATAAAGAGAGACACCACAACACTACATAAAGAGAGATACCACAACACTACATAAAGAGAGACACCACAACACTACATAAAGAGAGAGAGACACCACAACACTACATAAAGAGAGACACCACAACACTACATAAAGAGAGAGAGAGACACCACAACACTACATAAAGAGAGAGAGACACCACAACACTACATAAAGAGAGACATCACAACACTACATAAAGAGAGACACCACAACACTACATAAAGAGAGACGCCACAACACTACATAAAGAGAGAGAGACACCACAACACTACGTAAAGAGAGAGAGAGACACCACAACACTACATAAAGTGAGACACCACAACACTACATAAAGAGAGACACCACAACACTACATAAAGAGAGACACCACAACAATACATAAAGAGAGAGAGACACCACAACACTACATAAAGAGAGAGAGAGACACCACAACACTACATAAAGAGAGTCACCACAACACTACATAAAGAGAGACACCACAACACTACATAAAGAGAGAGAGAGACACCACAACACTACATAAAGAGAGACGCCACAACACTACATAAAGAGAGACACCACAACACTACATATAGAGAGACACCACAACACTACATAAAGAGAGACACCACAACACTACATAAAGAGAGACACAACAACACTACAAAAAGAGAGACACCACAACACTACATAAAGAGAGAGAGAGACACCACAACACTACATAAAGAGAGAGAGAGACACCACAACACTACATAAAGAGAGACGCCACAACACTACATAAAGAGAGACACCACAACACTACATATAAAGAGACACCACAACACTACATAAAGAGAGACACCACAACACTACATAAAGAGAGACACCACAACACTACATAAAGAGAGACACCACAACACTACATAAAGATAGAGAGACACCACAACACTACATAAAGAGAGAGAGACACCACAACACTACATAAAGAGAGACACCACAACACTACATAAAGAGAGAGAGACACCACAACACTACATAAAGAGAGAGAGACACCACAACACTACATAAAGAGACACCACAACACTACATAAAGAGAGACACCACAACACTACATAAAGAGAGATACCACAACACTACATAAAGAGCGACACCACAACACTACATAAAGAGAGAGAGACACCACAACACTACATAAAGAGAGACACCACAACACTACATAAAGAGAGAGAGACACCACAACACTACATAAAGAGAGAGAGACACCACAACACTACATAAAGAGAGACACCACAACACTACATAAAGAGAGACACTACAACCCTACATAAAGAGAGACACCACAACACTACATAAAGAGAGACACCACAACACTACATAAAGAGAGACACCACAACACTACATAAAGAGAGAGAGACACCACAACACTACATAAAGAGAGAGAGAGACACCACAACACTACATAAAAAGAGAGACACCACAACACTACATAAAGAGAGACACCACAACACTACATAAAGAGCGAGAGAGACACCACAACACTACATAAAGAGAGAGAGACACCACAACACTACATAAAGAGAGACACCACAACACTACATAAAGAGAGAGAGACACCACAACACTACATAAAGAGAGACACCACAACACTACATAAAGAGAGAGAGAGACACCACAGCACTACATAAAGAGAGAGAGACACCACAACACTACATAAAGAGAGACACCACAACACTACATAAAGAGAGAGAGAGACACCACAACACTACATAAAGAGAGAGAGAGACACCACAACACTACATAAAGAGAGAGAGAGACACCACAACACTACATAAAGAGAGACACCACAACACTACATAAAGAGAGACGCCACAACACTACATAAAGAGAGACACCACAACACTACATAAAGAGAGACACCACAACACTACATAAAGAGAGAGAGACACCACAACACTACATAAAGAGAGACACCACAACACTACATAAAGAGAGAGAGCGACACCACAACACTACATAAAGAGAGACACCACAACACTACATAAAGAGAGAGAGAGACACCACAACACTACATAAAGAGAGAGAGAGACACCACAACACTACATAAAGAGAGAGAGAGACACCACACCACTACATAAAGAGAGAGAGAGACACCACAACACTACATAAAGAGAGACACCACAACACTACATAAAGAGAGACACCACAACACTACATAAAGAGAGAGACACCACAACACTACATAAAGAGAGAGAGAGACACCACAACACTACATAAAAAGAGAGACACCACAACACTACATAAAGAGAGACACCACAACACTACATAAAGAGAGAGAGACACCACAACACTACATAAAGAGAGAGAGAGACACCACAACACTACATAAAGAGAGAGAGACACCACAACACTACATAAAGAGAGACACCACAACACTACGTAAAGACAGAGAGACACCACAACACTACATAAAGAGAGACACCACAACACTACATAAAGAGAGAGAGAGACACCACAACACTACATAAAGAGAGAGAGACACCACAACAATACATAAAGAGAGACACCACAACACTACATAAAGAGAGAGAGAGACACCACAACACTACATAAAGAGAGACACCACAACACTACATAAAGAGAGAGAGAGACACCACAACACTACATAAAGAGAGAGAGAGACACCACAACACTACATAAAGAGAGAGAGAGAGACACCACAACACTACATAAAGAGAGCGAGACACCACAACACTACATAAAGAGAGAGAGAGACACCACAACACTACATAAAGAGAGACACCACAACACTACATAAAGAGAGAGAGACACCACAACACTACATAAAGAGAGACACCACAACACTACATAAAGAGAGACACCACAACACTACATAAAGAGAGACACCACAACACTACATAAAGAGAGACACCACAACAATACATAAAGAGAGACACCACAACACTACATAAAGAGAGACAACACAACACTACATAAAGAGAGACACCACAACACTACATAAAGAGAGACACCACAACACTACATAAAGAGAAACACCACACCACTACATATAGAGAGACACCACAACACTACATAAAGAGAGACACCACAACACTACATAACGAGAGACACCACAACACTACATAAAGAGAGACACCACAACACTACATAAAGAGAGACACCACAACACTACATAAAGAGAGACACCACAACACTACATAAAGAGAGACACCACAACACTACATAAAGAGAGACACCACAACACTACATTTAGAGAGACACCACAACACTACATAAAGAGAGACACCACAACACTACATAAAGAGAGACACCACAACACTACATATAGAGAGACACCACAACACTACATAAAGAGAGACACCACAACACTACATAAAGAGAGACACCACAACACTACATATAGAGAGACACCACAACACTACATAAAGAGAGACACCACAACACTACATATAGAGAGACACCACAACACTACATAAAGAGAGACACCACAACACTACATAAAGAGAGACACCACAACACTACATAAAGAGAGACACCACAACACTACATAAAGAGAGACACCACAACACTACATAAAGAGAGACACCACAACACTACATAAAGAGAGACACCACAACACTACATAAAGAGAGACACCACAACACTACATAAAGAGAGACACCACAACACTACATAAAGAGAGACACCACAACACTACATAAAGAGAGACACCACAACACTACATAAAGAGAGACACCACAACACTACATAAAGAGAGACACCACAACACTACATAAAGAGAGACACCACAACACTACATAAAGAGAGACGCTACAACACTACATAAAGAGAGACACCACAACACTACATATAGAGAGACACCACAACACTACATATAGAGAGACACCACAACACTACATAAAGAGAGACACCACAACACTACATAAAGAGAGACACCACAACACTACATATAGAGAGACACCACAACACTACATAAAGAGAAACACCACAACACTACATAAAGAGAGACACCACAACACTACATATAGAGAGACACCACAACACTACATAAAGAGAGACACCACAACACTACATAAAGAGAGACACCACAACACTACATAAAGAGAGACACCACAACACTACATAAAGAGAGACACCACAACACTACATATAGAGAGACACCACAACACTACATATAGAGAGACACCACAACACTACATAAAGAGAGACACCACAACACTACATAAAGAGAGACACCACAACACTACATAAAGAGAGACGCCACAACACTACATAAAGAGAGACCTAAGACAACAACATAGCATGGCAGCAACACACGACAACACAGCAAGGTAGCAACCCAACATGAAAACAACTTGGCAGCAGCACCACATGGTAGCAATACAGCATGGTAGCAACACAACATGACGACAACAACATGGTAGCAACACAACATGGTAGCAGCACAACATGGTAGCAGCACAAGACATGGTAAAAACATTATTGGGCACAGACAACAGCACAAAGGGCAAGAAGGTAGAGACAACAATACATCAGGCGAAGCAGCCACAACTGTCAGTAAGAGTGTCCATGATTGAGTCTTTGAATTAAGAGATGGAGATAATGGGACCCAGGGATGTGTGTGCTTTGGGGACCTTTAACAGAATGTGACTGGCAGAACGGGTGCTGTATGTGGAGGATGAGGGCTGCAGTAGGTATCTCAGATAGGGGGGAGTGAGGCCTAAGAGGGTTTTGTAAATAAGCATCAACCAGTGGGTCTTGCGACGGGTATACAGAGATGACCAGTTTACAGAGGAGTATAGAGTGCAGTGATGTGTCCTATAAGGAGCATTGGTGGCAAATCTGATGGCCGAATGGTAAAGAACATCTAGCCGCCCGAGAGCACCCTTACCTGCCGATCTATAAATTACGTCTCCGTAATCTAGCATGGGTAGGATGGTCATCTGAATCAGGGTTAGTTTGGCAGCTGTGTAGCTCATTTGGTAGAGCATTGCGCTTGCAACGCCAGGGTTGTGGGTTCGATTCCCACGGGGGGCCAGTATGCAAATGTATGCACTCACTAACTATAAGTTGCTCTGGATAAGAGGGTCTGCTAAATGACTAAAATATAAAATGGGTGAAAGAGGAGCGATTACGATAGAGGAAACCAAGTCTAGATTTAACCTTAGCCTGCAGCTTTGATATGTGCTGAGAGAAGGATACCGTCTAGCCGTACTCCCAAGGACTTGTATGAGGTGACTACCTCAAGCTCTAAACCCTCAGAGGTAGTAATCACACCGGTGGGGAGAGGGGCATTCTTCTTACCAAACCACATGACCTTTGTTTTGGAGGTGTTCAGAACAAGGCTAGGATTTAACACAAAACCCGGGGAGGGGAGGAGCCAGCTGAGTATAAGACTGTATCATCTGCATATAAATGGATGAGAGATTGTCCTACTGCCTGAGCTATGTTGTTGATGTAAATTGAGAAGAGCGTGGGGCCTAGGATGGAGCCTTGGGGTTCTCCCTTGGTGACAGGCAGTGGCTGAGACAGCAGATGTTCTGACTTTATACACTGCACTCTTTGAGAGAGGTAGTTAGCAAACCAGGCCAAAGACCCCTCAGAGACACCAATACTCCTTAGCCGGCCAATAAGGATGGAATGGTCTACCGTATCAAAAGCTTTGGCCAAGTCAATAAAAATAGCAGCACAACATTGCTTAGAATCAAGGGCAATGGTGACATCATTTAGGACTTTTAAGGTTGCAGTGACACATCCATAACCCGAGTGGAAACCAGATTGCATACCAGAGAGAATACTATAGACATTAAGAAAGCCAGTCAGTTGATTATTGACAAGTTTTTCCAACACTTTCGATAAACAGGTCAAGATAGAAATTGGCCTCTAACAGTTAGGATCAGCTTGATCTCCCCCTTTAAATAAAGGACGCACCGTGGCTGCCTTCCAAGCAATGGGAACCTCCCCAGAGAGGAGAGACAGGTTAAAAAGGTCAGAGATAGGCTTGGTGATGATAGGGGCAGCAACCTTAAAGAAGACAGGGTCTAAACCATCTGACCCAGATGGTTTTTTGGGGTCAGGTTTAAGGAGCTCCTTTAGCACCTTGAACTCAGTGACCGCCTGCAGGGAGAAACTTTGTAGCGAAGCAGTGGAAAAAGAGGGAGGAGCATCAGGGCTAGTCGCTTTAGAAGGGGTGGGAGATGAGGAAATGTTGGACGGGCAATAACCTAAAACTTACAGTTGAAGTCGGAAGTTAATATTCTTAAGTCAGAGTCATTAAAACTCATTTTTCAACCACTCCACACATTTCTTGTTAACAAACTATAGTTTTGGCAAGTCGGTTAGGACATCTACTTTGTGCACGACACAAGTAAGTTTTCCAAAAAATTATTTACAGACATATTATTTCACTTATAATTCACTGTATTACAATTCCAGTGGGTCAGAAGTTTACATACACTAAGTTGACTGTGCCTTTAAACAGCTTTGAAAATTCCAAATGATGTCATGGCTTTAGAAGCTTCTGATAGGCTAATTGACATAATTTGAGTCAATTGGAGGTGTACCTGTGGAGGTATTTCAAGGCCTACCTTCAAACTCAGTGCCTCTTTGCTTGCCAAAAATAGAACTGTTTGGCCATAATGACCATTGTTATGTTTGGATGAAAAAGGGGGTTGCTTGCAAGCCGAAGAACACCATCCCAACCGTGAAGCACGGGGGTGGCAGCATCATGCTGTGGGGGTGCTTTGCTGCAGGAGGGACTGGTGCACTTCACAAAATAGATGGCATCATGAGGAAGGAATATTATGTGGATATATTGAAGCAACTTCTCAAGACATCAGTCAGGAAGTTAAAGCTTGGTCGCAAATGGGTCTTCCAAATTAACAATGACCCCAAGCATACTTCCAAAGTTGTGGCAAAATGGCTTAAGTACAACAAAGTCAAGGTATTGGAGTGGCCATCACAAAGCCCTGACCTCAATCCTATAGAAAATGTGTGTGCAGAACTGAAAAAGCGTGTGCGAGCAAGGAGGCCTACAAACCTGACTCAGTTACACCAGCTCTGTTAGGTGGAATGGGCCAAAATTCACCCAACTTATTGTGGGAAGCTTGTGGAAGGCTACCTGAAAAGTTTGACCCAAGATAAACAATTTAAAGGCAATGCTACCAAATACTAATTGAGTGTATGTAAACTTCTGACCCACTGGGAATGTGATGAAAGATATAAAAGCTGAAATAAATAATTCTCTCTACTATTATTCTGACAATTCACATTCTTAAAATAAAGTGGTGATCCTAACTGACCTAAGACAGGGAATTTCTACTAAGATTAAATGTCAGGAATTGTGAAAAACTGAGTTTAAATGTATTTGGCTAAGGTGTATGTAAACTTCCGACTTCAACTGTAAGTCCAAATCTACACGAGTTGCTTACCAAGAAGACAGTGAATGTTCCTGAGTGCCCAAGTTACAGTTTTGACTTAAATCTGCTTGAAAATCTATGGCAAGACCTGAAAATGGCTGTCTAGCAACGATCAACAACCAATTTGACAGAGCTTGAAGAATTATGAAAATAATAATGGGCAAATGTTGCACAATCCAGGTGTGGAAAGCTCTTCTACAGATGGTTCTACCTAGAACCCAAAATGCTGGCTTTAATTCCATTTCGTCTACAAATGAACAGTCCACATTTTAGTCATTTAGCAGAAACTTATTGAGAGTGACTTACACTAGTGAGTGCATACATTTCCGTACTTGTCCCCCGTGGGAATCGAACCCACAACTCTGTCAAAGTAAGCACCATGCTCCACCAGCTGATCCAAATGGATATGTTGGATTCACGTCTCCATCTTAACCAAAAATCAAAGTTAAAGAATAGGACTAAATCAAATGTTATTTATAGTGCATTTAAAGTTTGATTTGAATTAGTCCTATTCTGTAACACACATCACTCTCTCTCTCTCTCTCTCTCTCTCTCTCTCCCTCTCTCTCTCTCTCTCTCTCTCTCTCTCCCTCTCTCTCTCTCTCTCTCTCTCTCTCTCTCTCTCTCTGTCTCTCTCTCTCTCTCTCTCTTTCTCTCTCTCTCTCTCTCTCTCTCTCTCTCTCTCTCTCTCTCTCTCTCTCTCTCTCTCTCTCCCTCTCTCTCTCTCTCTCTCTGTCTCTGTCTCTGTCTCTCTCTCTCTCTCTCTTTGTGTCAGACA
This sequence comes from Coregonus ussuriensis, assembly GCA_031479575.1. Classification (NCBI taxonomy): domain Eukaryota; kingdom Metazoa; phylum Chordata; class Actinopteri; order Salmoniformes; family Salmonidae; genus Coregonus; species Coregonus ussuriensis. The sequence goes on along the minus strand of CM062506.1, from coordinate 43,533,356 downwards.
CCACTGTGACATTCCTCCCAGGGGTGACTCCAGGGTCTCTCATTTCTCCTGGCTCTTTGGGAATATTTTGGAATGGGAATGTCCATTTTTTCTTTGTGGATTCCTGTCCCCTAGTTCCAGGGACAATGGCAAGTAGGGAAGAATGTGTCAACAATTCTCTGGTAGAGCACGGCGCTTGTAACGCCAAGGTAGTGGGTTCGATCCCCGGGACCACCCATACACAACAAAAAATACAAAAAAAATCAAAAAAAAAATGATGCACGCATGACTGTAAGTCGCTCTGGATAAAAGCGTCTGATAAATGCCATATTATTATATTGTTCTTTTGAATCATCCTCCAAGCCAATTGTTGTAAATGTTTTTGTAGGATAATAGTGTTGTAGGATAATAGTGTTGTAGGATAATAGTGTTGTAGGATAATAATGTTGCAGGATAATAGTGTTGTAGGATAATAGTGTTGTAGGATAATAGTGTTGTAGGATAATAGTGTTGTAGGATAATAGTGTTGCAGGATAATAGTGTTGTAGGATAATAGTGTTGTCACAAACGAGACTCCCGCTGTTCCTCCTGCTCACCACCAGAGGGAACCCTCTCCTGAGTATTAAACCCCTGAACTACATTTCCCACATACCTGGCTCTGATTACCGTTGCACCTGACTCCCATTAGTAGACTATTTAGGTGCTCTCAAACTCTCTCTCTTTGCGAAGTCTTGTTAACCCTGGTGATCATTTCTGAGCGTTTTCGCCTGTGTCTGTCTGCCCGTGGATTTACTCTGGACTGTTTTTCCCTCCTTGATTCTTTGCTGCCTGCCCTGGACTATACTCTTTACTGGACTGATTTTTGTAAGCTTGCTGCCTGCCCTGACCTTATGCCTGTACCTGGATTACGATTTGCCTTATCCCTACTGTTGTGTCTGCTGGCGATTGACCCTGGTTGTACGACCAAGATTGTAATAAAACTGCAAATGGATCCTCACTCTCCTGGAGCGTCATTACAGAAGACTTCGCCAACACACGATCCAGCAGCTCTGGTTCAGATGTCCACGGAGATCTCCACTCAAGCTAACCAACTTGCCATTCATCAACAGCAGCTAACCCATTTAACTACAGTAACAGAGGAACTCGTCAGGACGCTACAGAGGTTGCAGGTGTCGCTAACGAACCCAGCCCCTCCTCAACCGAACGCGAGTGTGGGCGCTTCTCCACCACCGTCACTCACAGTTAACCCACGTCTGGCTCTCCCTGATAAGTTCGACGGCAACCCAACTAAAAGTAAGGGATTTCTACTGCAATGTTCATTATTCATTGATCAACAACCAGCTATGTATGTCACCGATGCCAGCAAGATTTCCTTGGTATGCTCACTCCTCACTGACAAGGCGTTAGAGTGGGTGACGGCGGTTTGGAGAGAGGATGGCACTGCTTTCCCATCGTTTGGTACCTTTCTTCAACGCTTCCGGGAAATATTTGAACACCCGGAGGGAGGTATGAGAGCTGATGACCGACTACTTGCGTTGAGCCAGGGCAGGAATACCGCAGCAGAATATGCTTTGACATTTCGCACTCTAGCAGCTCAAACCGACTGGGTGGAGAGCACACTTAAACTGCTCTTTCGCAAGGGACTCAGCTTGGAGTTGCAATCCGAACTGGCCTGCCGAGATGAAGGGAGATCGCTGAATCAATTCATCGAACTAACCATTCAGATTGACAATCTGATTCGTTCACGTCGTCCACTCAGAACGGTACCCACCAGCACACAATACCCGGTCACTCTGTCTCAAACTGAACCCATGCAGCTCGGATATACTCACCTGACTCCGTAAGAACGAGAACGCCGCATACGTCAACATCTCTGCCTCTATTGTGGTCAACCGGGCCATCTGAGGGCGTTTTGCCCCACAAGACCACCTCCTCGTAATCCCTCTTCGGTGAGTCCTTGTGTTCAAGCACATCACTCCAGTTCTTGCATCAAAGTACCTATAGTATTATCTCTAGAGGGCAATCATATATCCACATCAGCTCTATTAGACTCAGGAGCAGCCGGGAACTTTGTCTCACGAGTTTGCCCAACAACAACAACTCCCATTAATCTCCTGTAACTCTCAATTGGCAGTGGAGGCGCTAGATGGACGGCCTCTCGGCGATGGGAGGGTCCTGCACACCACCGTGGACCTTCAACTACAGACCGGTACCCTTCACACTGAGGTAATTTGTTTCTACGTCATCTCATCACCTCATAACCCGGTTATTCTTGGACTCCCCTGGCTACGTCAACATAATCCCCTCATCTCATGGAGGGAGGGTCGTATCATCAAATGGGACCCGTCATGTCACTCCAACTGCTTAACTGGCAGCCCTTCACTCTCCATTCAGACCGTCACGCTAAAGGACGAGCCGGCCCTTTTCTCCACTCTTCCCATTGAATACTCTGACCTCATCGAAGCTTTTAGCAAGACCAAGGCGATGGAACTCCCCCCCCCCCACCGATCAAGCGACTGTTCCATCGAACTATTACCAGGCACAACACCACCTAAGGGCCGAATCTTCCCCCTATCACAACCCGAATCAGAAGCCATGAACAACTACATCGAGGAGGAACTTTCGAAGGGGTTCATTAGAACGTCGACATCACCTGCAGCCTCTGGCTTCTTCTTTGTTAAAAGGAAAGACGGTGGCCTACGCCCTTGTATCGACTACCGGGGTCTCAACGACATCACCGTCAAGTTTCGATATCCTTTACCGCTGGTACCAGCTGCCCTAGAACAACTCCGCAAAGCCAAGTACTTCTCCAAACTGGACCTCCGCAGCGCCTACAATCTCATTCGCATCCGGGACGGTGATGAATGGAAGACAGCCTTCTCTACCAGCACTGGGCACTATGAGTATTTGGTTATGCCTTTCGGGCTGTCCAATAGTCCGTCCGTATTTCAGTCGTTTATCAATGACGTCTTTCGGGACATGCTTAATCGTTGGGTAATTGTTTACATCGATGACATTCTCGTCTATTCCAACACCTATGAGGAACACGTGCAACACGTGAGAATAGTATTACAACGACTCATTGATCACCAATTATACGCCAAAGCAGAGAAGTGCGAATTTCACCAGACTTCCACGTCTTTCTTGGGCTACATCATCAACCAGGAGGGAGTCGCCATGGACGAGAAGAAGGTCAAGGCCGTTCTAGACTGGCCACTGCCAGTAACCTTAAAGGAGTTACAACGCTTCTTGGGATTTGCTAACTTCTACCGACGCTTCATCAGGAATTTCAGCTCGGTAGCCTCTCCCTTAACCTCTATGACTAAGAGAAATGCACCACACCTCACCTGGTCAACTACAGCACAGGAGGCTTTCGCAGAACTCAAGTCACGTTTCACATCTGCCCCCATCCTCCACCACCCTAATCCTGAAATCCCGTTTACAGTTGAGGTGGACGCTTCTAATACGGGCATTGGAGCCATCCTCTCACAGCGGCACGGATCCCCACTCAAGCTCTATCCGTGCGCCTATTACTCCCGCAAACTTAGTCCAGCCGAACAGAACTACGACGTCGGAAACCGAGAACTGTTGGCCATGAAAGCAGCTATGGAGGAGTGGCGTCATTGGCTGGAGGGAGCTAAACACCCGTTTGTGATTCTAACTGACCACAAGAATCTGGAATACTTGCGATCTGCCAAGAGATTGAATCCCAGACAAGCGAGGTGGGCTCTCTTCTTTACACGATTTGACTTCACCGTTACCTATCGTCCCGGTTCAAAGAACACCAAAGCAGACGCATTATCACGCCAACACGACGGTGTAGTTCCCACTGAATCCAAGGAAACCCTGCTTCCTGAGTCATTAATCGTGGCCCCTATTCAGTGGGACATCATGACAGAGCTCACCCAGGCCAATTCACAAAAGACCCCTCCTCCCGAATGCCCCCCTAACAAAACTTTTGTACCTCAGGATCTCTGTCAGAAAGTGCTACAGCAAGTTCACTCCGTACTCAGCTCCGGTCATCCTGGAATCGCTGCCACTGTTCACCTGCTTCAGAACAGCTTTTGGTGGCCAACCTTGCGGGCAGACACAATAAAATTTATTAACGAATGCACCACCTGTAACACAAGCAAACATCTCAGACAACTACCATCGGGCCTACTGCAACCACTGCCAGTTCCCCACCGACCATGGTCCCATCTTGCCATAGACTTTATTACCGATCTTCCCAAGTCCAATGGGAACACCACAATACTCACTGTCATAGATCGCTTCTCCAAGGCCTGCCGGTTGATTCCACTTCCCAAACTGCCCACAGCATTGGAAACAGCCGAACTCATGTGCAACCTTGTGTTTCGCTTCTATGGCCTGCCTGAGGACATCGTGTCGGACCGGGGGCCCCAATTCACATCCAGAGTATGGTCAGCATTCTTCCAACAACTCAACATCAACATTAGCCTCACTTCAGGATATCACCCACAATCTAATGGTCAGACAGAACGCCTCAATCAGGAGATCACCCGGTTTCTCAGAGCCTACTGTCATCAGAACCAAGCAGACTGGAGTCGATTCCTCATGTGGGCGGAGTATGCACAGAACTCACTCCAGAAACCCTCCACCGGTCTAACTCCATTCCAATGTGTAATGGGCTTCCAACCTCCCCTATTTCCATGGTCAGGGGAACCCACCGAGGTACCCTCTGTCAACGACTGGCTCCAGAGAAGCGAGGACATCTGGAGTCAGGCTCACACCCACCTGCTACGTGCTGTCAGGAGACAGAAGTTGCAGGCCAATCGTCACCGTCGCCCCAATCCCGAATATACTCCAGGTCAATGAGTCTGGCTATCCACTCGAGACCTACGCCTCAGACTTCCTTGCAAGAAACTCAGTCCCAGGTATGTAGGTCCCTTCCAAATTGTTAAACAGATTACACCAGTTTCCTTCCGTTTGGCATTACCCTCTAATTATCGTATTTCTCCCACTTTTCATGTATCACTTCTCAAACCCGCTGGTGGTCCGAGAGCGGAGGAGGAGGAGCAGACCAGTGATCAGGGCCCCCCACCCATCTTGGTGGACGGCGAGGAGGCATATCAGGTTCGAGATCTACTCGATTCCAGACGCCGGGGCAGGCTCCTCCAATATCTGGTGGATTGGGAGGGGTACGGACCGGAAGAGCGATCCTGGGTTAATACAGAGGACATACTCGACCCCGCACTCATGACTGAGTTCCATAGGACGCACCCGGAGAAACCGGGCCCCCGACCTCGAGGAAGACCCCGGCGTCGTTCGCCTCTTCGCGTCAGGAGCCGCTCGCAGGCGGGGGGCTCTGTCACAAACGAGACTCCCGCTGTTCCTCCTGCTCACCACCAGAGGGAACCCTCTCCTGAGTATTAAACCCCTGAACTACATTTCCCACATACCTGGCTCTGATTACCGTTGCACCTGACTCCCATTAGTAGACTATTTAGGTGCTCTCAAACTCTCTCTCTTTGCGAAGTCTTGTTAACCCTGGTGATCATTTCTGAGCGTTTTCGCCTGTGTCTGTCTGCCCGTGGATTTACTCTGGACTGTTTTTCCCTCCTTGATTCTTTGCTGCCTGCCCTGGACTATACTCTTTACTGGACTGATTTTTGTAAGCTTGCTGCCTGCCCTGACCTTATGCCTGTACCTGGATTACGATTTGCCTTATCCCTACTGTTGTGTCTGCTGGCGATTGACCCTGGTTGTACGACCAAGATTGTAATAAGACTGCAAATGGATCCTCACTCTCCTGGAGCGTCATTACAAGTGTTGTAGGATAATAGTGTTGCAGGATAATAGTGTTGTAGGATAATAGTGTTGTAGGATAATAGTGTTGTAGGATAATAGTGTTGTAGGATAATAGTGCTGTAGGATAATAGTGTTGCAGGATAATAGTGTTGCAGGATAATAGTGTTGCAGGATAATAGTGTTGCAGGATAATAGTGTTGTAGGATAATAGTGTTGCAGGATAATAGTGTTGCAGGATAATAGTGTTGTAGGATAATAGTGTTGCAGGATAATAGTGTTGCAGGATAATAGTGTTGTAGGCTAACAGCTCATTGGAGCTCCTCCACTTCTCAGTCCTAAAAGATAGAGCAGGAGAACGACTGCTACATGTGACTCCTGACCTGGTAATAACTGGGATAACCACATCGGCTCTTTAGCTGGGCTTTAGCTGGGAATCATTCTCTACAAGCACACTCACACACTAAGTGGTAGGATATACATTTATTTACATCACACTAAATGGTATTTTCTGATGATGTGTTTCGTATTCTAACCAGAGCAGATGTATCTCCTTGTCTGACTAGATAGGCACATGTTCAGCAGCTTCTTACCAGATGTAAGCCACCCATCCCTCCTCGAGACGAACAAAACAACCTCCTCCAGAAAATGAATCCATTCAGACTCCCCAGCCTCCTAAACCCTCTGTATCTACCTACTCCCCAAACCCCCTCTGTAGTCTACTGTCTCCCCAAACCCCCTCTGTAGTCTCCCCAAACCCCCTCTGTAGTCTACTGTCTCCCCAAACCCCCTCTGTAGTCTCCCCAAACCCCCTCTGTAGTCTACTGTCTCCCCAAACCCCCTCTGTAGTCTCCCCAAACCCCCTCTGTAGTCTACTTCTCCTCAAACCCCCTCTGTAGTCTCCCCAAACCCCCTCTGTAGTCTCCCCAAACCCCCTCTGTAGTCTCCCCAAACCCCCTCTGTAGTCTCCCCAAACCCCCTCTGTAGTCTACTGTCTCCCCAAACCCCCTCTGTAGTCTACTGTCTCCCCAAACCCCCTCTGTAGTCTACTGTCTCCCCAAACCCCCTCTGTAGTCTCCCCAAACCCCCTCTGTAGTCTCCCCAAACCCCCTCTGTAGTCTCCCCAAACCCCCTCTGTAGTCTCCCCAAACCCCCTCTGTAGTCTACTGTCTCCCCAAACCCCCTCTGTAGTCTACTGTCTCCCCAAACCCCCTCTGTAGTCTCCCCAAACCCCCTCTGTAGTCTCCCCAAACCCCCTCTGTAGTCTCCCCAAACCCCCTCTGTAGTCTCCCCAAACCCCCTCTGTAGTCTACTGCCTCCCCAAGCTCAGTATAAATAAAGCATGAGGCTGGGCTTATCGCCGAGAGGCAGAGAGAGATAGATACCAAGGTAACAGCCTGAGAGGTGATAACTAAGCAACCAAATGTTCCTGGATGTCTGTCTTGGTCTAAGTGTAGCAGCATAGTGTGTTGGGGTTACGGTTGCAGGTTCTTCTCCATTCTCACTGAGAAAGGGAACCACTACATAAACCACAGGTGACAGAGATGTGTACCCATCTGATATGGAGAGAACACCTTACCATGCAGAGCTGATATGGACAGAACACCTTACCATGCAGAGCTGATATGGACAGAACACCTTACCATGCAGAGCTGATATGGACAGAACACCTTATCATGCAGAGCTGATATGGACAGAACACCTTATCATGCAGAGCTGATAAGGACAGAACACCTTATCATGCAGAGCTGATATGGACAGAACACCTTATCATGCAGAGCTGATAAGGACAGAACACCTTATCATGCAGAGCTGATATGGACAGAACACCTTATAATGCAGAGCTGATATGGACAGAACACCTTATAATGCAGAGCTGATATGGACAGAACACCTTACCATGCAGAGCTGAAATATACACCACTGCAATAATATAAATAACTTCCACCAGGCTGATTTCAGATAGATCACAACACACCATTCACCTGTAACTTCCACCAGGCTGATTTCAGATAGATCAAAACACAAAACACACCATTCACCTGTAACTTCCACCAGGCTGATTTCAGATAGATCACAACACACCATTCACCTGTAACTTCCACCAGGCTGATTTAAGATAGATCACAACACACCATTCACCTGTAACTTCCACCAGGCTGATTTCAGATAGATCACAACACACCATTCACCTGTAACTTCCACCAGGCTGATTTCAGATAGATCACAACACACCATTCACCTATAACTTCCACCAGGCTGATTTCAGATAGATCACAACACACCATTCACCTGTAACTTCCACCAGGCTGATTTCAGATAGATCACAACACACCATTCACCTGTAACTTCCACCAGGCTAATTTCAGATAGATCACAACACACCATTCACCTGTAACTTCCACCAGGCTGATTTCAGATAGATCACAACACACAATTCACCTGTGACTTCCACAAGGCTGATTTCAGATAGATCACAACACACCATTCACCTGTGACTTCCACCAGGCTGATTTCAGATAGACCACAACACACCATTCACCTGTGACTTCCACCAGACTGATTTCAGATACATCACAACACACCATTCACCAGTAACTTCCACCAGGCTGATTTCAGATACTTCACAACACACCATTCACCTGTAACTTCCACCAGGCTGATTTCAGATAGATCACAACACACCATTCACCTGTGACTTCCACCAGGCTGATTTCAGATAGATCACAACACACCATTCACCTGTAACTTCCACCAGGCTGATTTCAGATAGATCACAACACACCATTCACCTGTAACTTCCACCAGGCTGATTTCAGATAGATCACAACACACCATTCACCTGTAACTTCCACCAGGCTGATATCAGCTAGATCACAACACACCATTCACCTGTAACTTCCACCAGGCTAATTTCAGATAGATCACAACACACCATTCACCTGTAACTTCCACCAGGCTGATTTAAGATAGATCACAACACACCATTCACCTGTAACTTCCACCAGGCTGATTTCAGATAGATCACAACACACCATTCACCTATAACTTCCACCAGGCTGATTTCAGATAGATCACAACACACCATTCACCTGTAACTTCCACCAGGCTGATTTCAGATAGATCACAACACACCATTCACCTGTAACTTCCACCAGGCTGATTTCAGATAGATCACAACACACCATTCACCTATAACTTCCACCAGGCTGATTTCAGATAGATCACAACACACCATTCACCTGTAACTTCCACCAGGCTGATTTCAGATAGATCACAACACACCATTCACCTGTAACTTCCACCAGGCTGATTTCAGATAGATCACAACACACCATTCACCTGTGACTTCCACCAGGCTGATTTCAGATAGATCACAACACACCATTCACCTGTGACTTCCACCAGGCTGATTTCAGATAGATCACAACACACCATTCACCTGTGACTTCCACCAGGCTGATTTCAGATAGATCACAACACACCATTTACCTGTGACTTCCACCAGGCTGATTTCAGATAGATCACAACACACCATTCACCTGTAACTTCCACCAGGCTGATTTCAGATAGATCACAACACACCATTCACCTGTAACTTCCACCAGGCTGATTTCAGATAGATCACAACACACCATTCACCTATAACTTCCACCAGGCTGATTTCAGATAGATCACAACACACCATTCACCTGTAACTTCCACCAGGCTGATTTCAGATAGATCACAACACACCATTCACCTGTAACTTCCACCAGGCTGATTTCAGATAGATCACAACACACCATTCACCTGTGACTTCCACCAGGCTGATTTCATATAGATCACAACACACCATTCACCTGTGACTTCCACCAGGCTGATTTCAGATAGATCACAACACACCATTCACCTGTGACTTCCACCAGGCTGATTTCAGATAGATCACAACACACCATTTACCTGTGACTTCCACCAGGCTGATTTCAGACAGATCACAACACACCATTCACCTGTAACTTCCACCAGGCTGATTTCAGATAGATCACAACACACCATTCACCTGTAACTTCTACCAGGCTGATTTCAGATAGATCACAACACACCATTCACCTGTAACTTCCACCAGGCTGATTTCAGATAGATCACAACACACCATTCACCTGTAACTTCCACCACGCTGATTTCAGATAGATCACAACACACCATTCACCTGTAACTTCCACCAGGCTGATTTCAGATAGATCACAACACACAACACACCATTCACCTGTAACTTCCACCAGGCTGATTTCAGATAGATCACAACACACCATTCACCTGTGACTTCCACCAGGCTGATTTCAGATAGATCACAACACACCATTCACCTGTGACTTCCACCAGGCTGATTTCAGATAGATCACAACACACCATTCACCTGTAACTTCCACCAGGCTGATTTCAGATAGATCACAACACACCATTCACCTGTGACTTCCACCAGGCTGATTTCAGATAGATCACAACACACCATTCACCTGTGACTTCCACCAGGCAGATTTCAGATAGATCACAACACACCATTCACCTGTAACTTCCACCAGGCTGATTTCAGATAGATCACAACACACCATTCACCTCTAACTTCCACCAGGCTGATTTCAGATAGATCACAACACACCATTCACCTGTGACTTCCACCAGGCTGATTTCAGATAGATCACAACACACCATTCACCTGTAACTTCCACCAGGCTGATTTCAGATAGATCAAAACACAAAACACACCATTCACCTGTAACTTCCACCAGGCTGATTTCAGATAGATCACAACACACCATTCACCTGTGACTTCCACCAGGCTGATTTCAGATAGATCACAACACACCATTCACCTGTGACTTCCACCAGGCTGATTTCAGATAGATCACAACACACCATTCACCTGTGACTTCCACCAGGCTGATTTCAGATAGATCACAACACACCATTCACCTGTAACTTCCACCAGGCTGATTTCAGATAGATCACAACACACCATTCACCTGTAACTTCCACCAGGCTGATTTCAGATAGATCACCACACACCATTCACCTGTAACTTCCACCGGGCTGATTTAAGATAGATCACAACACACCATTCACCTGTAACTTCCACCAGGCTAATTTCAGATAGATCACAACACACCATTCACCTGTAACTTCCACCAGGCTGATTTCAGATAGATCACAACACACAACACACCATTCACCTGTAACTTCCACCAGGCTGATTTAAGATACATCACAACACACCATTCACCTGTGACTTCCACCAGGCTAATTTCAGATAGATCACAACACACCATTCACCTGTGACTTCCACCAGGCTGATTTCAGATAGATCACAACACACCATTCACCTGTGACTTCCACCAGGCTGATTTCAGACAGATCACAACACACCATTCACCTGTAACTTCCACCAGGCTGATTTCAGATAGATCACAACACACCATTCACCTGTAACTTCTACCAGGCTGATTTCAGATAGATCACAACACACCATTCACCTGTAACTTCCACCAGGCTGATTTCAGATAGATCACAACACACCATTCACCTGTAACTTCCACCACGCTGATTTCAGATAGATCACAACACACCATTCACCTGTAACTTCCACCAGGCTGATTTCAGATAGATCACAACACACAACACAACATTCACCTGTAACTTCCACCAGGCTGATTTCAGATAGATCACAACACACCATTCACCTGTAACTTCCACCAGGCTGATTTCAGATAGATCACAACACACCATTCACCTGTAACTTCCGCCAGGCTGATTTCAGATAGATCACAACACACCATTCACCTGTAACTTCCACCAGGCTTATTTCAGATAGATCACAACACACCATTCACCTGTGACTTCCACCAGGCTGATTTCAGATAGATCACAACACACCATTCACCTGTAACTTCCACCAGGCTGATTTCAGATAGATCACAACACACCATTCACCTGTGACTTCCACCAGGCTGATTTCAGATAGATCACAACACAAAACACACCATTCACCTGTAACTTCCACCAGGCTGATTTCAGATAGATCAAAACACAAAACACACCATTCACCTGTAACTTCCACCAGGCTGATTTCAGATAGATCACAACACACCATTCACCTGTGACTTCCACCAGGCTGATTTCAGATAGATCACAACACACCATTCACCTGTGACTTCCACCAGGCTGATTTCAGATAGATCACAACACACCATTCACCTGTGACTTCCACCAGGCTGATTTCAGATAGATCACAACACACCATTCACCTGTAACTTCCACCAGGCTGATTTCAGATAGATCACAACACACCATTCACCTGTAACTTCCACCAGGCTGATTTCAGATAGATCACAACACAACATTCACCTGTAACTTCCACCAGGCTGATTTCAGATAGATCACAACACACCATTCACCTGTAACTTCCACCAGGCTGATTTCAGATAGATCACAACACACCATTCACCTGTAACTTCCACCAGGCTGATTTAAGATAGATCACAACACACCATTCACCTGTAACTTCCACCAGGCTAATTTCAGATAGATCACAACACACCATTCACCTGTAACTTCCACCAGGCTGATTTCAGATAGATCACAACACACCATTCACCTGTAACATCCACCAGGCTAATTTCAGATAGATCACAACACACCATTCACCTGTAACTTCCACCAGGCTGATTTCAGATAGATCACAACACACAACACACCATTCACCTGTAACTTCCACCAGGCTGATTTAAGATACATCACAACACACCATTCACCTGTGACTTCCACCAGGCTGATTTCAGATAGATCACAACACAACATTCACCTGTGACTTCCACCAGGCTGATTTCAGATAGATCACAACACACCATTCACCTGTAACTTCCACCAGGCTGATTTTAGATAGATCACAACACACCATTCACCTGTAACTTCCACCAGGCTGATTTCAGATAGATCACAACACACCATTCACCTGTAACTTCCACCAGGCTGATTTCAGATAGATCACAACACACCATTCACCTGTAACTTCCAACAGGCTGATTTCAGATAGATCACAACACACCATTCACCTGTGACTTCCACCAGGCTAATTTCAGATAGATCACAACACACCATTCACCTGTAACTTCCACCAGGCTGATTTCAGATAGATCACAACACACCATTCACCTGTAACTTCCACCAGGCTGATTTCAGATAGATCACAACACACCATTCACCTGTAACTTCCACCAGGCTGATTTAAGATACATCACAACACACCATTCACCTGTGACTTCCACCAGGCTAATTTCAGATAGATCACAACACACCATTCACCTGTGACTTCCACCAGGCTGATTTCAGATAGATCACAACACACCATTCACCTGTGACTTCCACCAGGCTGATTTCAGACAGATCACAACACACCATTCACCTGTAACTTCCACCAGGCTGATTTCAGATAGATCACAACACACCATTCACCTGTAACTTCTACCAGGCTGATTTCAGATAGATCACAACACACCATTCACCTGTAACTTCCACCAGGCTGATTTCAGATAGATCACAACACACCATTCACCTGTAACTTCCACCACGCTGATTTCAGATAGATCACAACACACCATTCACCTGTAACTTCCACCAGGCTGATTTCAGATAGATCACAACACACAACACAACATTCACCTGTAACTTCCACCAGGCTGATTTCAGATAGATCACAACACACCATTCACCTGTAACTTCCACCAGGCTGATTTCAGATAGATCACAACACACCATTCACCTGTAACTTCCGCCAGGCTGATTTCAGATAGATCACAACACACCATTCACCTGTAACTTCCACCAGGCTTATTTCAGATAGATCACAACACACCATTCACCTGTGACTTCCACCAGGCTGATTTCAGATAGATCACAACACACCATTCACCTGTAACTTCCACCAGGCTGATTTCAGATAGATCAAAACACAAAACACACCATTCACCTGTAACTTCCACCAGGCTGATTTCAGATAGATCACAACACACCATTCACCTGTGACTTCCACCAGGCTGATTTCAGATAGATCACAACACACCATTCACCTGTGACTTCCACCAGGCTGATTTCAGATAGATCACAACACACCATTCACCTGTGACTTCCACCAGGCTGATTTCAGATAGATCACAACACACCATTCACCTGTAACTTCCACCAGGCTGATTTCAGATAGATCACAACACACCATTCACCTGTAACTTCCACCAGGCTGATTTCAGATAGATCACAACACAACATTCACCTGTAACTTCCACCAGGCTGATTTCAGATAGATCACAACACACCATTCACCTGTAACTTCCACCAGGCTGATTTCAGATAGATCACAACACACCATTCACCTGTAACTTCCACCAGGCTGATTTAAGATAGATCACAACACACCATTCACCTGTAACTTCCACCAGGCTAATTTCAGATAGATCACAACACACCATTCACCTGTAACTTCCACCAGGCTGATTTCAGATAGATCACAACACACCATTCACCTGTAACTTCCACCAGGCTAATTTCAGATAGATCACAACACACCATTCACCTGTAACTTCCACCAGGCTGATTTCAGATAGATCACAACACACAACACACCATTCACCTGTAACTTCCACCAGGCTGATTTAAGATACATCACAACACACCATTCACCTGTGACTTCCACCAGGCTGATTTCAGATAGATCACAACACAACATTCACCTGTGACTTCCACCAGGCTGATTTCAGATAGATCACAACACACCATTCACCTGTAACTTCCACCAGGCTGATTTTAGATAGATCACAACACACCATTCACCTGTAACTTCCACCAGGCTGATTTCAGATAGATCACAACACACCATTCACCTGTAACTTCCACCAGGCTGATTTCAGATAGATCACAACACACCATTCACCTGTAACTTCCAACAGGCTGATTTCAGATAGATCACAACACACCATTCACCTGTGACTTCCACCAGGCTAATTTCAGATAGATCACAACACACCATTCACCTGTAACTTCCACCAGGCTGATTTCAGATAGATCACAACACACCATTCACCTGTAACTTCCACCAGGCTGATTTCAGATAGATCACAACACACCATTCACCTGTAACTTCCACCAGGCTGATTTCAGATAGATCACAACACACCATTCACCTGTGACTTCCACCAGGCTGATTTCAGATAGATCACAACACACCATTCACCTGTGACTTCCACCAGGCTGATTTCAGATAGATCACAACACACCATTCACCTGTGACTTCCACCAGGCTGATTTCAGATAGATCACAACACACCATTCACCTGTGACTTCCACCAGGCTGATTTCAGATAGATCACAACACACCATTCACCTGTGACTTCCACCAGGCTGATTTCAGATAGATCACAACACACCATTCACCTGTAACTTCCACCAGGCTGATTTCAGATAGATCACAACACACCATTCACCTGTAACTTCCACCAGGCTGATTTCAGATAGATCACAACACACCATTCACCTGTAACTTCCACCAGGCTGATTTCAGATAGATCACAACACACCATTCACCTGTAACTTCCACCAGGCTGATTTCAGATAGATCACAACACACCATTCACCTGTGACTTCCACCAGGCTGATTTCAGATAGATCACAACACACCATTCACCTGTGACTTCCACCAGGCTGATTTCAGATAGATCACAACACACCATTCACCTGTAACTTCCACCAGGCTGATTTCAGATAGATCACAACACACCATTCACCTGTAACTTCCACCAGGCTGATTTCAGATAGATCACAACACACCATTCACCTGTAACTTCCACCAGGCTGATTTAAGATAGATCACAACACACCATTCACCTGTAACTTCCACCAGGCTAATTTCAGATAGATCACAACACACCATTCACCTGTAACTTCCACCAGGCTGATTTCAGATAGATCACAACACACAACACACCATTCACCTGTAACTTCCACCAGGCTGATTTAAGATACAGTGGGGCAAAAAAGGATTTAGTCAGCCACCAATTGTGCAAGTTCTCCCACTTAAAAAGATGAGAGAGGCCTGTAATTTTCATCATAGGTACACGTCAATTATGAAAGACAAAATGAGAAAAAAAAATCCAGAAAATCACATTATAGGATTTTTAATGAATTTATTTGCAAATTATGGTGGAAAATAAGTATTTGGTCAATAACAAAAGTTTTGTCAATACTTTGTTATATACCCTTTGTTGGCAATGACACAGGTCAAACGTTTTCTGTAGGTCTTCATAAGGTTTTCACACACTGTTGCTGGTATTTTGGCCCATTCGTCCATGCAGATCTCCTCTAGAGCAGTGATGTTTTGGGGCTGTCGCTGGGCAACACGGACTTTCAACTCCCTCCAAAGATTTTCTATGGGGTTGAGATCTGGAGACTGGCTAGGCCACTCCAGGACCTTGAAATGCTTCTTACGAAGCCACTCCTTCGTTGCCCGGGCGGTGTGTTTGGGATCATTGTCATGCTGAAAGACCCAGCCACGTTTCATCTTCAATGCCCTTGCTGATGGAAGGAAGTTTTCACTCAAAATCTCACGATACATGGCCCCATTCATTCTTTCCTTTACACGGATCAGTCGTCCTGGTCCCTTTGCAGAAAAACAGCCCCAAGCATGATGTTTCAACCCCCATGCTTCACAGTAGGTATGGTGTTCTTTGGATGCAACTCAGCATTCTTTGTCCTCCAAACACGACGAGTTGAGTTTTTACCAAAAAGTTATATTTTGGTTTCATCTGACCATATGACATTCTCCCAATCCTCTTCTGGATCATCCAAATGCACTCTAGCAAACTTCAGACGGGCCTGGACATGTACTGGCTTAAGCAGGGGGACACGTCTTGCACTGCAGGATTTGAGTCCCTGGCGGCGTAGTGTGTTAATGATGGTAGGCTTTGTTACTTTGGTCCCAGCTCTCTGCAGGTCATTAACTAGGTCCCCCGTGTGGTTCTGGGATTTTTGCTCACCGTTCTTGTGATCAATTTGACCCCACGGGGTGAGATCTTGCGTGGAGCCCCAGATCGAGGGAGATTATCAGTGGTCTTGTATGTCTTCCATTTCCTAATACTTGCTCCCACAGTTGATTTCTTCAAACCAAGCTGCTTACCTATTGCAGATTCAGTCTTCCCAGCCTGGTGCAGGTCTACAATTTTGTTTCTGGTGTCTTTTGACAGCTCTTTGGTCTTGGCCATAGTGGAGTTTGGAGTGTGACTGTTTGAGGTTGTGGACAGGTGTCTTTTATACTGATAACAAGTTCAAACAGGTGCCATTAATATAGGTAACGAGTGGAGGACAGAGGAGCCTCTTAAAGAATAAGTTACAGGTCTGTGAGAGCCAGAAATCTTGCTTGTTTGTAGGTGACCAAATACTTATTTTCCACCATAATTTGCAAATAAATTCATTAAAAATCATACAATGTGATTTTCTGAATTTTTTTTTCTCAATTTGTCTGTCATAGTTGACGTGTACCTATGATGAAAATTACAGGCCTCTCTCATCTTTTTAAGTGGGAGAACTTGCAGAATTGGTGGCTGACTAAATACTTTTTTTCCCCACTGTACATCACAACACACCATTCACCTGTGACTTCCACCAGGCTGATTTCAGATAGATCACAACACACCATTCACCTGTGACTTCCACCAGGCTGATTTCAGATAGATCACAACACACCATTCACCTGTGACTTCCACCAGGCTGATTTCAGATAGATCACAACACACCATTCACCTGTGACTTCCACCAGGCTGATTTCAGATAGATCACAACACACCATTCACCTGTGACTTCCACCAGGCTGATTTCAGATAGATCACAACACACCATTCACCTGTGACTTCCACCAGGCTGATTTCAGATAGATCACAACACACCATTCACCTGTGACTTCCACCAGGTTGATTTCAGATAGATCACAACACACCATTCACCTCTGACTTCCACCAGGCTGATTTCAGATAGATCACAACACACCATTCACCTGTGACTTCCACCAGGCTGATTTCAGATAGATCACAACACACCATTCACCTGTGACTTCCACCAGGCTGATTTCAGATAGATCACAACACACCATTAACCTGTGACTTCCACCAGGCTGATTTCAGATAGATCACAACACACCATTCACCTGTAACTTCCACCAGGCTGATTTCAGATAGATCACAACACACAACACACCATTCACCTGTAACTTCCACCAGGCTGATTTTAGATAGATCACAACACACCATTCACCTGTAACTTCCACCAGGCTGATTTCAGATAGATCACAACACACCATTCACCTATAACTTCCACCAGGCTGATTTCAGATAGATCACAACACACCATTCACCTGTAACTTCCACCAGGCTGATTTCAGATAGATCACAACACACCATTCACCTGTAACTTCCACCAGGCTGATTTCAGATAGATCACAACACACCATTCACTTGTAACTTCCACCAGGCTGATTTCAGATAGATCACAACACACAATTCACCTGTGACTTCCACCAGGCTAATTTCAGATAGATCACAACACACCATTCACCTGTGACTTCCACCAGGCTAATTTCAGATAGATCACAACACACCATTCACCTGTGACTTCCACCAGGCTGATTTCAGATAGATCACAACACACCATTCACCTGTGACTTCCACCAGGCTGATTTCAGATAGATCACAACACACCATTCACCTGTGACTTCCACCAGGCTGATTTCAGATAGATCACAACACACCATTCACCTGTGACTTCCACCAGGCTGATTTCAGATAGATCACAACACACCATTCACCTGTAACTTCCACCAGGCTGATTTCAGATAGATCACAACACACCATTCACCTGTAACTTCCACCAGGCTGATTTCAGATAGATCACAACACACCATTCACCTGTAACTTCCACCAGGCTGATTTCAGATAGATCACAACACACCATTCACCTGTAACTTCCACCAGGCTGATTTCAGATAGATCACAACACACCATTCACCTGTAACTTCCACCAGGCTGATTTCAGATAGATCACAACACACCATTCACCTGTAACTTCCACCAGGCTAATTTAAGATAGATCACAACACACCATTCACCTGTAACTTCCACCAGGCTGATTTCAGATAGATCACAACACACAACACACCATTCACCTGTAACTTCCACCAGGCTGATTTCAGATACATCACAACACACCATTCACCTGTGACTTCCACCAGGCTGATTTCAGATAGATCACAACACACCATTCACCTGTAACTTCCACCAGGCTGATTTCAGATAGATCACAACACACCATTCACCTGTAACTTCCACCAGGCTGATATCAGATAGATCACAACACACCATTCACCTGTAACTTCCACCAGGCTGATTTCAGATAGATCACAACACACCATTCACCTGTAACTTCCACCAGGCTGATTTCAGATAGATCACAACACACCATTCACCTGTAACTTCCACCAGGCTGATTTCAGATAGATCACAACACACCATTCACCTGTAACTTCCACCAGGCTGATTTCAGATAGATCAAAACACACCATTCACCTGTAACTTCCGCCAGGCTGATTTAAGATAGATCACAACACACCATTCACCTGTAACATCCACCAGGCTGATTTCAGATAGATCACAACACACAACACACCATTCACCTGTAACTTCCACCAGGCTGATTTCAGATAGATCACAACACACCATTCACCTGTAACTTCCACCAGGCTGATTTAAGATAGATCACAACACACCATTCACCTGTAACTTCCACCAGGCTGATTTCAGATAGATCACAACACACCATTCACCTGTAACTTCCACCAGGCTGATTTCAGATAGATTACAACACACCATTCACCTGTAACTTCCACCAGGCTGGCTGATTTCATATAGATCACAACACACCATTCACCTGTGACTTCCACCAGGCTGATTTCAGATAGATCACAACACACCATTCACCTGTAACTTCCACCAGGCTGATTTTAGATAGATCACAACACACCATTCACCTGTAACTTCCACCAGGCTGATTTCAGATAGATCACAACACACTATTCACCTATAACTTCCACCAGAATGATTTCAGATAGATCACAACACACCATTCACCTGTAACTTCCACCAGGCTGATTTCAGATAGATCACAACACACCATTCACCTGTAACTTCCACCAGGATGAATTCAGATAGATCACAACACACTATTCACCTGTAACTTCCACCAGGCTGATTTCAGATAGATCACAACACACCATTCACCTGTAACTTCCACCAGGCTGATTTCAGATAGATCACAACACACCATTCACCTGTAACTTCCACCAGGCTGATTTCAGATTGATCACAACACACCATTCACCTGTAACTTCCACCAGGCTGATTTAAGATATACCACAACACACCATTCACTTGTAACTTCCACCAGGCTGATTTCAGATAGATCACAACACACCATTCACCTGTAACTTCCACCAGGCTGATTTCAGATAGATCACAACACACAACACACCATTCACCTGTAACTTCTACCAGGCTGATTTCAGATACATCACAACACACCATTCACCTGTGACTTCCACCAGGCTGATTTCAGATAGATCACAACACACCATTCACCTCTGACTTCCACCAGGCTGATTTCAGATAGATCACAACACACCATTCACCTGTGACTTCCACCAGGCTGATTTCAGATAGATCACAACACACCATTCACCTGTGACTTCCACCAGGCTGATTTCAGATAGATCACAACACACCATTCACCTGTAACTTCCACCAGGCTGATTTCAGATAGATCACAACACACAACACACCATTCACCTGTAACTTCCACCAGGCTGATTTTAGATAGATCACAACACACCATTCACCTGTAACTTCCACCAGGCTGATTTCAGATAGATCACAACACACCATTCACCTATAACTTCCACCAGGCTGATTTCAGATAGATCACAACACACCATTCACCTGTAACTTCCACCAGGCTGATTTCAGATAGATCACAACACACCATTCACCTGTGACTTCCACCAGGCTGATTTCAGATAGATCACAACACACCATTCACCTGTGACTTCCACCAGGCTGATTTCAGATAGATCACAACACACCATTCACCTGTGACTTCCACCAGGCTGATTTCAGATAGATCACAACACACCATTCACCTGTAACTTCCACCAGGCTGATTTCAGATAGATCACAACACACCATTCACCTGTAACTTCCACCAGGCTGATTTCAGATAGATCACAACACACCATTCACCTGTAACTTCCACCAGGCTGATTTCAGATAGATCACAACACACCATTCACCTGTAACTTCCACCAGGCTGATTTCAGATAGATCACAACACACCATTCACCTGTAACTTCCACCAGGCTGATTTAATATAGATCACAACACACCATTCACTTGTAACTTCCACCAGGCTGATTTCAGATAGATCACAACACACCATTCACCTGTAACTTCCACCAGGCTGATTTCAGATAGATCACAACACACAACACACCATTCACCTGTAACTTCCACCAGGCTGATTTCAGATAGATCACAACACACCATTCACCTGTAACTTCCACCAGGCTGATTTCAGATAGATCACAACACACCATTCACCTTAAACTTCCACCAGGCTGATTTCAGATAGATCACAACACACCATTCACCTGTAACTTCCACCAGGCTGATTTCAGATAGATCACAACACACCATTCACCTGTAACTTCCACCAGGCTGATTTCAGATAGATCACAACACACAATTCACCTGTGACTTCCACCAGGCTAATTTCAGATAGATCACAACACACCATTCACCTGTGACTTCCACCAGGCTGATTTCAGATAGATCACAACACACCATTCACCTGTGACTTCCACCAGGCTGATTTCAGATAGATCACAACACACCATTCACCTGTGACTTCCACCAGGCTGATTTCAGATAGATCACAACACACCATTCACCTGTGACTTCCACCAGGCTGATTTCAGATAGATCACAACACACCATTCACCTGTAACTTCCACCAGGCTGATTTCAGATAGATCACAACACACCATTCACCTGTAACTTCCACCAGGCTGATTTCAGATAGATCACAACACACCATTCACCTGTAACTTCCACCAGGCTGATTTCAGATAGATCACAACACACCATTCACCTGTAACTTCCACCAGGCTGATTTCAGATAGATCACAACACACCATTCACCTGTAACTTCCACCAGGCTGATTTAAGATAGATCACAACACACCATTCACTTGTAACTTCCACCAGGCTGATTTCAGATAGATCACAACACACCATTCACCTGTAACTTCCACCAGGCTGATTTCAGATAGATCACAACACACAACACACCATTCACCTGTAACTTCCACCAGGCTGATTTCAGATACATCACAACACACCATTCACCTGTGACTTCCACCAGGCTGATTTCAGATAGATCACAACACACCATTCACCTGTAACTTCCACCAGGCTGATTTCAGATAGATCACAACACACCATTCACCTGTAACTTCCACCAGGCTGATATCAGATAGATCACAACACACCATTCACCTGTAACTTCCACCAGGCTTATTTCAGATAGATCACAACACACCATTCACCTGTAACTTCCACCAGGCTGATTTCAGATAGATCACAACACACCATTCACCTGTAACTTCCACCAGGCTGATTTCAGATAGATCACAACACACCATTCACCTGTAACTTCCACCAGGCTGATTTCAGATAGATCACAACACACCATTCACCTGTAACTTCCGCCAGGCTGATTTAAGATAGATCACAACACACCATTCACCTTAAACTTCCACCAGGCTGATTTCAGATAGATCACAACACACCATTCACCTGTAACATCCACCAGGCTGATTTCAGATAGATCACAACACACAACACACCATTCACCTGTAACTTCCACCAGGCTGATTTCAGATAGATCACAACACACCATTCACCTGTAACTTCCACCAGGCTGATTTTTAGATAGATCACAACACACCATTCACCTGTAACTTCCACCAGGCTGATTTCAGATAGATCACAACACACCATTCACCTGTAACTTCCACCAGGCTGATTTCAGATAGATCACAACACACCATTCACCTGTAACTTCCACCAGGCTGATTTCAGATAGATCACAACACACCATTCACCTGTAACTTCCACCAGGCTGATTTCAGATAGATCACAACACACCATTCACCTGTAACTTCCACCAGGCTGATTTCAGATAGATCACAACACACCATTCACCTGTGACTTCCACCAGGCTGATTTCAGATAGATCACAACACACCATTCACCTGTAACTTCCACCAGGCTGATTTCAGATAGATCACAACACACCATTCACCTGTAACTTCCACCAGGCTGATTTCAGATAGATCACAACACACCATTCACCTGTAACTTCCACCAGGCTGATTTCAGATAGATCACAACACACCATTCACCTGTAACTTCCACCAGGCTGATTTCAGATAGATCACAACACACCATTCACCTGTAACTTCCACCAGGCTGATTTAAGATAGATCACAACACACCATTCACCTTTAACTTCCACCAGGCTGATTTCAGATAGATCACAACACACCATTCACCTGTAACTTCCACCAGGCTGATTTCAGATAGATCACAACACACAACACACCATTCACCTGTAACTTCCACCAGGCTGATTTCAGATACATCACAACACACCATTCACCTGTGACTTCCACCAGGCTGATTTCAGATAGATCACAACACACCATTCACCTGTAACTTCCACCAGGCTGATTTCAGATAGATCACAACACACCATTCACCTGTAACTTCCACCAGGCTGATATCAGATAGATCACAACACACCATTCACCTGTAACTTCCACCAGGCTGATTTCAGATAGATCACAACACACCATTCACCTGTAACTTCCACCAGGCTGATTTCAGATAGATCACAACACACCATTCACCTGTAACTTCCACCAGGCTGATTTCAGATAGATCACAACACACCATTCACCTGTAACTTCCACCAGGCTGATTTCAGATAGATCACAACACACCATTCACCTGTAACTTCCAGCCAGGCTGATTTAAGATAGATCACAACACACCATTCACCTGTAAACTTCCACCAGGCTGATTTCAGATAGATCACAACACACCATTCACCTGTAACTTCCACCAGGCTGATTTCAGATAGATCACAACACACCATTCACCTGTAACTTCCACCAGGCTGATTTCAGATAGATCACAACACACCATTCACCTGTAACTTCCACCAGGCTGATTTTTAGATAGATCACAACACACCATTCACCTGTAACTTCCACCAGGCTGATTTCAGATAGATCACAACACACCATTCACCTGTAACTTCCACCAGGCTGATTTCAGATAGATCACAACACACCATTCACCTGTAACTTCCACCAGGCTGATTTCAGATAGATCACAACACACCATTCACCTGTAACTTCCACCAGGCTGATTTCAGATAGATCACAACACACCATTCACCTGTAACTTCCACCAGGCTGATTTCAGATAGATCACAACACACCATTCACCTGTAACTTCCACCAGGCTGATTTCAGATAGATCACAACACACCATTCACCTGTAACTTCCACCAGGCTGATTTCAGATAGATCACAACACACCATTCACCTGTAACTTCCACCAGGCTGATTTCAGATAGATCACAACACACCATTCACCTGTAACTTCCACCAGGCTGATTTCAGATAGATCACAACACACCATTCACCTGTAACTTCCACCAGGCTGATTTAAGATAGATCACAACACACCATTCACCTTTAACTTCCACCAGGCTGATTTCAGATAGATCACAACACACCATTCACCTGTAACATCCACCAGGCTGATTTCAGATAGATCACAACACACAACACACCATTCACCTGTAACTTCCACCAGGCTGATTTCAGATAGATCACAACACACCATTCACCTGTAATTTCCGCCAGGCTGATTTAAGATAGATCACAACACACCATTCACCTTAAACTTCCACCAGGCTGATTTCAGATAGATCACAACACACCATTCACCTGTAACATCCACCAGGCTGATTTCAGATAGATCACAACACACAACACACCATTCACCTGTAACTTCCACCAGGCTGATTTCAGATAGATCACAACACACCATTCACCTGTAACTTCCACCAGGCTGATTTAAGATAGATCACAACACACCATTCACCTGTAACTTCCACCAGGCTGATTTCAGATAGATTACAACACACCATTCACCTGTAACTTCCACCAGGCTGGCTGATTTCATATAGATCACAACACACCATTCACCTGTGACTTCCACCAGGCTGATTTCAGATAGATCACAACACACCATTCACCTGTAACTTCCACCAGGCTGATTTTAGATAGATCACAACACACCATTCACCTGTAACTTCCACCAGGCTGATTTCAGATAGATCACAACACACTATTCACCTATAACTTCCACCAGAATGATTTCAGATAGATCACAACACACCATTCACCTGTAACTTCCACCAGGCTGAATTCAGATAGATCACAACACACTATTCACCTGTAACTTCCACCAGGCTGATTTCAGATAGATCACAACACACCATTCACCTGTAACTTCCACCAGGCTGATTTCAGATTGATCACAACACACCATTCACCTGTAACTTCCACCAGGCTGATTTAAGATATATCACAACACACCATTCACTTGTAACTTCCACCAGGCTGATTTCAGATAGATCACAACACACCATTCACCTGTAACTTCCACCAGGCTGATTTCAGATAGATCACAACACACAACACACCATTCACCTGTAACTTCTACCAGGCTGATTTCAGATACATCACAACACACCATTCACCTGTGACTTCCACCAGGCTGATTTCAGATAGATCACAACACACCATTCACCTCTGACTTCCACCAGGCTGATTTCAGATAGATCACAACACACCATTCACCTCTGACTTCCACCAGGCTGATTTCAGATAGATCACAACACACCATTCACCTGTGACTTCCACCAGGCTGATTTCAGATAGATCACAACACACCATTCACCTGTAACTTCCACCAGGCTGATTTCAGATAGATCACAACACACAACACACCATTCACCTGTAACTTCCACCAGGCTGATTTTAGATAGATCACAACACACCATTCACCTGTAACTTCCACCAGGCTGATTTCAGATAGATCACAACACACCATTCACCTATAACTTCCACCAGGCTGATTTCAGATAGATCACAACACACCATTCACCTGTAACTTCCACCAGGCTGATTTCAGATAGATCACAACACACCATTCACCTGTAACTTCCACCAGGCTGATTTCAGATAGATCACAACACACCATTCACTTGTAACTTCCACCAGGCTGATTTCAGATAGATCACAACACACAATTCACCTGTGACTTCCACCAGGCTAATTTCAGATAGATCACAACACACCATTCACCTGTGACTTCCACCAGGCTAATTTCAGATAGATCACAACACACCATTCACCTGTGACTTCCACCAGGCTGATTTCAGATAGATCACAACACACCATTCACCTGTGACTTCCACCAGGCTGATTTCAGATAGATCACAACACACCATTCACCTGTGACTTCCACCAGGCTGATTTCAGATAGATCACAACACACCATTCACCTGTAACTTCCACCAGGCTGATTTCAGATAGATCACAACACACCATTCACCTGTAACTTCCACCAGGCTGATTTCAGATAGATCACAACACACCATTCACCTGTAACTTCCACCAGGCTGATTTCAGATAGATCACAACACACCATTCACCTGTAACTTCCACCAGGCTGATTTCAGATAGATCACAACACACCATTCACCTGTAACTTCCACCAGGCTGATTTAAGATAGATCACAACACACCATTCACTTGTAACTTCCACCAGGCTGATTTCAGATAGATCAAAACACACCATTCACCTGTAACTTCCACCAGGCTGATTTCAGATAGATCACAACACACAACACACCATTCACCTGTAACTTCCACCAGGCTGATTTCAGATACATCACAACACACCATTCACCTGTGACTTCCACCAGGCTGATTTCAGATAGATCACAACACACCATTCACCTGTAACTTCCACCAGGCTGATTTCAGATAGATCACAACACACCATTCACCTGTAACTTCCACCAGGCTGATATCAGATAGATCACAACACACCATTCACCTGTAACTTCCACCAGGCTTATTTCAGATAGATCACAACACACCATTCACCTGTAACTTCCACCAGGCTGATTTCAGATAGATCACAACACACCATTCACCTGTAACTTCCACCAGGCTGATTTCAGATAGATCACAACACACCATTCACCTGTAACTTCCACCAGGCTGATTTCAGATAGATCACAACACAATATTCACCTGTAACTTCCGCCAGGCTGATTTAAGATAGATCACAACACACCATTCACCTGTAACATCCACCAGGCTGATTTCAGATAGATCACAACACACCATTCACCTGTAACATCCACCAGGCTGATTTCAGATAGATCACAACACACAACACACCATTCACCTGTAACTTCCACCAGGCTGATTTCAGATAGATCACAACACACCATTCACCTGTAACTTCCACCAGGCTGATTTCAGATAGATCACAACACACCATTCACCTGTAACTTCCACCAGGCTGATTTCAGATAGATCACAACACACCATTCACCTGTAACTTCCACCAGGCTGATTTCAGATAGATCACAACACACCATTCACCTGTAACTTCCACCAGGCTGATTTCAGATAGATCACAACACACCATTCACCTGTAACTTCCACCAGGCTGATTTCAGATAGATCACAACACACCATTCACCTGTAACTTCCACCAGGCTGATTTCAGATAGATCACAACACACCATTCACCTGTAACTTCCACCAGGCTGATTTCAGATAGATCACAACACACCATTCACCTGTAACTTCCACCAGGCTTATTTCAGATAGATCACAACACACCATTCACCTGTAACTTCCACCAGGCTGATTTCAGATAGATCACAACACACCATTCACCTGTAACTTCCACCAGGCTGATTTAAGATAGATCACAACACACCATTCACCTTTAACTTCCACCAGGCTGATTTCAGATAGATCACAACACACCATTCACCTGTAACATCCACCAGGCTGATTTCAGATAGATCACAACACACAACACACCATTCACCTGTAACTTCCACCAGGCTGATTTCAGATAGATCACAACACACCATTCACCTGTAACTTCCACCAGGCTGATTTCAGATAGATCACAACACACCATTCACCTGTAACTTCCACCAGGCTGATTTCAGATAGATCACAACACTACATTCACCTGTAACTTCCACCAGGCTGATTTCAGATAGATTACAACACACCATTCACCTGTAACTTCCACCAGGCTGATTTCAGATAGATCACAACACACCATTCACCTGTAACTTCCACCAGGCTGATTTCAGATAGATCATAACACACCATTCACCTGTAACTTCCACCAGGCTGATTTCAGATAGATCACAACACACCATTCACCTGTAACTTCCACCAGGCTGATTTAAGATAGATCACAACACACCATTCACCTGTAACTTCCACCAGGCTGATTTCAGATAGATCACAACACACCATTCACCTGTAACTTCCACCAGGCTGATTTCAGATAGATCACAACACACCATTCACCTGTAACTTCCACCAGGCTGATTTCAGATAGATCACAACACACCATTCACCTGTAACTTCCACCAGGCTGATTTCAGATAGATCACAACACACCATTCACCTCTATCTTCCACCAGGCTGATTTCAGATAGATCACAACACACCATTCACCTGTAACTTCCACCAGGCTGATTTCAGATAGATCACAACACACCATTCACCTGTAACTTCCACCAGGCTGATTTCAGATAGATCACAACACACCATTCACCTGTAAGAAGCAGGATTTGCACTTAACCCTAATTATTCCTGTAAGTCGCTCTGGATAACAGCGTCTGATAAATGACTTAAATATAAATGTAAAATGAGACAGGTGAAAGTACACAGGGGACAGTAGACCGATAGTACACACTGAGTCAACAAGCAGGCACACAGTAGAAAGTAGAATGTAGAAAGTAGAAAGTAGACAGGAGACAGGAGACAGGAGACAGGACACAGGAGACAGGAGACACGTTTGAGAAACCAAGGCTTTTTAGTCTGCCAATAAGAATGCGGTGATTGACAGAGTCAAAAGCCTTGGCCAGGTCGATAAAGACGGCTGCACAGTACTGTCTATTATCGATCGCGGTTATAATATCGTTTAGGACCTTGAGCGTGGCTGAGGTGCACCCATGACCAGCTCGGAAACCAGATTTTATAGCGGAGAAGGTACGGTGGGATTCGAAATGGTCAGTGATCTGTTTGTTAACTTGGCTTTCAAATACTTTCGAAAGGCAGGGCAGGATGGATATAGGTCTGTAACAGTTTGGATCTAGAGTGCCACCCACTTTGAAGAGTGGGATGACCGCGGCAGCTTTCGAATCTCTGGGGATCTCAGATGATACGAAAGAGAGGTTGAACAGGCAAGTAATAGGGGTTGCGACAATTTCGGCGGCTAATTTGAGAAAGAAAGGTTCCAGATTGTCTAGCCTAGTCTGTATACACCTGTTCTGAAAGGCCCCAGAGTCTGCAACACCACTAAGAAAGGGGCACCACTAAGCAAGGGGCACCACCATGCAAGCGGCACCATGAAGACCAAGGAGCTCTCCAAACAGGTCAGGGACAAAGTTGTGGAGAAGGACAGATCAAAGTTCCTGCTTCCCCCGGAGCACCATTAAATCCATTATTAAAACATGGAAAGAATATGGCACCACAACAAACCTGCCAAGAGAGGGCCGCCCACCAAAACTCACGGACCAGGCAAGGAGGGCATTAATCAGAGAGGCAACAAAGATACCAAAGATAACCCTGAAGGAGCTGCAAAGCTCCACAGCGGAGATTGGAGTATCTGTCCATAGGACCACTTTAAGCCGTACACTCCACAGAGCTGGGCATTATGGAAGAGTGGCCAGAAGAAAAGCCATTGCTTAAAGAAATAAATAAGCAAACACGTTTGGTGTTCTCCAAAAGGCATGTGGGAGACTCCCCAAACATATGGAAGAAGGTACTCTGGTCAGATGAGACTAAAATTGAGCTTTTTGGCCATCAAGGAAAACACTTTGTTTGGCGTAAACCCAACACCTCTCATCACCCCGAGATCACCATCCCCACAGTGAGGCATGGTGGTCGCAGCATCATGCTGTGGGGATGTTTTTCATCGACAGGGACTGGGAATCTGGTCAGAATTGAAGGAATGATGGATGGGGCTAAATACAGGGAAATTCTTGAGGGAAACCTGTTTCAGTCTTCCAGAGATTTGAGACTGGGACGGAGGTTCACCTTCCAGCAGGACAATGACCCTAAGCATACAACTCGAGTGGTTTAAGGGGAAACATTTTAATGTCTTGGAATGGCCTAGTCAAAGCCCAGACCTCAATCCAATTGAGAATCTGTGGTATGACTGAAAGATTGCTGTACACCAGCAGATCCCATCCAACTTGAAGGAGCTGGAGCAGTTTTGCTTTGAAGAATGGACAAAAAAGGTGGCTCTACAAAGTATTGACTTTGGGGGGGTGAATAGTTATGTACGCTCAAGTTCTGTTTTTTTGTCTTATTTCTTGTTTGTTTAACAATAAAAAATATTTTGCATCTTCAAAGTGGTAGGCATGTTGTGTAAATCAAATGATACAAACCCCCCAAAAATCAATTTTAATTCCAGGTTGTAAGGCAACAAAATATGAAAAATGCCAAGGGGGTTGATTGCAAACAGGTTAGCATAACTCTAGCCAAACAAACAAAAAATTGTTCTAAGTATTAGTTAGCTGGCTAGCATTTGTGAGTCCAGCAAACACGTTCCTCACATGCTAGTAACGTATTTCCTCCAATGTTATAATGAAAAGG
>CM062506.1:43494916-43499916 GCA_031479575.1 Coregonus ussuriensis | reverse complement strand
AGTAGTAGCAGCAGTAGTAGTAGTAGTACTAGTAGTAGTAGTAGTACTAGTAGTAGTAGTAGTAGTAGTAGTAGTACTACTACTAGTAGTAGTAGTAGTAGTAGTAGTAGTAGTAGTAGCAGTAGTCAATATGCAGGGGTACCAGGTAATAACATGGCTATATACAAGGATTACCAGTACCGAGTCAATGTGCAGGGGTACCTGGTAATGACAAGGCTATATACAAAAATCACATGCGCCGATTACTACCTTACCGTGAAATGCTTATTTACGAGCCCTTAACCAACAATGCAGTTCAAGAAATAGAGTTAAGAAAATATTTACTAAATAAAATAAAGTTACAAATAAAATGAGTAATTGTTCAGCAGTCTTATGGCTTGGGGGTAGAAGGTGTTAAGGAGCCTTTTGGACCTAGACTTGGCGCTCTGGTACTGCTTGCCGTGCGGTAGCAGAGAGAACAGTCTACAACTTGAGTGACTGGAGTCTTTGACAATTTTTTGGGCCTTCCTCTGACACCGCCTAGTATATAGGTCCTGGATGGCAGGAAGCTTGGCCCCAGTGATGTACTGGGCTATACGCACTACCCTCTGTAGTGCCTTACGGTCGGATGCCGAGCAGTTGCCATACCAGGCGGTGATGCAACCGGTCAGGATGCGCTCGATGGTGCAGCTGTATAACTTTTTGAGGATCTGGTGACCCATGCCAAATCTTTTCCGTCTCCTGAGGGGAATAGCCTTTGTCGTGCCCTCTTCACGACTGTCTTGGTGTGTTTGGACCATGATAGTTTGTTGGTGATGTGGACACCAAGGAACTTGAAGCTCTCGACCCGCTCCACTACAGCCCCGTCAATGTGAATGGGGGCGTGCTCGGCCCTACTTTTCCTGTAGTCCACAATCAGCTCCTTTGTCTTGATCACGTTGATGGAGAGGTTGTTGTCTTGGCACCACATGACCAGGTCTCTGACCTCCTCTCTATAGGCTGTCTCATCATTGTCGATGATGGTGTAGGAGCCGTGCTTGGCCACGCAGTCATGGGTGAACAGGGAATACAGGAGGGGACTGAGCATTTAGTGTGGAGTGCGATTGAGATGGCGTCATCTGTGGATCTGTTGGGGCGGTATGCGAAATGGAGTGGGTCTAGGGTTTCCGGGATGATGGTGTACCAGTACTGAGTCAATGTGCAGGGTTACCAGGAAATAACATGGCTAAATACAAGGAGTACCAGTACTGAGTCAATGTGCAGGGATACCAGGTAGTTGAGGTAATATGTACATGCAGGTAGGGGTAAAAGTGACTAGTCAATCAGGATAGATAATAAACAGAGTAGCAGCAGGGTATGTGAAGTGTGTGAGTGTGTGTGTGTGTTGGAGTGTGTGTGTGTGTGTGTTGGAGTGTCAGTGTAGTATGTGTGAGTGTGTGGGTAGATTCCAGTGAGTGTGTGGGTAGAGTCCAGGGAGTGTGTGGGTAGAGTCCAGTGAGTGTGTGGGTAGAGTCCAGTGAGTGTGTGGGTAGAGTCCAGTGAGTGTGTGGGTAGAGTCCAGTGAGTGTGTGGGTAGAGTCCAGTGAGTGTGTGGGTAGAGTCCAGTGAGTGTGTGGGTAGAGTCCAGTGAGTGTGTGGGTAGAGTCCAGTGAGTGTGTGGGTAGAGTCCAGGGAGTGTGTGGGTAGAGTCCAGTGAGTGTGTGGGTAGAGTCCAGTGAGTGTGTGGGTAGAGTCCAGTGAGTGTGTGGGTAGAGTCCATATTGTCTGGGTAGCCATTTGATGAACTGTTCAGCAGTCTTATGGCTTGGGGGTAAAAGCTGTTCAGGTGCCTTTTGATCCCAGACTCCGGTACCGCTTGCCAGTCTATGATTAGGGTGGCTGGAGTCTTTGGCAATTTTTTGGGCCTTCCTCTG
The DNA here is from genome assembly GCA_031479575.1 of Coregonus ussuriensis. Taxonomy (NCBI): domain Eukaryota; kingdom Metazoa; phylum Chordata; class Actinopteri; order Salmoniformes; family Salmonidae; genus Coregonus; species Coregonus ussuriensis. Next base: position 43,498,024 of record CM062506.1, on the reverse strand, counting down.
ACACCGCCTGGTATAGAGGTCCTGGATGGCAGGAAGCTTGGCCCCAGTGTTGTACTGGGCCATACGCACTACCCTCTGTAGCGCCTTGTGGTCGGATGCCGAGCAGTTGCCATACCAAGCGGTGATGCAGCCAGTCAAGATGCTCTCAGTGGTGCAGCTGTATAACTAATTGAGGATCTGAGGGCCCATGCCAGATCTTTCCTGCCTCCTGAGGTAGAAGAGGCGTTGTCGTGCCCTCTTCACGACTGGTGGTGTGTGTGTGGACCATGATAGGTCCTTAGTGATGTGGACACCGAGGAACTCCCGACCAGCTCCACTACAGCCCCGTCTATGTGTCAGTCGGACACCGAGGAACTCCCGACCAGCACCACTACAGCCCCGTCGATGTGTCAGTCGGACACCGAGGAACTCCCGACCAGCACCACTACAGCCCCGTCGATGTGTCAGTCGGACACCGAGGACCTCCCGACCAGCACCACTACAGCCCTGTCGATGTGTCAGTCGGACACCGAGGACCTCCCGACCAGCTCCACTACAGCCCCGTCGATGTGTCAGTCGGACACCGAGGAACTCCCGACCAGCACCACTACAGCCCCGTCGATGTGTCAGTCGGACACCGAGGACCTCCCGACCAGCACCACTACAGCCCCGTCGATGTGTCAGTCGGACACCGAGGACCTCCCGACCAGCACCACTACAGCCCCGTCGATGTGTCAGTCGGACACCGAGGACCTCCCGACCAGCTCCACTACAGCCCCGTCGACGTGTCAGTCGGACACCGAGGAACTCCCGACCAGCTCCACTACAGCCCCGTCGATGTGTCAGTCGGACACCGAGGAACTCCCGACCAGCACCACTACAGCCCCGTCGATGTGTCAGTCGGACACCGAGGAACTCCCGACCAGCTCCACTACAGCCCCGTCGACGTGTCAGTCGGACACCGAGGAACTCCCGACCAGCTCCACTACAGCCCCGTCGATGTGTCAGTCGGACACCGAGGACCTCCCGACCAGCTCCACTACAGCCCCGTCGATGTGTCAGTCGGCTGATAGGGTGGAGGGAGGAGGGAGAATGGACCAGATAAGGATTTAGGAGGGAAGAATTAAAATAAAATAACAATGACAGAAATAAATTATAATTTCTGGTTCAGCAGTAGCTTAGACTTGTGTGTTATTACAGGTTAAATACCTTTATCTCCTGGGTCCCACAGACAGGCAGGCAGACAGAGGCTGCACATTAGAGTTTTTCCAATGGCTGCTATGGCAACAACCAGACAGACAGAGCAGTTACCGGGTGGGTGTAAGATGGAATGGAGCGCTGAGCGACAGCAGTGGTTGTTTGTTGTGCAGATGCTGTCCTATCCTCTGTTCTGTTATCCCTAGAGCTCCCTCAGTAGTGGACAGAGGATCCCAGACCAGTCTCTCTCTCTATCTCCCTCCCTGGTTGTGAAATCTTTCAGTGGTGAGGCCTCTCTGCCCTAAGGGCTTCTGAGAGGTTAGTATGAGGTCTGACTGTGTTTAGGAACGTTGTTTTGGAGGGTGTATCTACTGATTACTATGACTGCTAGTGAAAATATATATGTTCTTCTTACATCACACTTCAATAAAGACATTCTATTTCAGTTTATCGCAATCATTCTAAGATGAAGACTTTGGCAATGTAAATTGTGTGTGAGAAATAGAAAATGAGAGAGACTTCATCTTTATATGTGTCCCATTATGGCACATGTGAGCGCACGGGCAGCCCCATTGAGGCAATCTCCATTTTGAAGTAGTACATTTTCTTCTTCTACAACTTCTATGAAACTAAAATGCTGCATACTGCCACCTGGTGTTTACTCACAAGTAAACTCAGCAAAAAAATAAACGTCCTCTCACTGTCAGCTGCGTTTATTTTCAGCAAACTTAACATGCGTAAATATTTGTATGAACATAACAAGATTCAACAACTGTCAAAGCGACGTGTATGCGGTAGGCGAAGTCAAGAGCAGGACACCGAGCTACTGACAGATACTTTACTGGATACAGTGCAAATCCAAAGTACAAAAGGCAACATCATACAGAGAGGAACAATACAACCCGCACACATGGGCAACTGCCGAAAAGACGAAAAACAATTACGCACAATACACAATGAGAAACAGAGGGTTATAAAGGGAACACAATACAACATAATGAGAAACAGGTGTAAACAATAAAGACCAAACAAGACAAACACCGAAACATAGATCGGCAGCAGCTGTTACTCCGGGGACGACGAACGCCGAAGCCTGCCCGAGCAAGGAGGAGCATGAATCCGTGACAACAACTGAGACATAAACTGTAAATGTAAATAATCTGACGGACCCTCCACCTCCAAATCGATCCCGCTCCAGAGTACAGGCCTCGGTGTAACGCTTATTCCTTCAACGATAAATGCGAATCTGACCATCACCCCTGGTGAGACAAAACCATGAACTCGTCAGTGAAGAGCACTTTTTGCCAGTCCTGTCTGGTCCAGCGACGGTGGGTTTGTGCCCATAGGTGACGTTGTTGCCGGTGATGTCTGGTGAGGACCTGCCTTACAACAGGCCTACAAGCCCTCAGTCCAGCCTCTCTCAGCCTATTGCGGACAGTCTGAGCACTGATGGAGGGATTGTGCGTTCCTGGTGTAACTTGGGCAGTTGTTGTTGCCATCCTGTACCTGTCACGCAGGTGTGATGTTCGGATGTACCGATCCTGTGCAGGTGTTGTTACACGTGGTCTGCCACTGCAAGGACGATCAGCTGTCCGTCCTGTCTCCCTGTACGGACATTGCAATTTATTGCCCTGGCCACATCTGCATTCCTCATGCCTCCTTGCAGCATGCCTAAGGCACGTTCACGGAGATGAGCAGGGACCCTGGGCATCTTTCTTTTGGTGTTTTTCAGAGTCAGTAGAAAGGCCTCTTTAGTGTCCTACATTTTAATAACTGTGACCTTAATTGCCTACCGTCTGTAAGCTGTTAGTGTCTTAACGACCGTTCCACAGGTGCATGTTCATTAATTGTTTATGGTTCATTGAACAAGCATGGGAAACAGTGTTTAAACCCTTTACAATGAAGATCTGTGAAGTTATTTGGAATTTTACT
>CM062506.1:43382416-43489916 GCA_031479575.1 Coregonus ussuriensis | reverse complement strand
TTACAAATATACACAGACCGCCACCCCTTGTCTTACCGGAGTCAGCCGTTCTATCCTGCCGATGTAGAGTATATCCCGTCAGCTGTATGTTGTCGTTCAGCCACGACTCGGTGAAACATAAGATATTACAGTTTTTAATGTCCCATTGGTAGGATGACCTTAATCTTAGGTCATCCAATTTATTTTCCAACGATTGAAGATTGGCTGATAGGATTGATGGAAGAGGCAGTTTACTCGCTCGCCGTCGGATCCTTACAAGGCACCCCGACCTACGTCCACGATATCTCCGTCTCTTCCTCATGCGAATGACAGGGATTTGGGCCTTGTCGGGTGTCTGTAGGATATCCTTCGCGGCCGCCTCGTTGAAGAAAAATTATTTGTCCAATACGAGGTGAGTAATCGCTGTCCTGATATCCAGAAGCTCTTTTTGGTTATAAGAGACGATGGCAGAAACATTATGTACAAAATAAATTACAAATAACGCAGAAAAACACACATAATAGTACAATTGGTTAGAGGGCTGTAAAACGGCAACCATCTTCCCCGGCGCCATTTCGCCAGTCTACCTCTACTACAGAGGTCACCAACCTACCTCTACTACAGAGGTCACCAACCTACCTCTACTACAGAGGTCACCAACCTACCTCTACTACAGAGGTCACCAACCTACCTCTACTACAGAGGTCACCAACCTACCTCTACTACAGAGGTCACCAACCTACCTCTACTACAGAGGTCACCAACCTACCTCTACTACAGAGGTCACCAGGCAAGCCGAGATAACAGACTCATAGAATGGAGTCAGGCCAGACAAATCACCCCCCTCTAGTTTTAAGAGGAAAAGGTGCTTGTCTAAGCCTAAACAGCCTTCTCTCCTCATCAGTATGATAATGTATGCACTCACTAACTGGAAGTCGCTCTGGATAGGAGCGTCTGCTAAATGACTAAAATGTAAATGTGAAATGTAGGCTGTATCGACCCAGCTTGAACGGTCACTGTTCAACAGTCTCTGGGCTGCTTGAAGCCGGAAAGCCATGATCCTAGAAGAAATGTCCACCAGGCCTTGCCCACCCTCGTGCAGTGGCAGGTACAGGGCTGCAGCTTTAATCCAATGTTGACCAGACCAGAAGAAATTCACAAGGGTCCTCTGAAGCTCTTGTATCAGATCCCCCTGGTGGCTGTAAAGTCATTAGTCTGTGCCACAGGGTAGAGGCAGCTAGGTTATTAGCTACCAGCACCCTTCCCCTATAAGACAGCTGGGGCAGCACCCAATTCCACCTAGACAACCTTCTCCATACACCTTCTCCACTACACCTTCTCCACTACACATTCTCCACTACACCTTCTCCACTACACCTTCTCCAACATCTTCTCCACTACACCCTCCCAGTTATTTTTCTGAAAGACATCGGAGCCTGGAAAATAAGAAAAAAAGTCTTCATCCCATCTCTGCCCCACTGAAGCCCCCCTGGTAACCGTGGAGCGGACCCTGTCTGAAGCTGGCCTGCCCACAGCGATTCACTCTTTTCCCAATTAACTCTAGCTGAGGAGGCCCCCTCATACACCTTTAAAGCATTTGAGAGAACCTTAACATCCTCACCCCCTGTAATGAAAACGGTCACGTCATCTGCATACGCAGACAGTGCTATCATGGGACCCTTCATAACCCCTGGCACAGAGAAACCAGTAAGCCTTGCTCTTAAAAAACTAAGCATTGGTTCAATTGCCAGACAATATAACTGTCCTGGAATTGGGCATCCCTGCCTAATACACCTATGGGGCAGGATGGGGCAGCTCAAACCACCCCCACCTTCACCATACAGCTCAAACCACCCCCACCTTCACCATACAGCTCAAACCACCCCCACCATGAGGTCCCAGCATACAGTAAACTCATCCAAGACAAAAAAACATCCCCAAACCCAAAGGCTTTCATTGTTTTGAACAAGTACTGGTGGTCCACACGGTCAAAAGACTTCTCCTGATCCAAAGAAAGCAAACCCACATTCATATCAGACAGTTTACAAATGTCTAAAACATCTCATATTAGAAACAAGTTATCAACAATTGAGCGGTCAGGTAAACTGTAAGACTGGTCCTTGTGGACCAACAGTCCCAGATATTCTTTCAACCTGTTTGAGAGACACTTAAATACAGTGCCTTCGTAAAGTATTCAGACCCATCAAAATGTTGTTATTCTAAAATGGATTAAAAATAAAATCCTCATCAATCTACACATAATACCCCAGAATGACAAAGAGAAAACAGGTTTTGTTTTGTTTAAAAAAAAAAATATGTTTCTAGAACTTGATTGGAGTCCACCTCAGTAAAAGGCACATGACAGCCTGCTTGGAGTTTGCCAAAAGGCACCTAAAGACTCTCAGACCATCAGAAACCAAGATTGAACTCTTTGGCCTAAATGCCAAGCGTCACGTCTGGAGGAAACCTGGCACCATCCCTACAGTGAAGCATGGTGGTGGCAGCATCATGCTGTGGGGATGTTTTTCAGTTGCAGGGACTGGGAGACTAGTCAGGATCGAAGGAAAGTTGAACGGAGCAAAGACAGAGAGATCCTTGATGAAAACCTGATCCAGAGCGCTCAGGACCTCAGACTGGGGCGAAGGTTCACCTTCCAACAGGACAATGACCCTAAGCACACAGCCAAGACAATGCAGGAGTGGATTCGGGACAAGTCTCTGAATGTCCTTGAGTGGCCTGTTTTTGCTTTGTCATTATGGGGTATTGTGTGTAGATTGATGAGGGGAAAAAACTATTTGTTAAATTTTAGAATAAGGCTGTAACCTAACAAAATGTGGAAAAAGTCAAGGGATCTGAATACTTTCCGAAGGCACTGTATAATTTTATTTTCTGCACACAGCAATGCAACAGGTCGCCATCTTTTTAAAAGAGCGAAATCCCCCCTTTTTTTGGCAACAATGAAAGCACAGCACATTGACAGGATACAGGAAGAGAACCCTCATGAAAAGATTCACACACCACTTAATAAAAATCACCCTCATTAGACCCCCAAAAGTGCTTATATAAATCAGATGGTAAAATATCGATGCCAGGGGCTCGGCCTGATGAGAGCTGCATAACTGCAGTGGACAGCTCCTGCAGAGTAATGTCAGAGTCCAAAGCAGCTCTCTGCTCAGGGCCCAATTAAGGAAGTCCATGTAGCAACTGTTCAGCACACAGAGGATCACAATCCTCCGCCTTGTAGAGGGCAGAGTAGAAATCCACGGCAGGTTGGCGCATCTCACCGTCATCCGTGGTCACCTTCCCATCAGGGAGACGAAGGCAGACCATCTGTTTGCGTTGCCATGTCGACTGCCCCAGGTAAACAAAAAAAGTGCTAGGAGCATCCATATCCTTGAGGGTAGCGAAGGGAGACCTAATCAAGGCACCCTTCACTCTTTCATGTAAAAACGACCTAGTTCATGTCTCTTGTCCTGTAAGTTCATGACTAGTCCGGGGTCATTCTGAGTGAGCAACTTCAATTCAATAGAGTTGATGTCCTGTTCCAGGGCCCTGATAGTCTCTTTAACTTCAGCACTAGACAGAGCAGTATACTGTTGACAAAACACACGTATTTGGGCCTCCCCAACCTCCCCAACCTCCCCAACCTCTCACCATTGTCTCAAGGACTCAAATTTCCATTTACAGTTTTTCCCAAATGCTAAAAAACAATTTTGCAAACTAGGCTGGTTTTATCAAAATACTTAACACAATTCACAAAACCACACACCCAAACTGTCACGCTCTGGTTCCGGGACTTGGTATTTTAGCCAGAGTGTGTTAAGTATTGTTGTGTTTGGGTTGGTTGGGTGGTTATTGGTTGTTTCTGTGTTTGGTTGAGTGACTCCCAATCAGTGGTAACGAGTGTCAGCTGTTGGCTCGTTATCGCTGATTGGGAGCCATATTTAAACTGTCATTGTTCACCTTGGGGTTGTGGGTTTTTGTTCTAAGTTCAGTCGGTGTACTGAGGACGTTACGGTTCTTGTTTTGTTTTGTCGTTTATTCTACAATAAAGTCATGTTTCTTGGACACGCTGCGCCTTGGTCATACTTGGACGACATAGACCCCCGTGACAGAAAAACCCACCACAACGAGACCAAGCAGCGTGTCCAGGAGCCAACGCCAGAAGCAACTCTAGCGGATATCCACTTCGACTGGGTCAAGCCGCGTGAGGAGGAGAGAGGTTGGACTTGGGAGCAGAGGATGGAGAGTCTGGAGAGTCTGGCGAGGAAGATAGATGCCTGGTCCATGGGGAGGAGAGACCCCCAGAAATTTTTTAGGGGGGGGCTCACGACGTCGGGGCAGAAGGTGTACGGCCCGGAGGAGTGCAAGAGGTTGGCAGATATGGCCGCCAGTTTAAGGGGGCCACTGGTTACGAAGGGGAAGGAAAGTGTGGAGGCACGGCGAGAGGTACTGGCGTGTGTTGCCAGTCCGGTCCGGCCCGTTCCAGATCCCGGTGTAGAGCCAGTGGTGTGTGTCCCCAGTACGGTCCTGTCTATTCCTGCTCCCCGCACCAAACCTACGGTGTGCGTCGACAGCCCAGCCCGGCCCGTTCCTGCGCTCCGCACCAAGTCTGTGGTGCGCGTCGCCAGCCCAGTCCGGCCCATCCAAGCTTCCCGCACCAAGCCAGTGGTGTGCGTCGTCAGTCCGGCACGGCCCGTGCCTGCTCTCCGCACCAAGTCTATGGTGCGTTTCGTCAGCCCTGTCCGGCCCGTTCCTGCTCTCCGCACCAAGTCTGTGGTGCGCGTCGCCAGCCCAGTCCGGCCCATCCAAGCTTCCCGCACCAAGCCAGTGGTGTGCGTCGCCAGCCCAGCCCGGCCTGTTCCTGCGCCCCGCACCAAGTCTGTGGTGCGTTTCGCCAGCCCAGCCCGGCCTGTCCCTGCTCTACGCACCAAGCCTACGGGGTGCGTCGCCAGCCCAGCCCGGCCTGTCTCTGCTCTACGCACCAAGACTACGGTGTGCGTCGTCGGCCCAACTCGGACTGTTCCTGCCACTCGCACCAGGCTAAGGGGGCGAGTCGTCAACCTGGTTCAGCCTATTCCTGCTACTCGCACCAAGCCAGGGAGGCGAGTCGTCAACCTGAGGAGGTCCGTTCCGGCTCCACGTACCAAGCCGAGGGTGCGTATCGTCGGCCAGGTCCGGTCCGTTCCTGTCTCACGCGCCAAGCTAGGGGTGCGCGTCATCAGTTTGGATCCAGCCAGCTGGGTTGGATTGGACCGGGGCCATTACGGGGGGAGTTATGTAGGGTGGTGGTCGAGCCCGGAGCCGGAGCCGCCTCCGAGGAGCAACACCCACCCAGCCCTCCCCTATTTGGGTTTTTGAGGCGCGGTCGCAGTCCGCGCCTTTAGGGGGGGGGTACTGTCACGCTCTGGTTCCGGGACTTGGTATTTTAGCCAGAGTGTGTTAAGTATTGTTGTGTTTGGGTTGGTTGGGTGGTTATTGGTTGTTTCTGTGTTTGGTTGAGTGACTCCCAATCAGTGGTAACGAGTGTCAGCTGTTGGCTCGTTATCGCTGATTGGGAGCCATATTTAAACTGTCATTGTTCACCTTGGGGTTGTGGGTTTTTGTTCTAAGTTCAGTCGGTGTACTGAGGACGTTACGGTTCTTGTTTTGTTTTGTCGTTTATTCTACAATAAAGTCATGTTTCTTGGACACGCTGCGCCTTGGTCATACTTGGACGACATAGACCCCCGTGACACAAACTGCAAAATACCTCATATATCCTGCAAAATGAAGCACTGCAACCAAAACTACATATAGCATTATCAAAATCAAACGTTTGCACGAAATGGCACACACTTCATTTATATTACCAGATTATTGTCTAACCAACTACACAATGTTGGGTATAATGAAAAGCACTGTCATCTTTAGTATGCTTTGCCATAATACTAAAATAGTTCAAATTGAAGAAAATTCTTCAGATTGTTCACATGCACAGAAATATTTGCAGATACACAAACATGCTGTTGAAACATTTTTTTTTTTTTTTTTTCACCAAACAAGTCAGTGCAACATATGCACAGCAGATATATTTACATTGGACTGAACTAAAATATGCTCACAAAAAAAAGAAAATTGCAGAAAAAATGTGCAGAACAAAAAAGAGGCAAGAAAAATAATTAGGCAGCATCTTGCTGCACAGCTGGGTCTGGCCACAACGCCTGCCTCGTCCACATCACAGCTGGGTCTGGCCACAACGCCTCGTCCACATCACAGCTGGGTCCGGCCACAACGCCTCGTCCACATCACAGCTGGGTCTGGCCACAACGCCTGCCTCGTCCACATCAAAGCTGGGTCTGGCCACAACGCCTCGTCCACATCACAGCTGGGTCTGGCCACAACGCCTGCCTCGTCCACATCAGAGCTGGGTCTGGCCACAACTCCTGCCTCGTCCACATCACAGCTGGGTCTGGCCACAACGCCTGCCTCGTCCACATCACAGCTGGGTCTGGCCACAACGCCTGCCTCGTCCACATCACAGCTGGGTCTGGCCACAACGCCTCATCCACATCACAGCTGGGTCTGGCCACAACGCCTGCCTCGTCCACATCACAGCTGGGTCTGGCCACAACGCCTGCCTCGTCCACATCACAGCTGGGTCTGGCCACAACGCCTCGTCCACATCACAGCTGGGTCTGGCCACAACGCCTGCCTCGTCCACATCACAGCTGGGTCTGGCCACAACGCCTCGTCCACATCACAGCTGGGTCTGGCCACAACGCCTGCCTCGTCCACATCACAGCTGGGTCTGGCCACAACGCCTCGTCCACATCCCAGCTGGGTCTGGCCACAACGCCTCGTCCACATCACAGCTGGGTCCGGCCACAACGCCTGCCTCGTCCACATCACAGCTGGGTCTGGCCACAACGCCTCGTCCACATCACAGCTGGGTCTGGCCACAACGCCTCGTCCACATCACAGCTGGGTCTGGCCACAACGCCTGCCTCGTCCACATCACAGCTGGGTCTGGCCCAACGCCTGCCTCGTCCACATCACAGCTGGGTCTGGCCACAACGCCTCGTCCACATCCCAGCTGGGTCTGGCCACAACGCCTCGTCCACATCACAGCTGGGTCTGGCCACAACGCCTCGTCCACACCACAGCTGGGTCTGGCCACAACGCCTGCCTCGTCCACATCACAGCTGGGTCTGGCCACAACGCCTCGTCCACATCACAGCTGGGTCTGGCCACAACGCCTGCCTCGTCCACATCACAGCTGGGTCTGGCCACAACGCCTGCCTCGTCCACATCACAGCTGGGTCTGGCCACAACGCCTCGTCCACACCACAGCTGGGTCTGGCCACAACGCCTGCCTCGTCCACATCACAGCTGGGTCTGGCCACAACGCCTCGTCCACATCACAGCTGGGTCTGGCCACAACGCCTGCCTCGTCCACATCACAGCTGGGTCTGGCCACAACGCCTGCCTCGTCCACATCACAGCTGGGTCTGGACACAACGCCTGCCTCGTCCACATCACAGCTGGGTCTGGCCACAACGCCTCGTCCACATCACAGCTGGGTCTGGCCACAACGCCTGCCTCGTCCACATCACAGCTGGGTCTGGCCACAACGCCTGCCTCGTCCACATCACAGCTGGGTCTGGCCACAACGCCTCGTCCACACCACAGCTGGGTCTGGCCACAACGCCTGCCTCGTCCACATCACAGCTGGGTCTGGCCACAACGCCTGCCTCGTCCACATCACAGCTGGGTCTGGCCACAACGCCTCGTCCACATCACAGCTGGGTCTGGCCACAACACCTGCCTCGTCCACATCACAGCTAGGTCTGGCCACAACGCCTGCCTCGTCCACATCACAGCTGGGTCTGGCCACAACGCCTGCCTCGTCCACATCACAGCTGGGTCTGGCCACAATGCCTCGTCCACATCACAGCTGGGTCTGGCCACAACGCCTCGTCCACATCACAGCTGGGTCTGGCCACAACGCCTGCCTCGTCCACATCACAGCTGGGTCTGGCCACAACGCCTGCCTCGTCCACATCACAGCTGGGTCTGGCCACAACGCCTCGTCCACACCACAGCTGGGTCTGGCCACAACGCCTGCCTCGTCCACATCACAGCTGGGTCTGGCCACAACGCCTGCCTCGTCCACATCCCAGCTGGGTCTGGCCACAACGCCTGCCTCGTCCACATCACAGCTGGGTCTGGCCACAACGCCTGCCTCGTCCACATCACAGCTGGGTCTGGCCACAACGCCTGCCTCGTCCACATCACAGCTGGGTCTGGCCACAACGCCTCGTCCACACCACAGCTGGGTCTGGCCACAACGCCTGCCTCGTCCACATCACAGCTGGGTCTGGCCACAACGCCTGCCTCGTCCACATCACAGCTGGGTCTGGCCACAACGCCTGCCTCGTCCACATCACAGCTGGGTCTGGCCACAACGCCTGCCTCGTCCACATCACAGCTGGGTCTGGCCACAACGCCTGCCTCGTCCACATCACAGCTGGGTCTGGCCACAACGCCTCGTCCACATCACAGCTGGGTCTGTCCACAACGCCTGCCTCGTCCACATCACAGCTGGGTCTGGCCACAACGCCTCGTCCACATCACAGCTCGGGTCTGGCCACAACGCCTGCCTCGTCCACATCCCAGCTGGGTCTGGCCACAACGCCTCGTCCACATCACAGCTGGGTCTGGCCACAACGCCTCGTCCACATCACAGCTGGGTCTGGCCACAACGCCTGCCTCGTCCACATCACAGCTGGGTCTGGCCACAACGCCTGCCTCGTCCACATCACAGCTGGGTCTGGCCACAACGCCTCGTCCACATCACAGCTGGGTCTGGCCACAACGCCTCGTCCACATCACAGCTGGGTCTGGCCACAACGCCTGCCTCGTCCACACCACAGCTGGGTCTGGCCACAACGCCTGCCTCGTCCACATCACAGCTGGGTCTGGCCACAACGCCTGCCTCGTCCACATCACAGCTGGGTCTGGCCACAACGCCTGCCTCGTCCACATCACAGCTGGGTCTGGCCACAAGGCCTCGTCCACATCACAGCTGGGTCTGGCCACAACGCCTGCCTCGTCCACATCACAGCTGGGTCTGGCCACAACGCCTGCCTTGTCCACATCACAGCTGGGTCTGGCCACAACGCCTCGTCCACACCACAGCTGGGTCTGGCCACAACGCCTGCCTCGTCCACATCACAGCTGGGTCTGGCCACAACGCCTGCCTCGTCCACATCCCAGCTGGGTCTGGCCACAACGCCTGCCTCGTCCACATCACAGCTGGGTCTGGCCACAACGCCTGCCTCGTCCACATCACAGCTGGGTCTGGCCACAACGCCTGCCTCGTCCACATCACAGCTGGGTCTGGCCACAACGCCTCGTCCACACCACAGCTGGGTCTGGCCACAACGCCTGCCTCGTCCACATCACAGCTGGGTCTGGCCACAACGCCTGCCTCGTCCACATCCCAGCTGGGTCTGGCCACAACGCCTGCCTCGTCCACATCACAGCTGGGTCTGGCCACAACGCCTGCCTCGTCCACATCACAGCTGGGTCTGGCCACAACGCCTGCCTCGTCCACATCACAGCTGGGTCTGGCCACAACGCCTCGTCCACATCACAGCTGGGTCTGTCCACAACGCCTGCCTCGTCCACATCACAGCTGGGTCTGGCCACAACGCCTCGTCCACATCACAGCTCGGTCTGGCCACAACGCCTGCCTCGTCCACATCCCAGCTGGGTCTGGCCACAACGCCTCGTCCACATCACAGCTGGGTCTGGCCACAACGCCTCGTCCACATCACAGCTGGGTCTGGCCACAACGCCTGCCTCGTCCACATCACAGCTGGGTCTGGCCACAACGCCTGCCTCGTCCACATCACAGCTGGGTCTGGCCACAACGCCTCGTCCACATCACAGCTGGGTCTGGCCACAACGCCTCGTCCACATCACAGCTGGGTCTGGCCACAACGCCTGCCTCGTCCACACCACAGCTGGGTCTGGCCACAACGCCTGCCTCGTCCACATCACAGCTGGGTCTGGCCACAACGCCTGCCTCGTCCACATCACAGCTGGGTCTGGCCACAACGCCTGCCTCGTCCACATCACAGCTGGGTCTGGCCACAAGGCCTCGTCCACATCACAGCTGGGTCTGGCCACAACGCCTGCCTCGTCCACATCACAGCTGGGTCTGGCCACAACGCCTCGTCCACATCACAGCTGGGTCGGCCACAAGGCCTCGTCCACATCACAGCTGGGTCTGGCCACAACGCCTGCCTCGTCCACATCACAGCTGGGTCTGGCCACAACGCCTCGTCCACATCACAGCTGGGTCTGGCCACAACGCCTGCCTCGTCCACATCACAGCTGGGTCTGGCCACAACGCCTCGTCCACATCACAGCTGGGTCTGGCCACAACGCCTGCCTCGTCCACATCACAGCTGGGTCTGGCCACAACGCCTCGTCCACATCACAGGCAATATCTTCCCTTGCCAGACATCAAGGGAAGAAGCGCCTTGAGTGCCTTATCCATCCCTGAATCGCACCCACATCAATCTCATCACATGCCTCTTCCATAGCCTGCACAAGAGGCATGCGCACAAAGGGCTGCCGGTCGTATACCTTCCACCGCCATGCCAAAGATAACTCTTCTGTGGGGTTCAGAAATGGTGAGAATGGTGGAAGGTATTGCACGAGAAATGGTGGGTGGTCAGCAAACCAGTTTTGGACTGGGGCTGCACGATGAAAGCTCACGTTGTCCCATACTACAACTTACCGGGTTCTTTGATGGTCTGCATCATTCATACGCTCTGGTGGTATGAGTATGTTGTGGAGTCTGTCCAGAAATTTGAGAATATGGGCTGTGTTGCATGGTCCGAGGTTGGCATGATGGTGGAGGACACCATGCGTATTGGAGATGGCAGCGCACATTGTGATGTTTCCACCACGTTGGCCAGGAACCACCCCAGACTCCCGAGTGGCGCAGTGGTCTAAGGCTCTGCCACTAGAGATCCTGGTTCGAATCCAGGCTCTGTCTTAGCCGGCCGCGACAGGGAGACCCATGGGGCGGCGCACAATTGGTCCAGGGTAGGGGAGGGAATGGCCGGCAGGGATGTAGCTCAGTTGGTAGAGCATGGCGTTTGCAACGCCAAGGTTGTGGGTTTGATTCCCACGGGGGGCCAGTATAAAAAATAATGTATGCACTCACTAACTGTAAGTCGCTCTGGATAAGAGTGTCTGCTAAATGACTAAAATGTAAATAATGGCTCTGTGGCCAATGACGTTTCTCCCCCTTCTTCTGGTCTTTGCTAGGTTGAACCCAGCCTCATCTATAAAGATGAACTCATGTGGGATTGCATGAGCATCCATTTCCAGTACTCCCTAAGAACAAAAGCAGTCAATATGGTGCTATCCAGTACACTGGGAAACAATGTTGCGTGTAGTGTACTGCAGTCAATATTGTACTTACATACAGTGGGGAGAACCTGCCGATTTTGCAGGTTTTCCTACTTACAAAGCATGTAGAGGTCTGTAATTTTTATCATAGGTACACTTCAACAACCTCCTTCCCTCAGTAAGAGCATTGAAGATGGGTCGTGGCTGGGTCTTCCAGCATGACAATGACCCGAAACACACAGCCAGGGCAACTAAGGAGTGGCTCCGTAAGAAGCATATCAAGGTCCTGGAGTGGCCTAGCCAGTCTCCAGACCTGAACCGTATAGAAAATCTTTGGAGGGAGCTGAAAGTCCGTATTGCCAAGCGACAGCCCCGAAACCTGAAGGATCTGGAGAAGGTCTGTATGGAGGAGTGGGCCAAAATCCCTGCTGCAGTGTGTGCAAACCTGGTCAAGACCTACAGGAAACGTATGATCTCTGTAATTGCAAACAAAGGTTTCTGGACCATATATTAAGTTCTGCTTTTCTGATGTATCAAATACTTATGTCATGCAACAAAATGCAAATTAATTACTTAAAAATCATACAATGTGATTTTCTGGATTTTTGTTTTAGATTCCGTCTCTCACAGTTGAAGTGTACCTATGATAAAAAGTACAGACCTCTACATGCTTTGTAAGTAGGAAAACCTGCAAAATCGGCAGTGTATCAAATACTTGTTCTCCCCACTGTATGCTCGTCTGACCTCTTTGTTTCTTTGAGAGTTTCTCTCAAACGGCACCTTATAAAGTTGTTTCATTCTGATTTGGTTTCGAATGAGAATGCGAGCCAATGTGGACAGACTGACTCGTTGAATGTTGTTGAATATGGTGTTGTCTTGGATGATGTGGCTTTGAATTTCTCGTAATCTGATTTCTTTATTTTCCAAAACCAAGTTTACAATGGCAGCTTCCTGTACCCCGGTGAACATTTGGCCCCTTCCTCCACCATGGTTGCGTCTCTCAGTCCTTTAGAAAAACAAAAAAACTAAAATATAGGGCTTGGATAATGCAGCCTAAAGATATTTCCCCCACAGTAGAGTAAATTGTACAGGAAACGTGTGCAGTTAGTGTATGACATCAGCCATTCATGAAGTAAACAGGTGTCACCCAACTGATACACTATGACATGGGGTGTACTACATAGTGTGGAAGAAATGTTGGTTACATACCTGGACTCCAGTCTAAATGTCCGGATGACACAGGCGACAGTAAAACGGCTCAAGTTGGGCTGCACTCTCTGTCCAGCCTTTCGCATTGTCAGCCCATGGTTGATGACATGATCAACTAAGGTTGCTCTGATTTCATTTGAAAGTTGTTGTCTTCTTTGGCCATGAACTCCTGTACCAGCTCTACCCTTACCTCTCACTCTTCCTCCCCCTCTCATTCTCACCCTCCCTCTTCCTCTTCCTCTTCCTCTCTCTGCAACATCTTCCATTGCTGTTGTAAAACAAAAGGTGCTCACCTGTGGTCTTTTCATAGTGCTTACTTCCTGATTGAAGTGGTAACAATTAACCATTGAGGTGTTTGGCCAGGTGGCACATGTATTGGCCAATTAGCTCATGTAGTGTCATTTTGAATGGCAGTGTTTTGAAATGGCAAACATGTGACTTTATGTCAGATTGTTGTGTCTTATGCAGAGAACCGTATGCAGTGCATTTAAAAAGTGCCATTTTGAATTGCAAAATGTGTATAAAGCAGAAAATGTGTTTAGACTTTTGGAGACTTGAGAAGAGGTTTTGCTCTCTGTGTGTCAGTTTAAATAATTGTGCTGTGCATGTCATTTTAGTGTGTTAGCAATTGGAAAAAACTGTAATAACACTTAATTTTTTTCCACAAAACAACTACAACTTTTCACAACACATGGAGTCATGTAGTAACTTAACATTAAAATACCAATAAGGCGATGACCTTCGTGGACAAGTGAATATCAACAGTAACAACATGGGGATCAGAGAAACCCACAGGAGTGATGTCACACCTTCCAACCCCACCACAGTAGCGCTCAGATACATACAACCTGTCTAACCTTGCTGCACTGACACAACCTTCATTAACTTTTAGCCATGTGTACTGCCTAACTTTTGCATTTCTTACTCTCCACACACCAAAAAGCTCAAACTCAGCTAATAGACCAGACAGACAAATTGCTGACCGCAGGTGAGGTTCTTCAGCGGTGCGATCAACAGTAAAATCCACTGTACTGTTCCAGTCCCCCCCTAAAACCATACACCCCTCTTGGTTACACTGTATTAAGGTTTCCTTTATTTGATCAAATACAACAATACGCTCTGTACCCTCATTAGGAGCATAAACATTCAAAAAATTAAATAATAATAACATAACATCTGCCTTGACCAATAAAACCCGACAATCTCTGTTGTAGATACCACAGTCACCCCTGAGGAAAACAAAATTGCCACCCCAGCACTGAAATTAGTACCATGACTGCCCCTCACACCCCAATCAACCTCATTAGCCTCATCACTATGTTTCTCCTGCAGATAAAAAACGACATTAAGCCTTTTCTCTTTTATTACTTCTAATACCCTCTTATTCCTGTCCCTTCCCCCATTAATATTGAGAGAACAAACCCTTAGTACCTCCATATACAGTGAGGGGAAAAAGGATTTGATCCCCTGCTGATTTTGTACGTTTGCCCACGGACAAAGACATGATCAGTCTATAATTTTAATGTTAAGTTTATTTGAACAGTGAGAGACAGAATAACAACAGAAAAATCTAGAAAAACGCCAAGACATTAAGGTTTCGAGGCTGACGTTTGGCAACTCGAACCTTCAGCTCCCTCCACAGATGTTCTATGGGATTAAGGTCTGGAGACTAAATGAGACTGGCTAGGCCACTCCAGGACCTTAATGTGCTTCTTCTTGAACCACTCCTTTGTTGCCTTGGCTGTGTGTTTTGGGTAATTGTCATGCTGGAATACCCATCCAAACTTCATACGGGCCTGTATATGTGCTTTCTTGAGCAGGGGGACCTTGCGGGCGCTGCAGGATTTCAGTCCTTCACAGCGTAATGTGTTTCCAATTGTTTTCTTGGTGACTGGTCCCAGCTGCCTTGAGATCATTGACAAGATCCTCCCATGTAGTTCTGGGCTGATTCCTCACCGTTCTCATGATCATTGCAACTCCACGAGGTGAGATCTTGCATGGAGGCCGAGGGAGATTGACAAGTCTTTTGTGTTTCTTCCATTTGCGAATAATTGCACCAACTGTTGTCACCTTTTCACCAAGCTGCTTGGCGATGGTCTTGTAGCCCATTCCAGCCTTGTGTAGGTCTACAATCTTGTCCCTGACATCCTTGGAGAGCTCTTTGGTCTTGGCCATGGTGGAGAGTTTGGAATCTGATTGATTGATTGCTTCTATGGACAGGTGTCTTTTATACAGGTAACAAGCTGAGATTAGGAGCACTCCCTTTAAGAGTGTGCTCCTAATCTCAGCTCGTTACCTGTATAAAAGACACCTGGGAGCCAGACATTTTTCTGCTTGAGAGGGGGTCAAATACTTATTTCCCTCATTAAAACGCAAATCAATTTATAACATTTTTGACATGCGCTTTTCTGGATTTTTTTGTTGTTATTCTGTCTCTCACTGTTCAAATAAACCAACCATTAAAATTATAGGCTGATCATTTCTTTGTCATTGGGCAAACGTACAAAATTAGCAGGGGATCAAATACTTTTTTCTCTCACTGTAGAAAAGAGAAAGGAAAAACAGAAGAAACCACAAAGAAACCAGACAAAGAGAAAAATAATGATATGATAATCATCCTTGTTTTAATTTTCTCTTAACCTTACCATTTTTCCCACTACCTTTTGCTGCCATAACAGCAGTAACAAATTTCCTGAAGTGGAAACGCTTCTTCACACTCAACTGGTCTAACCCCACCGTCTTCTGTAACACCACAGCTGACCTCACAATCTTATCAACATCAAAGAAATCTGCCAATTTAAGTCTGGTCCAGGAACACGTTTACCTAATCTAGATTGTACATTGAGTCATCACCAGCTGCTTTCATATCAACAGGGAAATGTCCATATCCTGATCCTCCTCAACTGAGGCCACAGACCCCTGACTCTCCTCTGCCACATCCCTCTCAACACGCTCCACTTGCACCCCATCACTCGTACCGGGCATCTCCTCCACTGCCTGGGAGACTGGCCCCACCTGAACCCCCTCCTGTACCCCATTACTCGTAATGGACATCTCCTCCACTACCTGGGAGACTAGCTCCACCTGAACCCCCTCCTGTACCCCATCACTCGTACTGGGCATCTCCTCACCAGTCTGGGGAAATGGCTCCCCAGATCCGTCCTTACCTGCTACAACAATATTTTCCTGCTGTACATCAGACGCTATGATCCCCTCTGGGTCAAGCTGCAACTCAGGACCCTCAACACAAACAACTTGTTCCTCAGCAACAGGTGCTTGTGGCTGCTCTACCGCTGTCGGCCCACCTCTCCCTACATCAGTGTGTCCAGGCGTTACGAGGACTTTTCAGGCAAGCATGTCTCTTATGGCCAACATCCCCACACTCAAAGCACCATTGACCACCCGTACTAGCATAAGACATATACAGTCTGTTGTCATACTTGACTTTAAACGATAACTCCAAAGTCTGCTCCAGTGAGTCCAAAAACATAAACATCTGTCGCTGAAACGATATAACCTGTTTCAGAATCGGGTGTTTGCAACCCAACGGGACAATTTTAATTGAACTTGCAAACTTCCCAAACCGCAATAACTCGTGCTCCAATAGCTCATTGGGAAGAAACGGCGGTACATTCAAAATCGTAACCCTTGTTGAAGGAGAAAAAAGCTCAACCATCCGGTCGACAAGATGCTCTTCTTAAGAACGACCACCACTGCTTTATCCATCTGCGATGCATAAGCTACATTTTCATAGCCTACCTTCTCTCCTACGGCGACCAGAAACTCCTCCACAGTGACACACCTGAAGCTGTGCTGAAGTGACAGGGATGGCGTCCCCATGTGGGCTCCCGAGTGGCGAAGCGGTCTAAGGCACTGCATCTCAGTGCTTGAGGCGTCACTACAGACCCCCTGGTTCGATTCCAGGCTGTATCACAACAGGCCGTGATTGGGAGTCCCATAGGGCAGCGCACAATTGGCCCGGGTTTGGCCGGTGTAGGCCATCATTGTAAATAAGAATTTGTTCTTAACTGACTTGCCTAGTTAAATAAAGGTTAAATAAAAATAAATAATAAATATGGATCGCCATCCCCACCAAAACCAGGGAAATTCCAACAAGAAATACAATATAAATTCTACCACTGAAAAAAACAACAAACTTAATCATGCATAGAAAAAGGAAAAAAGAAATAAAACACAGATCCCAGCATGCACCAACACGCATGCACCAACACTCCCAGCATGCACCAACACTCCCAGCATGCACCAACACTCCCAGCATGCACCAACACTCCCAGCATGCACCAACACTCCCAGCATGCACCAACACTCCAGCATGCATCAACACTCCAGCATGCACCAACACTCCAGCATGCATCAACACTCCAGCATGCATCAACACTCCCAGCATGCACCAACTCTCCAGCATGCACCAACACTCCCAGCATGCACCAACACTCCCAGCATGCACCAACACTCCCAGCATGCAGAGAGAGAGAAAGAGAAAGGAACATAAAACTCAACATCCCAGTTAGGATCTGGCTAAAAATATTTGAATCAGTTATCGAACTCATTGTCCTCTATGGTTCTGGGGTCTGCTCACCAAACAATAATTCACAAAATGGGACAAACACCCAATTGAGACTGCATGCAGAATTCTGCAAAAATATACTTTGTGTACAACGCAAAACCCCAAACACTGCATGCAGAGCAGAATTAGGACTATACCTGCTAGTTATCAAAATCCAGAAAAGAGCTGTTAAATTCTACAACCACCTAAAAGGAAGCGATGCCCACACATTCCACCAAAAAGCCCTCTCCGACAGAGATGAACCTGGAGAAGAGTCCCCTCAGCCAGCTGGTTCTGGGGCTCTGTTCACAAACAGACCCCACAGAGCCCCAGGACAGAAACACAATTATACCCAACCAAATTACGAGAAAGCAAAAAGATAACTATTTGACACACTGGAAAGAATCGACCAAAGAACGGACCAAATTGGAACGGTATCTGGCCCTAAACCGAGAGTACACAGTGGCTGACCACTGTGACTGACCCCAAATTAAGAAAATTAATGACTATGTACAGACTCAGTGATCATAGTCTTGCTATTTTGAGAGGCCTGCCGTAGGCAGACCTGGCTCTCGAGAGAAGACAGGCTATGCACACAAAATGAGGTGGAAACCGAGCTGCACTTTCTAACCTCCTGCCAAATGTATGACCACATTAGAGACACATAATACTATATATACAAAAGTATGTGGACACCGCTTCAAGTGAATTCGGCTATTTCAGCCACACCTGTTGCTGAATCAAGCACACAGCCATGCAATCTCCATAGACAAACATTGGCAGTAGAATGGCCTTACTGAAGAGCTCAGTGACTTTCAACATGGCACCGTCATAGGATGCCACCTTTCCAACAAGTCAGTTAGTAAAAATGTACAAGATGATATACCGTACTAAGGTTATCCATACACCTACAACAGTCAACCTTTACTGTATCTAAGAAGAAGAAGAAGAAGAAGAAGAAGAAGAAGAAGAAGAAGAAGAAGAAGAATATTTGATAAAAGGGCTGAAAAACATTAGGCGAGAAATGAAAAGATATCAGGAAGTAATACATCATAATAATGAAATAATAATAAGAGTTAACAAGGACAGAACAATAGAATTGGAAACTAAAGGTGTAAGACCAGAAACAGACAACACAACACCGATCACATTAAGAGAAAGACAGTTTGAAGAAGTGATTCTTGAGCTCAGACTTAAAGGCAGTGGGCAAGTCTTTGAGGGAAGACCACCATGGAGGACATTGCAGTAATCAAGCCTTTGAGGGAAGACCACCATGGAGGACATTGCAGTAATCAAGTCTTTGAGGGAAGACCACCATGGAGGACATTGCAGTAATCAAGCCTTTGAGGGAAGACCACCATGGAGGACATTGCAGTAATCAAGCCTTTGAGGGAAGACCACCAAGGAGGACATTGCAGTAATCAAGCCTTTGAGGGAAGACCACCAAGGAGGACATTGCAGTAATCAAGTCGGTAGGTGATGAGGCAGTTGATCATCTTCTCCAGACCAGTAGTTGGCTACTGCAGCACTGAAAACATGTTGGAAACTCTTGGGTCACAGTGTTCCTATGAACCACGGCCAGCGGCTCACTGTCTAGTAAACACTGCTGACATCACAGAGGGGGTGATCCCAAGCTAGGCCACGAGACCAAAATAAAACCCTGACTGGTAATGGGAGGGGTGGCGAGGAGAGGAGAGGGGACAGGGCAGGACAGGGCCAGCCAGTGATTGACTCAGGCTAGAGTGTGTGGGGATAGTACTGTAGGTCAGTAGAGGAGGGGGAGGGAGGAGGGGGAGGAGAGGAGAGGGAGGAGGGGGAGGAGAGGGGAGGGAGGAGAGGGAGGAAGGAGGAAGGAGGGGGAGGGGGAGGAGAGGGGAGGGAGGAGGGGGAAGAGAGGGTAGGAGAGGGGAGGACAGGGAGGAGGGGGGAGGGAGGAGGGGGAGGAGAGGGGAGGGAGGAGAGGGAGGAAGGAGGAAGGAGGGGGAGGAGAGGGGAGGGGAGGGGAGAGGGGAGGGAGGAGGGGGCGGAGAGGAGAGGGGAGGGGGGAGGGGGAAAAGAGGGGAGGAGAGGGGAGGGAGGAGAGGGAGGAAGGAGGAAGGAGGGGGAGGAGAGGGGAGGGAGGAGGGGGAGGAAGGAGGGGGCGGAGAGGAGAGGGAGGAGAGGGGAGGGGAGAAAACTAGGCCACCCTGAGAGACAGAAATAGACCCTGGAACCAGATCCTCCTGCCAGGGTTGAAGTGTTGGGATGTCAGGCTCAGCTGTCACTGGAGCAGGCAGAAACACACAGTGACAGAGAGAAAGATATATATATATAAATATAGTGAGGAGAGAGCGAGAGAGAGACAGAGAGAGAGAGAGAGAGAGAGAGAGAGAGAGAGAGAGAGAGAGAGAGAGAGAGAGAGAGAGAGAGAGAGAGAGAGAGAGAGAGAGAGAGACAGAGAGAGAGGCAGAGAGAGACAGAGACATAGAGAGACACAAAGAGAGCGAGAGAGAGAGAGAGAGAGAGAGACAGAGACAGAGACAGAGACAGAGACAGAGACAGAGAGAGAGAGAGAGAGAGAGAGAGGGAGAGAGAGAGAGAGAGAGAGAGAGAGACAGAGAGAGAGAGAGAGTAACCATTTAAAGCTAGCCTCTCAGATATCAGTCCTACAGAGAGACAGAGGGAGAAGCAGGAGTTACATTCATATCTTCAGCTTTCGAGTCAAGAGGACAGAGGACAGTCAGGAACAAGGGATTGAGAACAGTTTACCCCTGTGAGTACATGGAGTGTTTAACATGAAGGAAAATCATGTGAATTCATTTTTGGTGAAGATGGAATTGAGCGTGTACAGGTTTGTGTGTTTGTGTGCATGTGGGCAAGGGTGTGTTTGTTCTTTGGATATGGTTTCTACACGGACAGTTACAAGGACAGTTATAAGGTAATGTCTAATTACATTACAGAAAGACATTTAGTCTGAGTGGGCTGCTTGGTTAGCTAGGTTTGGTGTTCAGTGGTGAACAACGGAAAAACACTTCCAATCCATTCTTCCTAGAAATACATTTTCCTGATAGAGGCCTCTCTCTCCCCCTTTCCCTCTATGTTCCTGATAGAGGCCTCTCTCCCCCTTTCCCTCTATGTTCCTGATAGAGGCCTCTCTCCCCCTTTCCCTCTGTGTTCCTGATAGAGGCCTCTCTCCCCCTTTCCCTCTGTGTTCCTGATAGAGGCCTCTCTCCCCCTTTCCCTCTATGTTCCTGATAGAGGCCTCTCTCCCCCTTTCCCTCTGTGTTCCTGATAGAGGCCTCTCTCCCCCTTTCCCTCTATGTTCCTGATAGAGGCCTCTCCCCCCTTTCCCTCTGTGTTCCTGATAGAGGCCTCTCTCTCCCCCTTTCCCTCTGTGTTCCTGATAGAGGCCTCTCTCCCCCCTTTCCCTCTGTGTTCCTGATAGAGGCCTCTCTCCCCCTTTCCCTCTGTGTTCCTGATAGAGGCCTCTCTCCCCCTTTCCCTCTGTGTTCCTGATAGAGGCCTCTCTCCCCCTTTCCCTCTGTGTTCCTGATAGAGGCCTCTCTCCCCCTTTCCCTCTGTGTTCCTGATAGAGGCCTCTCTCTCCCCCTTTCCCTCTATGTTCCTGATAGAGGCCTCTCTCCCCCTTTCCCTCTATGTTCCTGATAGAGGCCTCTCTCCCCCTTTCCCTCTATGTTCCTGATAGAGGCCTCTCTCCCCCTTTCCCTCTGTGTTCCTGATAGAGGCCTCTCTCCCCCTTTCCCTCTGTGTTCCTGATAGAGGCCTCTCTCCCCCTTTCCCTCTGTGTTCCTGATAGAGGCCTCTCTCCCCCTTTCCCTCTGTGTTCCTGATAGAGGCCTCTCTCCCCCTTTCCCTCTGTGTTCCTGATAGAGGCCTCTCTCCCCCTTTCCCTCTGTGTTCCTGATAGAGGCCTCTCTCTCCCCCTTTCCCTCTGTGTTCCTGATAGAGGCCTCTCTCCCCCTTTCCCTCTGTGTTCCTGATAGAGGCCTCTCTCCCCCTTTCCCTCTGTGTTCCTGATAGAGGCCTCTCCCCCCCCCTTTCCCTCTGTGTTCCTGATAGAGGCCTCTCCCCCCCTTTCCCTCTGTGTTCCTGATAGAGGCCTCTCCCCCCTTTCCCTCTATGTTCCTGATAGAGGCCTCTCTCCCCCTTTCCCTCTATGTTCCTGATAGAGGCCTATCTCCCCCTTTCCCTCTGTGTTCCTGATAGAGGCCTCTCTCCCCCTTTCCCTCTGTGTTCCTGATAGAGGCCTCTCTCCCCCTTTCCCTCTGTGTTCCTGATAGAGGCCTCTCTCCCCCCTTTCCCTCTGTGTTCCTGATAGAGGCCTCTCCCCCCCCCTTTCCCTCTGTGTTCCTGATAGAGGCCTCTCTCCCCCCTTTCCCTCTGTGTTCCTGATAGAGGCCTCTCTCCCCCTTTCCCTCTATGTTCCTGATAGAGGCCTCTCTCCCCCCTTTCCCTCTATGTTCCTGATAGAGGCCTCTCTCCCCCTTTCCCTCTGTGTTCCTGATAGAGGCCTCTCTCCCCCTTTCCCTCTGTGTTCCTGATAGATGCCTCTCTCCCCCTTTCCCTCTGTGTTCCTGATAGAGGCCTCTCTCCCCCTTTCCCTCTGTGTTCCTGATAGAGGCCTCTCTCCCCCTTTCCCTCTGTGTTCCTGATAGAGGCCTCTCTCCCCCTTTCCCTCTGTGTTCCTGATAGAGGCCTCTCTCCCCCTTTCCCTCTGTGTTCCTGATAGAGGCCTCTCTCCCCCTTTCCCTCTGTGTTCCTGATAGAGGCCTCTCTCCCCCTTTCCCTCTGTGTTCCTGATAGAGGCCTCTCTCCCCCTTTCCCTCTGTGTTCCTGATAGAGGCCTCTCTCCCCCTTTCCCTCTGTGTTCCTGATAGAGGCCTCTCTCCCCCTTTCCCTCTGTGTTCCTGATAGAGGCCTCTCTCCCCCTTTCCCTCTGTGTTCCTGATAGAGGCCTCTCTCCCCCTTTCCCTCTGTGTTCCTGATAGAGGCCTCTCTCCCCCTTTCCCTCTGTGTTCCTGATAGAGGCCTCTCTCCCCCTTTCCCTCTGTGTTCCTGATAGAGGCCTCTCCCCCCTTTCCCTCTGTGTTCCTGATAGAGGCCTCTCTCCCCCTTTCCCTCTATGTTCCTGATAGAGGCCTCTCTCCCCCTTTCCCTCTGTGTTCCTGATAGATGCCTCTCTCCCCCTTTCCCTCTGTGTTCCTGATAGAGGCCTCTCTCTCCCCCTTTCCCTCTGTGTTCCTGATAGAGGCCTCTCTCCCCCTTTCCCTCTGTGTTCCTGATAGAGGCCTCTCTCCCCCTTTCCCTCTGTGTTCCTGATAGAGGCCTCTCTCCCCCTTTCCCTCTGTGTTCCTGATAGAGGCCTTCTCCCCCTTTCCCTCTGTGTTCCTGATAGAGGCCTCTCTCCCCCCTTTCCCTCTGTGTTCCTGATAGAGGCCTCCCCCCCCTTTCCCTCTGTGTTCCTGATAGAGGCCTCGCCCCCCCTTTCCCTCTGTGTTCCTGATAGAGGCCTCTCCCCCCTTTCCCTCTGTGTTCCTATTGGTCTCTATGCCCTGCTAATGAGATGTGCCTTAACAGACTTCTAGACAATACAGCTGCTAATGTGTCTTTGGGTTTTATAAGCCAATAGATCTGTGGCTGAAGTGAGGTGAGATTCTGCAATAGACTCTACTGTGTGAATCACAAGGCCCTGATTCTTCAACAGACTCTACTGTGTGAATCACAAGGCCCTGATTCTTCAACAGACTCTACTGTGTGAATCACAAGGCCCTGATTCTTCAACAGACTCTACTGTGTGAATCACAAGGCCCTGATTCTTCAACAGACTCTACTGTGTGAATCACAAGGCCCTGATTCTTCAATAGACTCTACTGTGTGAATCACAAGGCCCTGATTCTTCTATAGACTCTACTGTGTGAATCACAAGGCCCTGATTCTTCAACAGACTCTACTGTGTGAATCACAAGGCCCTGATTCTTCAACAGACTCTACTGTGTGAATCACAAGGCCCTGATTCTTCAATAGACTCTACTGTGTGAATCACAAGGCCCTGATTCTTCTATAGACTCTACTGTGTGAATCACAAGGCCCTGATTCTTCAACAGACTCTACTGTGTGAATCACAAGGCCCTGATTCTTCAACAGACTCTACTGTGTGAATCACAAGGCCCTGATTCTTCAACAGACTCTACTGTGTGAATCACAAGGCCCTGATTCTTCAATAGGCTCTACTGTGTGAATCACAAGGCCCTGATTCTTCAACAGACTCTACTGTGTGAATCACAAGGCCCTGATTCTTCAACAGACTCTACTGTGTGAATCACAAGGCCCTGATTCTTCAACAGACTCTACTGTGTGAATCACAAGGCCCTGATTCTTCAATAGACTCTACTGTGTGAATCACAAGGCCCTGATTCTTCTATAGACTCTACTGTGTGAATCACAAGGCCCTGATTCTTCAACAGACTCTACTGTGTGAATCACAAGGCCCTGATTCTTCAACAGACTCTACTGTGTGAATCACAAGGCCCTGATTCTTCAATAGACTCTACTGTGTGAATCACAAGGCCCTGATTCTTCTATAGACTCTACTGTGTGAATCACAAGGCCCTGATTCTTCAACAGACTCTACTGTGTGAATCACAAGGCCCTGATTCTTCAACAGACTCTACTGTGTGAATCACAAGGCCCTGATTCTTCAACAGACTCTACTGTGTGAATCACAAGGCCCTGATTCTTCAACAGACTCTACTGTGTGAATCACAAGGCCCTGATTCTTCAACAGACTCTACTGTGTGAATCACAAGGCCCATGGTCTGTTTCTGTATGTGTGTCAGAGGAGTCCGGTGTCAGTCAGTCAAGCCCCGCCCCTCCCACTCATTTAGAACAGACAGCTGTTACAGAGCAGCTCAGTGAGAGGAATACGGTGTAACGACTACTGACAGAGAAATTATAACTATTATCATGTGGTCATGTGTGGTTCAGTTGGTAAGAGGACGGCGCTAGAAATGCCAAACAGTACGGTTGTGGGTTTCATTCCACTAATGCTCCTAAAGACAGAATGCTACTCCTTCACTCCCTGACTTCCTGTTCCCTGACTTCCTGTTCCCTGACTTCCTGTTTCTCTGTGTTTGTATGTGCTGTGTACTGCAACTCAGCTTTTAGATTCCATAAACCTAACCCTAACTCAAATAGTTTACATATGGAATGAGGGCCTGTTATTGTTCGCAATAGTTTCAGAACAGGTGCATATGCAGTCTGTTCTTTATGGTCTATTTAGAACTTATTATGATAGTCTTTATGATAGATTATGATGCCAAACAAATCTTGCCCCAGGCGCCACGTTCGGTTTTCAACGAGGTCCGGAGGGCCGCACGGAAAATTGCTTGTATTTCCTCTGCGACAAAATTAGCTAAAAATAGTCCTCTATCCATTGTTTTTGTAACTCTCCCCGACTGTCTAGCTGTCAAGAAACTGGATGAAGGTAGAAATCTGTAAAAAGAAAAATATATACAGTTTATACTTTTCTTTTACTCAAATCACCACAGGCCAGATTGGACCCTTTCGCGGGCCGGATGGTGGGCCAGATGGTGGGCCGGATGGTGGGCCGGATGGTGGGCCAGATGGTGGGCCAGATGGTGGGCCGGATGGTGGGCCGGATGGTGGGCCAGATGGTGGGCCAGATGGTAGGCCGGATGGTGGGCCAGATGGTGGGCCAGATGGTGGGCCAGATGGTGGGCCGGATGGTGGGCCGGATGGTGGGCCAGATGGTGGGCCGGATGGTGGGCCGGATGGTGGGCCAGATGGTGGGCCGGATGGTGGGCCAGATGGTGGGCCAGATTGGACCCTTTCGCGGGCCGGATGGTGGGCCAGATGGTGGGCCGGATGGTGGGCCAGATTGGACCCTTTCGCGGGCCGGATGGTGGGCCAGATGGTGGGCCGGATGGTGGGCCGGATGGTGGGCCAGATGGTGGGCCGGATGGTGGGCCGGATGGTGGGCCAGATGGTGGGCCGGATGGTGGGCCAGATCGATCATAATAACATCTAAATAGAGCATCAGTTAGGTCACTGTGTTCTTGGGGATCTTCAATGCTGCAGAAATGTGTTGGTACCCTTCCCCAGATCTGTGCCTCGACACAATCCTGTCTCGGAGCTCTACGGACAATTCCTTTGACCTCATGGCTTGGTTTTTGCTCTGACATGCACTGTCAACTGTGGGACCTTATATAGACAGGTGTGTGCCTTTCCAAATCATGTCCAATCAATTGAATTTACCACAGGTGGACTCCAATGAAGTTGTAGAAACATCTAATGGATGATCAATGGAAACAGGATGCACCTGAGGTCAACTTCGAGTCTCATAGCAAAGGGTCTGAATACTTATGTAAATAAGGTATTTCTGTTTTTTATTTTTAAAACATTAGCAAAAATGTCTAAAAACCTGTTTTCGCTTTGTCATTATGGGGTATTATGTGTAGATTGCTGAGGATTTTCTTGTATTTAATCCATTTTAGCATAAGGCTGTAATGTAACAAAATGTGGAAAAAGTAAAGGGGTCTGAATACTTTCCCAATGCACTGTATAATGGCGCCGGAGGGGATGGCTGCCATTTTACGGGCTCCTAACCAACCGTGCTATTTTGTGTGTTTTTTCACATTGTTTGTAATTTATTTTGTACATAATGTTGCTGCTACCGTCTCTTATGACCGAAAATAGTTTCTGGATATCTGAACAGCGATTACTCACCTCGAGTCCGACACGAAGGATCTACTTCTCCGAGACCAGGCCCAAAATCCCCTTCATTTGCGTGAAGAAATGCTGGAAATACAGATCAGGTTCAGTCAGGATCAGATCAGGGGGCCTTGTGAGAATTCGTCGGCGAGTGGATAACCCGCCTCTACCATCCGTTCTATTGGCCAACGTGCAATCACTGGAAAATAAACTGGATGATCTCTGCTCGAGACTATCCTACCAACGGAACATTAAAAACTGTAATATCTTATGTTTCACCATGTCGTGGCTGAACGACGACACAGATGGCTGGGTTTTCCGTGCATCGGCAGGACAGAACAGCTACATTTGGTAAGATGAGGGGTCTATTTGTCAATAGCAGCTGGTGCGCGATGTCTAATATTAAGGAGGTCTTGAAGTATTGCTTGCCTGAGGTAGAGTACCTCACGAAAAGCTGTAGACCGCAAGAGAGTTTTCATCTATATTTTTCATAGCCATCTATGTACCACCACAAACCCTGGACTTCCTGACAGGCTGCCCCCAGGTAGTGGTGGTAAGGGTAGGCAACAACACATCTGCCATGCTGAACCTCAACACAGGGGCCCCTCAGGGGTGCGTGCATAGTTCCCTCCTGTACTCCCTGTTCACCCATGACTGCATGGCCAAGCACAACTCCAACACCATCATTAAGTTTGCAGACGACACCTCCCCAGATACTCAATAAGTTATACAGCTGCACCATCAAGAGCATCCTCACCGGTTGCGTCACCACCTGGTATAGCAACTGTGGCACTACAGAGGGTAGTGCGTATAGCCCAGTACATCACTGGGGCCAAGCTTCCTGCCATCCAGGACCTATATCCTAGGCGGTGTCAGAGGAAGGCCCAGAAAATTGTCAAAGCCTCCAGTCACACAAGTCATAGACTGTTCTCTCTGCTACCGTACGGCAAGCGCCAAGTCTAGGTCCAAAAGGGTCCTTAACAACTTCTACCCCCAAGCCATAAGACTGCTGAACAATTAATCAATTTGGCCCATTCCTCCTAACAGAGCTGGTGTAACAGAGTCAGGTTTGTAGGCCTCCTTGCTCGGACACACTTTTTCAGATCTGCCCACAAATGTTCTATAGGATTGAGGTCAGGGCTTTGTGATGGCCAGTCCAATACCTTGACTTTGTTGTCCTTAAGCCATTTTGCCACAACTTTGGAAGTACGCTTGGGGTCATTGTCCATTTGGAAGACCCATTTGCGACTAAGCTTTAACTTCCTGACTGATGTCTTAAGATGTTGCTTCAATATATCCACATAATTTTCCTTCCTCATGATGCCATCAATTTTGTGAAGTTCACCAGTCCCTCCTGCAGCAAAGTATCCCCACAGCATGATGCTGCCACCCCCATGCTTCACGGTTTGGATGGTGTTCTTCGGCTTGCAAGGTCCCCCTTTTTCCTCCAAACATAACGATGGTCATTATCAGACCAGAGGACATTTCTCCAAAAACTACGATCTTTGTCCCCATGTGCAAACCGTAGTCTGGCTTTTTTATGGCAGTTTTGGAGCAGTGGCTTCTTCCTTGCTGAGCGGCCTTTCAGGTTATGTCGACATAGGACTGTGGATATAGATACCTTTGTACCTGTTTCCTCCAGCATCTTCACAAGGTCCTTTGCTGTTGTTCTGGGATTAATATTCACTTTTTGCACCAAAGTACGTTCATCACTAGGAGACAGAACGCGTCTCCTTCCTGAGCGGTATGACGGCTGCATGGTCCCATGGTGTTTATACTTGCGTACTATTGTTTGTACAGATGAACGTGGTACCTTCAGCCGTTTGGAAATTGCTCCCAAGGATGAACCAGACTTGTGGAGGTCTACCATTGTTTTTCTGAGGTCTTGGCTGATTTCTTTAGATTTTCCCATGATGTCAAGCAAAGAGGCACTGAGTTTGAAGGTAGGTCTTGAAATACAGGTACACCTCCAATTGACTCAAATGATGTCAATTAGCCTATCAGAAGCTTCTAAAGCCATGACATCCTTTTCTGGAGTTTTCCAAGCTGTTTAAAGGCACAGTCAACTTAGTGTATGTAAACTTCTGACCCACTGGAATTGTGATACAGTGAATTATAAGTGAAATAATCTGTCTGTAAAAAATTGTTGGAAAAATTACTTGTGTCGTGCACAAAGTAGATGTCCTAACCGACTTGCCAAAACTATAGTTTGTTAACAAGAAATGTGTGGAGTGGTTGAAAAACAAGATTTAATGACTCCAACCTAAGTGTATGTAAACCTTTTTTTTTTACATTTTACATTTTTAGTCATTTAGCAGACGCACTTATCCAGAGCGACTTACAGTTAGTGAGTGCATATATTTTCATACTGGCCCCCCGTGGGAAACGAACCCACAACCCTGGCGTTGCAAGCGCCATGCTCTACCAACTGGCCCCCCGTGGGAAACGAACCCACAACCCTGGCGTTGCAAGCGCCATGCTCTACCAACTGGCCCCCCGTGGGAAACGAACCCACAACCCTGGCGTTGCAAGCGCCATGCTCTACCAACTGGCCCCCCGTGGGAAACGAACCCACAACCCTGGCGTTGCAAGCGCCATGCTCTACCAACTGGCCCCCCGTGGGAAACGAACCCACAACCCTGGCGTTGCAAGCGCCATGCTCTACCAACTGGCCCCCCGTGGGAAACGAACCCACAACCCTGGCGTTGCAAGCGCCATGCTCTACCAACTGGGCTACAACTGTAAAAGCATGTTTAGATGTTATTGTGGGTGAATGCTATCTTTACCAGATGTTATTGTTCTATCTTTACCAGATGTTATTGTGGGTGTAGCTAAATGCTTGTGTTCCTAGCTCCAACAGTGCAGTAGTATGTAACAATTCATAACAATACACAAATCTAAAAGTAAAATAATGGAATAAATAAATATATAAATATTAGGACGAGCAATGTCGGAGTGGCATTTGAGTAAACTACAGTAGAATAGAATACAGTATGTACATGAGATGAGTAAAGCAGTATGTAAACATTATTAAAGTGACTAGTGTTCCATTATTAAAGTGGTCAGTGATTCCATGTCTATGTATATAGGGCAGCAGCCTCTAAGGTGCAGGGTTGAGTAACCGGGTGGTAGCCGGCAAGTGATGGCTAACAGTCTGACGGCCTTGAGATAGAAGCTGTTTTTCAGTCTCTCAGTCCAAGTTTTGATGCACCTGTACTGACCTCGCCTTCTGGATGATATAGGGGTGAACAGGCCTTGGCTCGGGTGGTTGATGTCCTTTATGATCTTTTTGGCCTTCCTGTGACATCGGGGGCTGTAGGTGTCCTGGAGGGCAGGCAGCGTGCCCCCGGTGATGCGTTGGCCAGACCGCACCATCCTCTGGAGAGCCCTGCTGTTGCGGGCTGTGCAGTTGCCGGTGATACAGTCTGTAAAAGTTTGTGAAGTTCTTACGGGCCAAGCCGAATTTCTTCAGCATCCTAAGGTTGAAGAGGCACTGTTGCGCCTTCTTCACCACACTGTCTGTGTGGGTGGACCATTTCAGATTGTTATTGATGTGTACGCCGAGGAACTTGATGCTTTCCACCTTCTCCACTGCGGTCCCGTCGATGTGGAAAGGGGTGTGCTCCCTCTGCTGTTTCCTGAAGTCCACGATCAGCTCCTTCATTTTGTTGACATTGAGGGAGAGGTTATTTTCCTGACACCACACTCCCAGAGCCCTCACCTCCTCCCTGTAGGCTGTCGCGTCATTGTTGGTAATCAGGCCTACTACTGTTGTGTCATCTGCAAACTTGATGATTGAGTTGGAGGCGTGCTTGGCCATGCAGTCATGGGTGAACAGGGAGTACAGGAGGGGGCTGAGCACGCACCCTTGTGGGGCCCCTGTGTTGAGTATCAGCGAAGTAGAGATGTTGTTTCCTACCTTCATCACCTGCGGGCAGCCCGTCAGGAAGTCCAGAACCCAGTTGCACAGGGCAGGGTTCAGACCCAGGTCCCCCGAGCTTAATGATGAGCTTGGAGGGTACTATGGTGTTGAAGGCTGAGCTATAGTCAATGAACAGCATTCTGACGTAGGTATTCCTCTTGTCCAGATGGGATAGGGCAGTGTGCAGTGTGATGGCGATTGTATCGTCTGTGGATCTATTGGAGCGTAAGCAAATTGAAGTGGGTCTAGGGTGTCAGGTAAGGTAAGGTAGAGGTGATATGAGCAAGTGGGGACAACAGACTGGGATAGGGAGAGATTGAGTATGTCCGTAAACACTCCAGCCAGCTGGTCTGCGCATGCTCTGAGGACACGGTTAGGGATGTTGTCTGGGCCGGCAGCCTTGCGAGGGTTAACACGCTTAAATGTCTTACCCACAGTCCTTGAGAGCGGGCCACGTCGGTGGCACTGTGTTATCCTCAAAGCGGGCGAAGAAGGTGTTTAGCTTGTCCGGGAGCAAGACGTCAGTGTCCGAGACGTGGCTGGTTTTCCCTTTGTAATCCTGCCACATACGTCTCTTGTCTGAGTTGTTGAATTGTGACTCCACTTTGTCTCTGTACTGACGTTTTGCCTGTTTGATTGCCTTATGGAGGGAATAACTCCACTGTTTGTATTCGACCATTATTCCCAGTCACCTAGCCATGGTTAAATGCTGTGGTTCGTGCATTTTTGCTTTCAGTTTTGCATGAATGCTGCCATCTATCCACGGTTTCTGGTTTGGGTAGGTTTTAATAGTCACCATGGGAACAACATCCCCTATACACTTCCTGATAAACTCAGCCACTGTGTCCGTGTATACGTCAATGTTATTCTCAGAGGCTACCAGGAACATATCCCAGTCCTCGTGATCAAAACAATCTTGAAGCATGGATTCCGATTGGTCAGACCAGCGTTGAATAGACCTTAGCGCGGGTACTTCCTGTTTGAGTTTCTGCCTATAGGAAGGGAGGGGCAAAATGGCGTTGTGATCTGATTTGCCGAAGGGAGGTCAGGGGAGGGCCTTGTAGGCACCTCGAAAAGGCGAGTAGCAGTGATCTAGTGTTTTTCCTAGGCGAGTACTACAGTCAATGTGTTGATAGAACTTCAGTAGCGTTTTCCTCAAATTTGCTTTGTTAAAATCCCCAGCTACAATAAATGTGGCCTCAGGATATGTGGTTTCCAGTTTGCACAAAGTCCAGTGTAGTTCCTTGAGGATCGTTGTGGTATCGGCTTGAGGGGGAATATACACGGCTGTGACTATAACCGAAGAGAATTCTCTTGGTTGTCATATTGACCATCTATAATGATCCTTTCCCTTTCAGGCTCAAGATCCATCCTCTCCAACCAGGAGAGGAGGGAAACCATCCAAGGTAGGCAGAGGAAACTGCAGTCCTATTGTCTTCTTAAACTCTTAGAGTTGGCATGGCAAGGTGCAAGGTGTGTTTTACAAGGATTGTTTGTTTGGCTTGCAGTTAACGGTGTGTTGTTGTGGATGTTGTTCCTGTTGTTGCTGTTGTTGTTGTTCAGGGGATAACAATATAACCATAACAATACAAACATTGAAAAATATGGATATGTCTGCTTTCACTGAGGACTGTGACTTATGGCACTGATTGTTTTGGAGTTCAGAAAACACATTGTTCTGAAGTTAAGCTAACAAAATGCTTGGGAGTTCAGCTAACAGAATGGGCAGCAGGTAGCCTAGCGGTTAAGGGCCAGTAACCGAAAGGTTGCTGGTTCGAATCCCCTAGGTGAAAAATCTGTCGGTGGCCTTGATTGCGCCTGTAAGTCGCTCTGGATAAGAGCGTCTGCTAAATGACTGAAATGTAGAGTGCAACTTGGTTTGTGGAAGGCTGTTTGCAAACTGACCAATGTAAGGCTCAAATCCCTTCAAGCATGGCTGTCCTCTCTGCGCATGGTTTTCTTTGGATTGGTACTTCCCTCAATGGAGACAATGACGAAAATATCCCCCTTTTGCTTTCCATCTAAGATGGCGGAGGATAGCCAACAGAGGAAAGACAGTCTTCTTCAACCTGGTCCATCCAGACCTCACCCAGAGGCAGGACCCACTGTGAGAACATCCACCCAGCCCTCCATCGCCTCTCTCACTCTTCCTTCCAAAGAGGCATTGTCAGCATTGTACCAACAGCGACAGAAAGTTGAGCTGCGGAGGCTCCTGAAGCACACCCACCCGGAGCTGAGGAACCTGGAAAGCCTGGATGGGTTGGTGGATCAGGAGCTGGCTGAGGTGCTGCATTTAGAAACCCAGCTGATAGCTGGCGAGACCGGATACGAGGGAGAGGTCCTGTCCAGGCGGTGGATATTTGAGAACAGTGTACAGAGCAATACTGTGGATCCCCACACTTCTAAAATGCACATGGCGGAGGGGGCCGGGGTTGGAGTTGCGGTTGGGGTTGGGGCTGGAGTTGGGGCTGGGGTTTGGGGAGACGTGAAGAGAACATCAGCGTTGTTTGAGAAACCATGGTATAACCAGAACCTTCAGGAGGAGAGGGTTAAAGGAACCACGGACCAGGTGGAGAGGACTGATGCTGCTCATGGGGAACTTACTGAGTGTGAGGAGGAATTGGTTAGGATGGAAGTCCAGTCTGCTAGGAGGATGTTTGAGAGCCAGCAGGTCGACACCCTGAGGGCCAGCCAGGAGGACGTGGCCCTAAACAAGGTTTTCGTGTCAGAGGACGAGAGGGGAGCTGTTCAGAAGAGAAAACAAGCATTTGAGGCAAGAAGCAGTAAGACAGTTCAGCGAGAGATCAAAAGCCACATTTGTTTTAAAAATCTTGATGTGAGTTCTCAGTCTGAGGGAGAAGCTCTGGGTGTCGGTGTTAATAGTGCAGATACTGAGCCTGAGGTCGGCAAAGTCCAGCCACAGCATGAAGGGGTCTCCACAGTCAAACAGGTCTTTGAGAGAAAGTCACAGTGTGCTTCAAACGCAGATGTTGACGTTGAAACTAGTCCAAGAAGTCCAAAGTATCAGTGTACTTCTCTACTTGAAAACAGAGCAATAAACAAAACTGGAAAACCATCACATCTGCAGGAACCAAAGCCCCAAAACACCAGTTCACTCCCAGGCAACCAGGCTCCAGACAGAAGGGTCCAGGAGGACATGTTAGAGTTAGCGGCTAATGTCAGGAACAGAGCTCAGCTGTTTGAGTCCACTCTGTTTGACTTGATCAACCACCAGAACAGAGAGGAGATGGAGACGGTGGCAGAGAGCATCAACGAGATACTGAACACTCTCTGTCACTTCAATGCCATCCACTCCCACGGATCCATCATCAAGGCTAGCGAGACAGGAAGTGGTCAGAAGGCTAGGTACAGGCTGACCCCCGGTCTGAGACCAGAGATAGAACAGGAAAATGTGGCTGAGGGCGGGGTTAGGAACTTTATACTCCAGCTGTTACCTCGGGCAACCCTTAAGCCTCAGGTAGTTTATCTGAAGGAGGATGCGAAGGGGAACGTGGAGGTTACCGTGGTGATAGTACCTTTCCATCAGGTACGTCTGGCTTCAAACCAAGACAAAGAGTTCAGAACAGCTAACGTTGTCCAGCTCATCGAGGACATCCTCAGCCAGGACAGCTCTCTGAGGAAAGGAGTAGTTATACAGGAGGATGGTCAGGGACGGGCTGAGGTCACCGTTTACTCCTTGTACACCCATTCTGAAGGAGAGGTGGAGAGGTACTATCCCCCGCAGGAACAGAGGATGGAGACGAACGTCCTAGACATTGCTGCAGGTGACAAGATTAAAACAGAGACTGGTGAAGTAAGGAGAGGCGATGTGAAGTCAACCATCAGCTCTCTCTTGGCCACCAGTCAGGACCACTCAGCCCCAGCCTCTTACAAACCTGAGGTCAATGTCATGGGGAATGTCAAGTTATTCAGGAGCTGCATTGAAAAGGGAGATCTGGAGTATATGAAAACCCTGCAGGGCCAGCCAGAGGAGGAGAAGGAACTCCCAAACCAGACTGACACTGTGACGGGTGTCTCCATGGAGCCAAAGACACATCATCAACAACAACAACCAGAGGATCAGGTGGAACAGAATGATCCAGATATAGTCCCAGTGGATGTGAAGAAACTGAAGAACATCTTCTTAGCCAACCAGAGCTGTGGCCAACAGAAAGAGACTAAGGCAGAGAAGACCTCTAAGGAGAAGACCTCTAAAACAATAGTCCAGGTCCAGCACACCTCTGTGGAGAAGAAAGAGACATGCTCTGATTCTGCTATAAAGACCTCCACATCCCACTCATCCACAGAGCAGCACCAGGAGGAGGAGGAGAAGGTAGTGAGAGGTAATGTACAGGCAGCGCTCCATTCTCTGGAGAAGACTAGCGGCGCTAATGTCAGCCAAGGAGACTTCAAGGCTGCCATGATCTACAGCGACTCTGGGAAATCTCAGAAAGGAAGCCATAAGAAGAAGCCTGATGTGAGGTATGCTCCCCAACACAGTGAAGTAAAGACTGGGTCTCTGACTGAAGCTCAACCAGCCCCTTCAGTAGCGTTGAGTGAAGGACAAGCCATCTCTTTGAAGAGCAGTGACACTGTAGTAGAGGTCCAGCAGACCTCTGTGCAGAAGGAAGAGACAAGCTGTGATGTTGTTATAAAGACCTCCACATCCCACTCCTCTATCACCTCAGAACAGGTACCAGCACCCTGCGGCCGCAAGACCGAAGAGGCTAGCTGTGCTGCTACGGCTTCTGAAGAACTACAAAACCCAGAAGCCTGGAGAGTGGAGGTCCAAGAGGGCACTGAGGTGGTCCAGAGAGGACACTTAAAAGCTGCCATTAAGTCTTTACAGAGTGCTACAACAGAGGAGGAGGAGGAAGAGGAGAAGGAGGAGGTAGTGAGAGGTAATATAAAGGCAGCGCTCCATTCTCTGGAGAAGACTAGCGGAGTTAACGTCAGCCAAGGAGACTTCAAAGCTGCCATGATATACAGGAACTCTGGGAAATCTCAGAAAGGAAGCCATAAGAAGAAGCCTGATGTGAGGTATGCTCCCCAACACAGTGAAGTAAAGACTGGGTCTCTGACTGAAGCTCAACCAGACCCTTCAGTAGCGTTGAGTGAAGGAGAACAGGTGGCCACCAAGGATCTGAGAGTAGCAACCGCAAAAAACAACAGCCCAGACCAAACCACAAATACACCAGCTACAGACTCCACTTTGAAACACGAATCTCAGACTGGCTCTCTCTCTCTCTCTCTCTCTCCTCTCTCACTCTCTCTAGCTCCCTCAAAGAAAAAGAAAAGACCTGTTGGCCCAAAACCAGGTCTTCTGCCAAAGCCAGCGGTTCCTCCTAAACCAGGTCAGATGACAGGAAGCACAGCTAGTCAGTCAACAGAGACTGAGGTACATATCAGTGACAGCCAGACCATTTCTATAAGAACTACTAGTAGTATTTCTAGTATTTCTAGTACTACTAGTAGTCAACTGAAAGAGTCAACTGAAAGTCAACTAAAAGCGTCAACCAAAAGTCAACCAAAAGAGTCAACCAAAACTCAATCAAAGGAATCAACTAAAACTCAATCAAAAGAAGAGCAACCTCCGCGACCATTCACAATCAAACCAATGTCCTATGCAGATGCCCTTTGCAGAGGCTTACAACAGACTGATAGTGTTACAGAGGCACAACAGAGTAGGTACGTATCTGAGAGGCCAGCTGGGAGCTCAGTAGGAACCGCTGATACAGGGGCTGCCGAGGCCAACCAACACACTGGTGATGCAACCCAGCTCAATGAGGAAATGACATTAAACCAGGAAGGTCAAGGGTCTGAGGTCATCCCTCAGAGACAGAGTAGCTCTAACTCTGTACCAGTGGAGAAGTGCAACACTAAGTCACCACAGGAGAGCAGAGCCAGGGAGCAGGACCCCAGGGGGCCCCAGAGGACGAAAAGGAGAAGAGGGCTGGAGGGGAGAAGGGGGCCCCAGAGGACCAAGAGGAGAAGAGGGCAGGAGGGGAGAAGGGGGCTGAAGGGGAGAAGGGGGCTGGAGAGGAGAAGGGGGCTGGAGGGGAGAAGGGGGCTGGAGAGGAGAAGGGGGCTGGAGGGGAGAAGGGGGCCCCAGAGGACCAAGAGGAGAAGGTCAATGAAGCATTTCAAAGCTTTGGAGGGAAGAAGGGGGCAGGAGGGGAGATGGGGGCTGGAGGGGAGATGGGGGCTGGAGGGGAGAAGGGGGCTGAAGGGGAGAAGGGGGCTGAAAGGGAGATGGGGGCTGGAGGGGAGATGGGGGCTGGAGGGAAGAAGAGGGCTGGAGGGCAGAAGAGGGCTGGAGGGAAGAAGAGGGCTGGAGGGGAGAAGAGGGCTGGAGGGAAGAAGAGGGCTGGAGGGGAGAAGGGGGCTGGAGGGGAGAAGGGGGCTGGAGGGGGGAAGGGGGCTGGAGGGGGGAAGGGGGCTGGAGGGGGAGGTAAAGCCCCTGTGAAACCTAAACGAGTTAATATGACCCAGAGTGACGAGAACCAGAAACACACTTCTGAGATTAACACCTCCACTTCTCTCACAGTTACACATACTGCTGTGGGACAGCAAGCCAGTGACTCTTCTCAGCCTTATCCATGCAGTAAACCACAGAACAACTCTAATAACGACATCCAGGAAGAAGAGAAGGAAAACACAGTGGCAATGAGGGAGAAGAAAGCGGATATGAAAGCAGAGACGGAGGACGAGCGTGGCCAGAGGCTGTCGGTCCACATGGATAAGATCATGAGGGGTAATGTGACCATGGCAATGGAGATCTTCGACAACCTGAGGAAGCAGGAGGAGCTGAAGGAGATCTTGACCTGGGTGGAGGAGGTGGGGAAGGACACCAGCCAGGTGGACGTCAGGGCCCTCAGGAACATCTTTGAGAATGTACCTGACTGGGTCGTTGCCCCGAGAGTCAAGAGTCAACGTAAACAACAACAACAGACCAAGGTGGAACAGAAGGCTGAGATCTCAGAAGTGAAGAGATCAGAGACGCCGAAAGACGATACCGAGACCTCAATGTCCTCCATGGCTCTTGTGTTCGGAAATCTAGAGAGAGCAAGTGAGGAGATCATGAATCTGAAGGAGCAGACGTTAGCCAGACTGATGGACATAGAAGAGGCCATTAAGAAGGCTTTGTACTCTGTGTCCACTCTGAAGTCAGACTCCGACATCGCTGGTCTGTCTGGCCTGTTTAAGGAGACAGCAGCCCAGACTCAAGGCTCCAGCAGCAACATCAGCACTATCAGTACCGGCTCCAGCAGCAGAGCTAAGACGGCCCAGGGAAAGGACAGCCCTACCACTAAGACACAGAGAGACCCAGGTCTGCCAGTGATACCGGAGGCTGATCAGGGACCAGGGCTGAAGGAGCCTGTCATTAAGTCCCGGAGCAGTCCTCCATCCTCCCCCTCCTTCATCTCCATCCAGTCTGCAGCCAGGCAGGAGTCAGAAGACAGACAACAGGAGTCTGCAGACAGACAGAAGGGTTCTGCAGCCAGACAAAAGACAGAGTCCTCCC
The DNA here is from genome assembly GCA_031479575.1 of Coregonus ussuriensis. Taxonomy (NCBI): domain Eukaryota; kingdom Metazoa; phylum Chordata; class Actinopteri; order Salmoniformes; family Salmonidae; genus Coregonus; species Coregonus ussuriensis. The sequence goes on along the minus strand of CM062506.1, from coordinate 43,452,572 downwards.
TGCAGCGTCCACTGTGCTCAGCCTGTCAGCTCAGCCCAAAGTGTTGCCCTTCCGGTAGCACCTGTAACAGAAGCCCTCTCAATCAGAAAGGTCAGGTCAGCGTACTCGAGGTGAAGACAGCCCCAGAGGGGAGTTGGGGTCGTTGGCACTAAAGACAGAGAATGACAACTATGAGAACACAGTAGAGTTTGTCAACCAGGTCTACTCCACTAAGACCTCCACTGTGGTGGCCAGTCAGCCAGACACCAGCACCTCTTCTAGGGGTCAGGTAGTGACCACCAGTCCAACCAGGTATGGGGTAGTCACATACCCAGAGGTCAAAGTCATCTTGCCTATCAACAAACCTTCAGCGCCTTTTTAAAAATGGCGCTTGCGACGGCAAGGGTATTGCGTTCGATTTCCGCTGGGGCCACCCATACAAAAATGTATGCACTCATGATTGTAAGTCGCTTTGGCTAAATGGCATATCTTATAAACTGTTTTATTGAATGAGAAAAGACGCTTGAGGTTTGAAAAAAATTACAGTAAGGGAGACAAGCTATTTTTCCCCCTCAGGAAATGTTATATTTTATAACAACTGCTTCATAATCAGTGAGTAGTCTTCTGATGGTATTGAGAGAGCAAATTTGTTTAATCGAAACGCATTATAATATTATTACTACCTTTTTTGTTCTATTCTGAATTGAATTTGATGTGTTTAATATTGATTCTTTAAAGTGTGTGATTTCATTAAACATTTGTTTTCTTACTTTTTGGATAGAATTGTAATAAAATGTTGTTGGTATGTTCTCTTGTTCCTCTTTGTCTATCATTATATTATCAACAACTAACTGGATCAACACACACATTATTTATGATCTGTCCTTATTATCAACAACTAACTGGATCAACACACACACACACAGCAGACCTCCCTGAGGAGTTGTTCTTGCCAAAGCTACAACTTCGCAACAAGAGTCAGATCTCTTTCTTTCCTCTTTCCAAATATAACAAAAACATGAGATGAAATTCATAGCCATTCATTGTTTTCAGTCATTAAACATGAGGCTTTCTCTAGTCCACATTGGCAGCTGTTTGCCATGTAATAGCTTGTATCTAGGGTTCCAAAATTACGGTAACTTTCCCAAAATTCCCTAGTTTTCCAGAAATCCTGGTTGCAGGATTCTAGATCTCTCTGCTTATTCGCTCACAATTCCTTGAATCTTCCAACCAGGATTTCAGGAAAAACCTGAGAATTTTGGGAAAGTTACTGGAATTTTGCAGCCCATATTCTTACCAGGTTGGAAGATTCATCATCACTGTCCCACCAGTTCTTGCCCTCTAAACAGGACATATGTTCATCCTGCCTGAAGCCAGTTTATCCCATGGAGAAAATTATGGCAGATAAATTCATATTTCATTTTTACATTTTAGTCATTTAGCAGACGCTCTTATCCAGAGCGACTTACAGTTAGTGAGTCCATACATTTTTCATACTGAACTGTTTCTGCTGTAAGCACTGTCAGAAATAGCTCATGTGAGACAATGAGATCTGCTCAACAGTGTTAACCAATCAAAGTCATCGATGATTCATTAATTATTCACAGAATCCTTGGTGAATGTAAATTCACTCACAGTCACTTGTCAATTGGGAATCAAACTCTTATAAAAATTATGTTTATTACATGTACCATAAAACTTTAAACGCAGAGTCCCTTTTAATAGCCGGGCAACGGGACACATTTCAGCAAATAAACACCTGTTTCAAATAAACACCGGATCTAAATACATTGTTTACGAGGTTACCATGAATTACCATGAATTACTTACGTGGTTTAATGTTTGATTTGTTACATTTAATAATTTGGTAATGACTCGAAAAAATTATGGTAATCATCACTTTTTATTGCCAGTACGAAACCGCTAGTTAATAGCTGAGAACTGCTAGCTACCTGGCTGCTAACAGCTAAGAACTGCTAGCTAATTGGCTGCTAACAGCTGAGAACTGCTAGCTACCTGGCTGCTAACAGCTGAGAACTGCTAGCTAACTGGCTGCTAACAGCTGAGAACTGCTAGCTACCTGGCTGCTAACAGCTGAGAACTGCTAGCTAATTGGCTGCTAACAGCTGAGAATAATAATAATAATAATAATAATATGCCATTTAGCAGACGCTTTTATCCAAAGCGACTTACAGTCATGCGTGCATACATTTTTGTGTATGGGTGGTCCCGGGGATCGAACCCACTACCTTGGCGTTACAAGCGCCGTGCTCTACCAGCTGAGCTACAGAGGACCACAGAGAACTGCTAGCTACCTGGCTGCTAACAGCTGAGAACTGCTAGCTACCTGGTTGCTAACAGCTGAGAACTGCTAGCTACCTGGCTGCTAACAGCTGAGAACTGCTAGCTACCTGGTTGCTAACAGCTGAGAACTGCTAGCTACCTGGTTGCTAACAGCTGAGAACTGCTAGCTACCTGGCTGCTAACAGCTGAGAACTGCTAGCTAACTGGCTGCTAACAGCTGAGAACTGCTAGCTACCTGGTTGCTAACAGCTGAGAACTGCTAGCTACCTGGCTGCTAACAGCTGAGAACTGCTAGCTACCTGGTTGCTAACAGCTGAGAACTGCTAGCTAACTGGCTGCTAACAGCTGAGAACTGCTAGCTACCTGGCTGCTAACAGCTGAGAACTGCTAGCTAACTGGTTGCTAACAGCTGAGAACTGCTAGCTAACTGGCTGCTAACAGCTGAGAACTGCTAGCTAACAGGTTGCTAACAGTTGAGAACTGCTATCAGAATACGGACGATCGCCCTTTAGTGGTGAAGGTAGGAACTGCCGAAAATGCACAGTCAGAGGAGAATAATTATTCTGTCAAGGAAAATATTTTTTTACGAAATAGAGGCATATTAAGACAAAAGAAACGTGACACAAACCACGTTTCAATCAACCCATTTCATGCAGATGAATTACCTGACTTATGAAAAAAGTCACGACCAGGCTGATGGAAACATGCCGACAGACAATTTGTTCGTTCGACATGGTGGGATCTTTTTGTGTCTGTTAAATTAATTATGCGAGAAATTGGGGTGGAAATGTCTTTATGTGCAAATATTGATATAATAACCATAATATCGAAGTAAATGTGGATTTTATTAGGCTACAAATAATATTGCTCTTATCCGTAATAATCTCATAATGTAGGTTGCCTTCCCGCACTGTGTGGGTGATCTGTTGGCTGGAGCGCATGTGCCAAGACCTGAGTGGGCACATTTGCTATATAACGCAACAGGTTGTGACAAAACCATCAATAGAGTTGAAAATGTGATGGAAACCCATTTTACTTGTATTTTTCATCTGTTATTCAACAGCAAAAGTTATTTTTATGTGCGCTACGTCGTCACGCACACCCTTTTATCCGCAAAAATTCAGTTTGATGGAAACACATCTCTGGTGGGAAAATGTGCTTATTGTTTTATGCAGATATTAGAATATTTGCATGAAAATCTGTCTCCAAATGAAACCCTAGCTACAGTGTGTAAATGACAACACAGAGCAGGAAATGAAGACATTTATTAAAATGCTGGACATGAACGCTGGAATTAAACAATTAACTATGCAAATGATCAAAAGGTGTGTGCATTAAGGAAATAGACGCAGTGTGTCTGTCTGCGTGTTGTAGCATAAGCAGCTATGCTCCGCTGCACGGCCAGTTCTAGTATGTATTCCACAACCAGCAGCTGTTCAGGAGGAAAGAGAACTATGACAAGGGCTTTGGCCACAACCAACACGAAGACCGCTGGCTGCAGAGAACCAATGAGACGCCGGGGGTCTAACGGCACCAACGTCATATGGAGTTTAGTGACCACACAGACACATGCATATATGAAGTGTTTTTATGGCGTTTTCATTTCATGAAGGTAAGGTAGCAACAGTATAAAGTCTGGACAATTGTGTTTTTATGGAAAACTAGTAAAAGTGTGATGTGTTGTGTGTTCTCAGCTGACGTGAAGGTGACCATGACAACACTGGATCACATCTTTTGGAGTCACCTGGGTTATGTACTCCTTGTACATACTGTATACAGTCGTGTTTAAGCCACTTGACAATAATCAGCATCAGATTCCACTTTATAGAAGCAATTACAGACAAATATTATGAATGATTACTGAGACACAAACTGATGATCCCAAACAGGATTCTCATTTCATCTTTTCCATATCAGCAAAATTATTTTTATTTCATATTTTCTATATGAGCAGAATGATTGTGATTTCATCTTTTCTATATCAAATCAAAAGTTGATTGGTCAGATAACACAGTTTTGCAGATGTTATCGCAGGTGCAGTGAAATGCTTATGCATCTACTGTAACTCCAACAGTCTACTGTAGCTCCAACAGTCTGCTGTAGCTCCAACAGTCTGCTGTAACTCCAACAGTCTACTGTAACTCCAACAGTCTACTGTAGCTCCAACAGTCTACTGTAGCTCCAACAGTCTACTGTAACTCCAACAGTCTACTGTAGCTCCAACAGTCTACTGTAGCTCCAACAGTCTACTGTAGCTCCAACAGTCTACTGTAACTCCAACAGTCTACTGTAGCTCCAACAGTCTACAGTCTACTGTAACTCCAACAGTCTACTGTCTACTGTAACTCCAACAGTCTACAGTATACTGTAGCTCCAACAGTCTACTGTAACTCCAACAGTCTACTGTAGCTCCAACAGTCTACTGTAACTCCAACAGTCTACTGTAACTCCAACAGTCTACTGTAACTCCAACAGTCTACTGTAGCTCCAACAGTCTACTGTAGCTCCAACAGTCTACTGTAACTCCAACAGTCTACTGTAACTCCAACAGTCTACTGTAGCTCCAACAGTCTACTGTAGCTCCAACAGTCTACTGTAACTCCAACAGTCTACTGTAACTCCAACAGTCTACTGTAACTCCAACAGTCTACAGTATACTGTAGCTCCAACAGTCTACTGTAACTCCAACAGTCTACTGTAGCTCCAACAGTCTACTGTAGCTCCAACAGTCTACTGTCTACTGTAACTCCAACAGTCTACAGTATACTGTAGCTCCAACAGTCTACTGTAACTCCAACAGTCTACTGTAGCTCCAACAGTCTACTGTAGCTCCAACAGTCTACTGTAACTCCAACAGTCTACTGTAGCTCCAACAGTCTACTGTAACTCCAACAGTCTACTGTAGCTCCAACAGTCTACTGTAGCTCCAACAGTCTACTGTAACTCCAACAGTCTACTGTAGCTCCAACAGTCTACTGTAGCTCCAACAGTCTACTGTAGCTCCAACAGTCTACTGTAGCTCCAACAGTCTACTGTAACTCCAACAGTCTACTGTAGCTCCAACAGTCTACTGTAGCTCCAACAGTCTACTGTAACTCCAACAGTCTACTGTAGCTCCAACAGTCTACTGTAGCTCCAACAGTCTACTGTAGCTCCAACAGTCTACTGTAACTCCAACAGTCTACAGTCTACTGTAGCTCCAACAGTCTACTGTAACTCCAACAGTCTCCAGTCTACTGTAGCTCCAACAGTCTACTGTAGCTCCAACAGTCTACTGTAACTCCAACAGTCTGCTGTAACTCCAACAGTCTACTGTAACTCCAACAGTCTACTGTAACTCCAACAGTCTACAGTAACTCCAACAGTCTACTGTAACTCCAACAGTCTGCTGTAGCTCCAACAGTCTACTGTAACTCCAACAGTCTACTGTAACTCCAACAGTCTACTGTAACTCCAACAGTCTACTGTAGCTCCAACAGTCTACAGTAACTCCAACAGTCTACTGTAACTCCAACAGTCTACTGTAACTCCAACAGTCTGCTGTAGCTCCAACAGTCTACTGTAGCTCCAACAGTCTACAGTCTACTGTAGCTCCAACAGTCTACTGTAACTCCAACAGTCTGCTGTAGATCCAACAGTCTACAGTCTACTGTAACTCCAACAGTCTACTGTAACTCCAACAGTCTGCTGTAGATCAAACAGTCTACTGTAACTCCAACAGTCTACTGTAGCTCCAACAGTCTAGAGTAACTCCAACAGTCTACTGTAACTCCAACAGTCTACTGTAGCTCCAACAGTCTACAGTAACTCCAACAGTCTACTGTAACTCCAACAGTCTACTGTAACTCCAACAGTCTGCTGTAGCTCCAACAGTCTACTGTAGCTCCAACAGTCTACAGTCTACTGTAACTCCAACAGTCTACTGTAACTCCAACAGTCTACTGTAACTCCAACAGTCTACTGTAGCTCCAACAGTCTACTGTAGCTCCAACAGTCTACTGTAACTCCAACAGTCTACTGTAACTCCAACAGTCTACTGTAGCTCCAACAGTCTACTGTAACTCCAACAGTCTACTGTAACTCCAACAGTCTACAGTCTACTGTAGCTCCAACAGTCTACTGTAGCTCTAACAGTCTACTGTAGCTCCAACAGTCTACTGTAACTCCAACAGTCTACTGTAGCTCCAACAGTCTACAGTAACTCCAACAGTCTACTGTAACTCCAACAGTCTACTGTAACTCCAACAGTCTGCTGTAGCTCCAACAGTCTACTGTAGCTCCAACAGTCTACAGTCTACTGTAGCTCCAACAGTCTGCTGTAACTCCAGCAGTCTGCTGTAGATCCAACAGTCTACTGTAGCTCCAACAGTCTACTGTGACTCCAACAGTCTACTGTAACTCCAACAGTCGACTGTAGCTCCAACAGTCTACAGTCTACTGTAACTCCAACAGTCTACTGTAACTCCAACAGTCTACTGTAACTCCAACAGTCTGCTGTAACTCCAACAGTCTACTGTAGCTCCAACAGTCTACAGTCTACTGTAACTCCAACAGTCTACTGTAGCTCCAACAGTCTACTGTAACTCCAACAGTCTACTGTAACTCCAACAGTCTACTGTAACTCCAACAGTCTGCTGTAACTCCAACAGTCTGATGTAGATCCAACAGTCTACTGTAGCTCCAACAGTCTACAGTCTACTGTAACTCCAACAGTCTACTGTAACTCCAACAGTCTGCTGTAGATCCAACAGTCTACTGTAGCTCCAACAGTCTACTGTAGCTCCAACAGTCTACTGTAGCTCCAACAGTCTACAGTCTACTGTAACTCCAACAGTCTACTGTAACTCCAACAGTCTACTGTCTACTGTAACTCCAACAGTCTACTGTAACTCCAACAGTCTACTGTAACTCCAACAGTCTACTGTAACTCCAACAGTCTACTGTAGCTCCAACAGTCTACTGTAGCTCCAACAGTCTACTGTAGCTCCAACAGTCTACTGTAACTCCAACAGTCTACTGTAGCTCCAACAGTATACTGTAACTCCAACAGTCTACTGTAACTCCAACAGTCTACTGTAGCTCCAACAGTCTACTGTAACTCCAACAGTCTACTGTAACTCCAACAGTCTGCTGTAGCTCCAACAGTCTGCTGTAGCTCCAACAGTCTACTGTAACTCCAAAAGTCTACAGTAGCTCCAACATTCTACTGTAACTCCAACAGTCTACTGTAACTCCAACAGTCTGCTGTAGCTCCAACAGTCTACTGTAACTCCAACAGTCTGCTGTAGCTCCAACAGTCTACTGTAGCTCCAACAGTCTGCTGTAGCTCCAACAGTCTACTGTAGCTCCAACAGGCTACTGTAGCGCCAACAGTCTACTGTAACTCCAACAGTTTACAGTCTACTGTAGCTCCAACAGTCTACTGTAACTCCAACAGTCTACTGTAACTCCAACAGTCTACAGTCTACTGTAGCTCCAACAGTCTACTGTAACTCCAACAGTCTACTGTAACTCCAACAGTCTACAGTCTACTGTAGCTCCAACAGTCTACTGTAACTCCAACAGTCTACTGTAACTCCAACAGTCTACAGTCTACTGTAGCTCCAACAGTCTACTGTAGCTCCAACAGTCTACTGTAACTCCAACAGTCTACTGTAACTCCAACAGTCTACTGTAGCTCCAACAGTCTACTGTAACTCCAACAGTCTACTGTAGCTCCAACAGTCTACTGTAACTCCAACAGTCTACAGTCCACTGTAGCTCCAACAGTCTACTGTAGCTCCAACAGTCTACTGTAACTCCAACAGTCTACAGTCTACTGTAGCTCCAACAGTCTACTGTAGCTCCAACAGTCTACTGTAACTCCAACAGTCTACTGTAACTCCAACAGTCTACAGTCTACTGTAGCTCCAACAGTCTACTGTAACTCCAACAGTCTACTGTAGCTCCAACAGTCTACTGTAGCTCCAACAGTCTACTGTAAGTCCAACTGTCTACAGTCTACTGTAACTCCAACAGTCTACTGTAACTCCAACAGTCTACTGTAACTCCAACAGTCTACAGTCTACTGTAACTCCAACAGTCTACTGTAACTCCAACAGTCTACTGTAACTCCAACAGTCTACTGTAACTCCAACAGTCTACTGTAACTCCAACTGTCTACAGTCTACTGTAACTCCAACAGTCTACTGTAACTCCAACAGTCTACTGTAACTCCAACAGTCTACTGTAACTCCAACAGTCTACTGTAACTCCAACTGTCTACAGTCTACTGTAACTCCAACAGTCTACTGTAGCTCCAACAGGCTACTGTAGCTCCAACAGTCTACTGTAACTCCAACAGTCTACAGTCTACTGTAGCTCCAACAGTCTACTGTAACTCCAACAGTCTACTGTAACTCCAACAGTCTACAGTCTACTGTAGCTCCAACAGTCTACTGTAACTCCAACAGTCTACTGTAACTCCAACAGTCTACAGTCTACTGTAGCTCCAACAGTCTACTGTAACTCCAACAGTCTACTGTAACTCCAACAGTCTACAGTCTACTGTAGCTCCAACAGTCTACTGTAGCTCCAACAGTCTACTGTAACTCCAACAGTCTACTGTAACTCCAACAGTCTACTGTAGCTCCAACAGTCTACTGTAACTCCAACAGTCTACTGTAGCTCCAACAGTCTACTGTAACTCCAACAGTCTACAGTCCACTGTAGCTCCAACAGTCTACTGTAGCTCCAACAGTCTACTGTAACTCCAACAGTCTACAGTCTACTGTAGCTCCAACAGTCTACTGTAGCTCCAACAGTCTACTGTAACTCCAACAGTCTACTGTAACTCCAACAGTCTACAGTCTACTGTAGCTCCAACAGTCTACTGTAACTCCAACAGTCTACTGTAGCTCCAACAGTCTACTGTAGCTCCAACAGTCTACTGTAAGTCCAACTGTCTACAGTCTACTGTAACTCCAACAGTCTACTGTAACTCCAACAGTCTACTGTAACTCCAACAGTCTACAGTCTACTGTAACTCCAACAGTCTACTGTAACTCCAACAGTCTACTGTAACTCCAACAGTCTACTGTAACTCCAACAGTCTACTGTAACTCCAACAGTCTACTGTAACTCCAACAGTCTACTGTAACTCCAACTGTCTACAGTCTACTGTAACTCCAACAGTCTACTGTAGCTCCAACAGTCTACTGTAACTCCAACAGTCTACTGTAGCTCCAACAGTCTACTGTAACTCCAACAGTCTACAGTCTACTGTAACTCCAACAGTCTACTGTAACTCCAACAGTCTACTGTAGCTCCAACTGTCTACTGTAACTCCAACAGTCTACAGTCTACTGTAACTCCAACAGTCTACTGTAACTCCAACAGTCTACTGTAGCTTCAACAGTCTACTGTAACTCCAACAGTCTACTGTAACTCCAACAGTCTACAGTCTACTGTAGCTCCAACAGTCTACTGTAACTCCAACAGTCTACTGTAGCTCCAACAGTCTACTGTAACTCCAACAGTCTACAGTCTACTGTAGCTCCAACAGTCTACTGTAACTCCAACAGTCTACTGTAGCTCCAACAGTCTACTGTAACTCCAACAGTCTACAGTCTACTGTAGCTCCAACAGTCTACTGTAGCTCCAACAGTCTACTGTAACTCCAACAGTCTACTGTAACTCCAACAGTCTACTGTAACTCCAACAGTCTACTGTAACTCCAACAGTCTGCTGTAACTCCAACAGTCTGCTGTAGATCCAACAGTCTACTGTAGCTCCAACAGTCTACTGTAGCTCCAACAGTCTACTGTAGCTCCAACAGTCTACAGTCTACTGTAACTCCAACAGTCTACTGTCTACTGTAACTCCAACAGTCTACTGTAACTCCAACAGTCTACTGTAACTCCAACAGTCTACTGTAGCTCCAACAGTCTACTGTAGCTCCAACAGTCTACTGTAGCTCCAACAGTCTACTGTAACTCCAACAGTCTACTGTAGCTCCAACAGTCTACTGTAACTCCAAAAGTCTACTGTAGCTCCAACAGTCTACTGTAGCTCCAACAGTCTGCTGTAGCTCCAACAGTCTACTGTAACTCCAACAGTCTGCTGTAGCTCCAACAGTCTGCTGTAGCTCCAACAGTCTACTGTAACTCCAAAAGTCTACTGTAGCTCCAACATTCTACTGTAACTCCAACAGTCTACTGTAACTCCAACAGTCTGCTGTAGCTCCAACAGTCTACTGTAACTCCAACAGTCTGCTGTAGCTCCAACAGTCTACTGTAGCTCCAACAGTCTGCTGTAGCTCCAACAGTCTACTGTAGCTCCAACAGGCTACTGTAGCTCCAACAGTCTACTGTAACTCCAACAGTCTACAGTCTACTGTAGCTCCAACAGTCTACTGTAACTCCAACAGTCTACTGTAACTCCAACAGTCTACAGTCTACTGTAGCTCCAACAGTCTACTGTAACTCCAACAGTCTACTGTAACTCCAACAGTCTACAGTCTACTGTAGCTCCAACAGTCTACTGTAACTCCAACAGTCTACTGTAACTCCAACAGTCTACAGTCTACTGTAGCTCCAACAGTCTACTGTAGCTCCAACAGTCTACTGTAACTCCAACAGTCTACTTTAACTCCAACAGTCTACTGTAGCTCCAACAGTCTACTGTAACTCCAACAGTCTACTGTAGCTCCAACAGTCTACTGTAACTCCAACAGTCTACAGTCCACTGTAGCTCCAACAGTCTACTGTAGCTCCAACAGTCTACTGTAACTCCAACAGTCTACAGTCTACTGTAGCTCCAACAGTCTACTGTAGCTCCAACAGTCTACTGTAACTCCAACAGTCTACTGTAACTCCAACAGTCTACAGTCTACTGTAGCTCCAACAGTCTACTGTAACTCCAACAGTCTACTGTAGCTCCAACAGTCTACTGTAACTCCAACAGTCTACTGAAACTCCAACAGTCTACTGTAACTCCAACAGTCTACAGTCTACTGTAACTCCAACAGTCTACTGTAACTCCAACAGTCTACTGTAACTCCAACAGTCTACTGTAACTCCAACAGTCTACTGTAACTCCAACTGTCTACAGTCTACTGTAACTCCAACAGTCTACTGTAACTCCAACAGTCTACTGTAACTCCAACAGTCTACTGTAACTCCAACAGTCTACTGTAACTCCAACTGTCTACAGTCTACTGTAACTCCAACAGTCTACTGTAGCTCCAACAGGCTACTGTAGCTCCAACAGTCTACTGTAACTCCAACAGTCTACAGTCTACTGTAGTTCCAACAGTCTACTGTAGCTCCAACAGTCTACTGTAACTCCAACAGTCTACTGTAACTCCAACTGTCTACAGTCTACTGTAACTCCAACAGTCTACTGTAGCTCCAACAGTCTACTGTAGCTCCAACAGTCTACTGTAACTCCAACAGTCTACAGTCCACTGTAGCTCCAACAGTCTACTGTAGCTCCAACAGTCTACTGTAACTCCAACAGTCTACAGTCTACTGTAGTTCCAACAGTCTACTGTAGCTCCAACAGTCTACTGTAGCTCCAACAGTCTACTGTAAGTCCAACTGTCTACAGTCTACTGTAACTCCAACAGTCTACTGTAACTCCAACAGTCTACTGTAACTCCAACAGTCTACAGTCTACTGTAACTCCAACAGTCTACTGTAACTCCAACAGTCTACTGTAACTCCAACTGTCTACAGTCTACTGTCACTCCAACAGTCTACTGTAACTCCAACAGTCTACTGTAACTCCAACAGTCTACTGTAACTCCAACAGTCTACTGTAACTCCAACAGTCTACTGTAACTCCAACTGTCTACAGTCTACTGTAACTCCAACAGTCTACTGTAGCTCCAACAGTCTACTGTAGCTCCAACAGTCTACTTTAACTCCAACAGTCTACTGTAGCTCCAACAGTCTACTGTAACTCCAACAGTCTACAGTCTACTGTAACTCCAACAGTCTACTGTAACTCCAACAGTCTTCTGTAGCTCCAACTGTCTACTGTAACTCCAACAGTCTACAGTCTACTGTAACTCCAACAGTCTACTGTAACTCCAACAGTCTACTGTAGCTCCAACAGTCTACTGTAACTCCAACAGTCTACTGTAACTCCAACAGTCTACAGTCTACTGTAGCTCCAACAGTCTACTGTAACTCCAACAGTCTACTGTAGCTCCAACAGTCTACTTTAACTCCAACAGTCTACAGTCTACTGTAGCTCCAACAGTCTACTGTAACTCCAACAGTCTACTGTAGCTCCAACAGTCTACTGTAACTCCAACAGTCTACAGTCTACTGTAGCTCAAACAGTCTACTGTAGCTCCAACAGTCTACTGTAACTCCAACAGTCTACTGTAACTCCAACAGTCTACTGTAACTCCAACAGTCTACTGTAACTCCAACAGTCTACTGTAACTCCAACAGTCTGCTGTAAATCCAACAGTCTGCTGTAGCTCCAACAGTCTACTGTAGCTCCAACAGTCTACAGTCTACTGTAACTCCAACAGTCTACTGTAACTCCAACAGTCTGCTGTAGATCCAACAGTCTACTGTAGCTCCAACAGTCTACTGTAGCTCCAACAGTCTACTGTAGCTCCAACAGTCTACAGTCTACTGTAACTCCAACAGTCTACTGTAACTCCAACAGTCTACTGTCTACTGTAACTCCAACAGTCTACTGTAACTCCAACAGTCTACTGTAACTCCAACAGTCTACTGTAGCTCCAACAGTCTACTGTAGCTCCAACAGTCTACTGTAGCTCCAACAGTCTACTGTAACTCCAACAGTCTACTGTAGCTCCAACAGTCTACTGTAACTCCAACAGTCTACTGTAACTCCAACAGTCTACTGTAGCTCCAACAGTCTACTGTAACTCCAACAGTCTACTGTAACTCCAACAGTCTGCTGTAGCTCCAACAGTCTGCTGTAGCTCCAACAGTCTACTGTAACTCCAACAGTCTACTGTAGCTCCAATATTCTACTGTAACTCCAACAGTCTACTGTAACTCCAACAGTCTACAGTCTACTGTAACTCCAACAGTCTACTGTAACTCCAACAGTCTTCTGTAGCTCCAACTGTCTACTGTAACTCCAACAGTCTACAGTCTACTGTAACTCCAACAGTCTACTGTAACTCCAACAGTCTACTGTAGCTCCAACAGTCTACTGTAACTCCAACAGTCTACTGTAACTCCAACAGTCTACAGTCTACTGTAGCTCCAACAGTCTACTGTAACTCCAACAGTCTACTGTAGCTCCAACAGTCTACTTTAACTCCAACAGTCTACAGTCTACTGTAGCTCCAACAGTCTACTGTAACTCCAACAGTCTACTGTAGCTCCAACAGTCTACTGTAACTCCAACAGTCTACAGTCTACTGTAGCTCAAACAGTCTACTGTAGCTCCAACAGTCTACTGTAACTCCAACAGTCTACTGTAACTCCAACAGTCTACTGTAACTCCAACAGTCTACTGTAACTCCAACAGTCTACTGTAACTCCAACAGTCTGCTGTAAATCCAACAGTCTGCTGTAGCTCCAACAGTCTACTGTAGCTCCAACAGTCTACAGTCTACTGTAACTCCAACAGTCTACTGTAACTCCAACAGTCTGCTGTAGATCCAACAGTCTACTGTAGCTCCAACAGTCTACTGTAGCTCCAACAGTCTACTGTAGCTCCAACAGTCTACAGTCTACTGTAACTCCAACAGTCTACTGTAACTCCAACAGTCTACTGTCTACTGTAACTCCAACAGTCTACTGTAACACCAACAGTCTACTGTAACTCCAACAGTCTACTGTAGCTCCAACAGTCTACTGTAGCTCCAACAGTCTACTGTAGCTCCAACAGTCTACTGTAACTCCAACAGTCTACTGTAGCTCCAACAGTCTACTGTAACTCCAACAGTCTACTGTAACTCCAACAGTCTACTGTAGCTCCAACAGTCTACTGTAACTCCAACAGTCTACTGTAACTCCAACAGTCTGCTGTAGCTCCAACAGTCTGCTGTAGCTCCAACAGTCTACTGTAACTCCAACAGTCTACTGTAGCTCCAATATTCTACTGTAACTCCAACAGTCTACTGTAACTCCAACAGTCTGCTGTAGCTCCAACAGTCTACTGTAACTCCAACAGTCTGCTGTAGCTCCAACAGTCTACTGTAGCTCCAACAGTCTACTGTAGCTCCAACAGTCTGCTGTAGCTCCAACAGTCTACTGTAGCTCCAACAGGCTACTGTAGCTCCAACAGTATACTGTAACTCCAACAGTCTACAGTCTACTGTAGCTCCAACAGTCTACTGTAACTCCAACAGTCTACTGTAACTCCAACAGTCTACAGTCTACTGTAGCTCCAACAGTCTACTGTAACTCCAACAGTCTACTGTAACTCCAACAGTCTACAGTCTACTGTAGCTCCAACAGTCTACTGTAACTCCAACAGTCTACTGTAACTCCAACAGTCTACAGTCTACTGTAGCTCCAACAGTCTACTGTAGCTCCAACAGTCTACTGTAACTCCAACAGTCTACTGTAACTCCAACAGTCTACTGTAGCTCCAACAGTCTACTGTAACTCCAACAGTCTACTGTAGCTCCAACAGTCTACTGTAACTCCAACAGTCTACAGTCCACTGTAGCTCCAACAGTCTACTGTAGCTCCAACAGTCTACTGTAACTCCAACAGTCTACAGTCTACTGTAGCTCCAACAGTCTACTGTAGCTCCAACAGTCTACTGTAACTCCAACAGTCTACTGTAACTCCAACAGTCTACTGTAACTCCAACAGTCTACTGTAGCTCCAACAGTCTACTGTAGCTCCAACAGTCTACTGTAACTCCAACAGTCTACAGTCTACTGTAGCTCCAACAGTCTACTGTAACTCCAACAGTCTACTGTAGCTCCAACAGTCTACTGTAGCTCCAACAGTCTAATGTAGCTCCAACAGTCTACTGTAACTCCAAAAGTCTAATGTAGCTCCAACAGTCTACTGTAGCTCCAACAGTCTACTGTAACTCCAACAGTCTAATGTAGCTCCAACAGTCTACTGTAGCTCCAACAGTCTACTGTAGCTCCAACAGTCTACTGTAACTCCAACAGTCTACTGTAGCTCCAACAGTCTACTGTAGCTCCAACAGTCACTGTAGCTCCAACAGTCTACTGTAACTCCAACAGTCTACTGTAACTCCAACAGTCTACTGTAACTCCAACAGTCTACTGTAGCTCCAACATTCTAATGTAACTCCAACAGTCTAATGTAGCTCCAACAGTCTACTGTAGCTCCAACAGTCTACTGTAACTCCAACAGTCTACTGTAACTCCAACAGTCTACTGTAGCTCCAACAGTCTACTGTAACTCCAACAGTCTACTGTAGCTCCAACAGTCTACTGTAACTCCAACAGTCTGCTGTAACTCCAACAGTCTGCTGTAGCTCCAACAGTCTACTGTAGCTCCAACAGTCTACTGTAACTCCAACAGTCTACTGTTACTCCAACAGTCTAATGTAGCTCCAACAGTCTGCTGTAGCTCCAACAGTCTACTGTAGCTCCAACATTCTACTGTAACTCCAACAGTCTACTGTAGCTCCAACAGTCTGCTGTAGCTCCAACACTCTACTGTAGCTCCAACAGTCTACTGTAACTCCAACAGTCTACTGTAGCTCCAACAGTCTACTGTAGCTCCAACAGTCTACTGTAACTCCAACAGTCTACTGTAACTCCAACAGTCTACTGTAACTCCAACAGTCTACTGTAACTCCAACAGTCTACTGTAGCTCCAACAGTCTACTGTAACTCCAACAGTCTGCTGTAACTCCAACAGTCTACTGTAACTCCAACAGTCTACTGTAACTCCAACAGTCTACTGTAACTCCAACAGTCTACTGTAGATCCAACAGTCTCCTGTAACTCCAACAGTCTACTGTAGCTCCAACAGTCTACTGTAGCTCCAACAGTCTACTGTAACTCCAACAGTCTACTGTAGATCCAACAGTCTCCTGTAACTCCAACAGTCTACTGTAGCTCCAACAGTCTACTGTAGCTCCAACAGTCTACTGTTACTCCAACAGTCTGCTGTAACTCCAACAGTCTACTGTAACTCCAACAGTCTACTGTAACTCCAACAGTCTACTGTAGCTCCAACAGTCTACTGTAACTCCAACAGTCTACTGTAGATCCAACAGTCTCCTGTAACTCCAACAGTCTACTGTAGCTCCAACAGTCTACTGTAGCTCCAACAGTCTACTGTAGCTCCAACTGTCTACTGTAACTCCAACAGTCTACTGTAGCTCCAACAGTCTACTGTAGCTCCAACAGTCTACTGTAACTCCAACAGTCTACTGTAACTCCAACAGTCTAATGTAGCTCCAACAGTCTGCTGTAGCTCCAACAGTCTACTGTAGCTCCAACAGTCTACTGTAGCTCCAACAGTCTACTGTAACTCCAACAGTCTACTGTAGCTCCAACAGTCTACTGTAGCTCCAACAGTCTACTGTAACTCCAACAGTCTACTGTAGCTCCAACAGTCTACTGTAGCTCCAACAGTCTACTGTAACTCCAACAGTCTACTGTAACTCCAACAGTCTAATGTAGCTCCAACAGTCTGCTGTAGCTCCAACAGTCTACTGTAGCTCCAACAGTCTACTGTAACTCCAACAGTCTACTGTAACTCCAACAGTCTACTGTAGCTCCAACAGTCTACTGTAACTCCAACAGTCTACTGTAGATCCAACAGTCTCCTGTAACTCCAACAGTCTACTGTAGCTCCAACAGTCTACTGTAGCTCCAACAGTCTACTGTAGCTCCAACTGTCTACTGTAACTCCAACAGTCTACTGTAGCTCCAACAGTCTACTGTAGCTCCAACAGTCTACTGTAACTCCAACAGTCTACTGTAACTCCAACAGTCTACTGTAGCTCCAACAGTCTACAGTCTACTGTAACTCCAACAGTCTACTGTAACTCCAACAATGCAGCAATATCTAGCAATACATTAACAATACACATATAATCCAAACGCAAAAAAATTAACTAAATGTATGTGGAACTGAAGCAGTGATTTATACAAACATATTATATTATGTGTATTTTTATTTGATAAATGTTCACCTATATCAAAATGTTTTTTTGTGATAAACAATACATTGTAATTTTATCATTGAATTAATAAAACATCTATAAAATTAGTTTTGTTTACAAAATGTCTCTCAAACAATGTAGTTTGAGATCTGAATAACAATCAAATGTTTTGATTGGTCATTTAGTATATCTACTTGATATTGATCCATTATCAAGACAACCACATACATTATGTAAAGCTCCAGGTCATATAAAACAGTGATAATCATTTACATTTTTGTGATCATCGTTTCTTCTGTCTTTTCCATCTTTAAATGACTGAGTCCATTTTCAAGATTGAACTTCTCAGGAGTTCTACAATCAAAAACAGAAGTAAGCAATCTACTAGAAATACACCATTTTAAATACTTTATTACCCTCCCTCCAGAATGATACTCACACTGTGTCCTCCTGTGGTTCAGTGTGGTCTTGTAGCTCAGTGTTGAGTGTCTCAGGCAGCAGAAAGCAGAGGCCTCCCCCCAGGAAGGGCAGGATACCATAGATCAACATAGGGATGGCATAGTGGTACATCTCCAGAAGTCTAATCAGTGGGGCAAGGATGCCAGCCACACGGGCAGACATGGAGTTCAGACCCACTCCGTTCTGTCTGCAGGAGAACACACAGATCAAGGAAGTTTAGCTTCCAACTATTGCATACTGCCAAACACAATGCACCCAGACTCTAAACCAGTCTATTATCCCAGACTGTAAACCAGTCTATTATCCCAGACTATAAACCAGTCTATTATCCCAGACTATAAACCAGTCTATTATCCCAGACTATAAACCAGTCTATTATCCCAGACTATAAACCAGTCTATTATCCCAGACTATAAACCTGTCTATTATCCCAGACTATAAACCAGTCTATTTCCCAGACTATAAACCAGTCTATTATCCCAGACTATAAACCAGTCTATTATCCCAGACTATAAACCAGTCTATTATCCCAGACTATAAACCAGTCTATTATCCCAGACTATAAACCAGTCTATAATCCCAGACTATAAACCAGTCTATAATCCCAGACTATAAACCAGTCTATTATCCCAGACTATACCAGTCTATAATCCCAGACTATAAACCAGTCTATTATCCCAGACTGTAAACCAGTCTATTATCCCAGACTGTAACAATAACAGTTAGTGCTTGTAATATAATACACACAAAAGTTTAGTGTCCAGTTCAGTATCCAGCTATGCCCATGGTATCCAGCTATGCCCATGGTATCCAGCTATGCCCATGGTATCCAGCTATGCCCATGTTATCCAGCTATGCCCATGGTATCCAGCTATGCCCATGGTATCCAGCTATGCCCATGGTATCCAGCTATGCCCATGGTATCCAGCTATGCCCATGGTATCCAGCTATGCCCATGGTATCCAGCTACGCCCATGGTATCCAGCTACGCCCATGTTATCCAGCTATGCCCATGTTATCCAGCTATGCCCATGGTATCCAGCTATGCCCATGTTATCCAGCTATGCCCATGGAATCCAGCTATGCCCATGCTATCCAGCTATGGCCATGCTATCCAGCTATGCCCATGGTATCCAGCTATGCCCATGTTATCCAGCTATGCCCATGGTATCCAGCTATGCCCATGCTATCCAGCTATGCCCATGCTATCCAGCTATGCCCATGTTATCCAGCTATGCCCATGGTATCCAGCTATGCCCATGCTATCCAGCTATGCCCATGCTATCCAGCTATGCCCATGGTATCCAGCTCTGCCCATGGTATCCAGCTATGCCCATGGTATCCAGCTATGCCCATGTTATCCAGCTATGCCCATGGTATCCAGCTATGCCCATGCTATCCAGCTATGTCCATGCTATCCAGCTATGCCCATGGTATCCAGCTATGCCCATGGTATCCAGCTATGCCCATGGTATCCAGCTATGCCCATGATATCCAGCTATGCCCATGGTATCCAGCTATGCCCATGGTATCCAGCAATGCCCATGGTATCCAGCTATGCCCATGGTATCCAGCTATGCCCATGGTATCCAGCTATGCCCATGGTATCCAGCTATGCCCATGGTATCCAGCTATGCCCATGGTATCCAGCAATGCCCATGGTATCCAGCTATGCCCATGTTATCCAGCTATGCCCATGGTATCCAGCTATGCCCATGGTATCCAGCTATGCCCATGGTATCCAGCTATGCCCATGTTATCCAGCTATGTGCCTTGTAGTGGCTGCAGCACCTTTTGTTACTTTATTCTACTGAATATAAAGTGAGACGCATGTAAGTATGTTGACACTTTTAGGCTTGTATCTGTGCGTATTCCAGACAGTGTGTTTTAGTAGTATGAACTTCTCACCTCACTACAGTGGGACTGAGCTCAGCTGTAATGAACATACCTCACTACAGTGGGACTGAGCTCAGCTGTAATGAACATACCTCACTACAGTGGGACTGAGCTCAGCTGTAATGAACATACCTCACTACAGTGGGACTGAGCTCAGCTGTAATGAACATACCTCACTACAGTGGGACTGAGCTCAGCTGTAATGAACATACCTCACTACAGTGGGATAGAGCTCAGCTGTAATGAACATACCTCACTACAGTGGGATAGAGCTCAGCTGTAATGAACATACCTCACTACAGTGGGATAGAGCTCAGCTGTAATGAACATACCTCACTACAGTGGGATAGAGCTCAGCTGTAATGAACATACCTCACTACAGTGGGACTGAGCTCAGCTGTAATGAACATACCTCACTACAGTGGGACTGAGCTCAGCTGTAATGAACATACCTCACTACAGTGGGACTGAGCTCAGCTGTAATGAACATACCTCACTACAGTGGGACTGAGCTCAGCTGTAATGAACATACCTCACTACAGTGGGATAGAGCTCAGCTGTAATGAACATACCTCACTACAGTGGGACTGAGCTCAGCTGTAATGAACATACCTCACTACAGTGGGATAGAGCTCAGCTGTAATGAACATACCTCACTACAGTGGGATAGAGCTCAGCTGTAATGAACATACCTCACTACAGTGGGACTGAGCTCAGCTGTAATGAACATACCTCACTACAGTGGGACTGAGCTCAGCTGTAATGAACATACCTCACTACAGTGGGACTGAGCTCAGCTGTAATGAACATACCTCACTACAGTGGGATAGAGCTCAGCTGTAATGAACATACCTCACTACAGTGGGATAGAGCTCAGCTGTAATGAACATACCTCACTACAGTGGGATAGAGCTCAGCTGTAATGAACATACCTCACTACAGTGGGATAGAGCTCAGCTGTAATGAACATACCTCACTACAGTGGGATAGAGCTCAGCTGTAATGAACATACCTCACTACAGTGGGATAGAGCTCAGCTGTAATGAACATACCTCACTACAGTGGGATAGAGCTCAGCTGTAATGAACATACCTCACTACAGTGGGACTGAGCTCAGCTGTAATGAACATACCTCACTACAGTGGGACTGAGCTCAGCTGTAATGAACATACCTCACTACAGTGGGACTGAGCTCAGCTGTAATGAACATACCTCACTACAGTGGGACTGAGCTCAGCTGTAATGAACATACCTCACTACAGTGGGACTGAGCTCAGCTGTAATGAACATACCTCACTACAGTGGGATAGAGCTCAGCTGTAATGAACATACCTCACTACAGTGGGACTGAGCTCAGCTGTAATGAACATACCTCACTACAGTGGGATAGAGCTCAGCTGTAATGAACATACCTCACTACAGTGGGATAGAGCTCAGCTGTAATGAACATACCTCACTACAGTGGGACTGAGCTCAGCTGTAATGAACATACCTCACTACAGTGGGACTGAGCTCAGCTGTAATGAACATACCTCACTACAGTGGGACTGAGCTCAGCTGTAATGAACATACCTCACTACAGTGGGATAGAGCTCAGCTGTAATGAACATACCTCACTACAGTGGGATAGAGCTCAGCTGTAATGAACATACCTCACTACAGTGGGATAGAGCTCAGCTGTAATGAACATACCTCACTACAGTGGGATAGAGCTCAGCTGTAATGAACATACCTCACTACAGTGGGATAGAGCTCAGCTGTAATGAACATACCTCACTACAGTGGGATAGAGCTCAGCTGTAATGAACATACCTCACTACAGTGGGATAGAGCTCAGCTGTAATGAACATACCTCACTACAGTGGGACTGAGCTCAGCTGTAATGAACATACCTCACTACAGTGGGACTGAGCTCAGCTGTAATGAACATACCTCACTACAGTGGGACTGAGCTCAGCTGTAATGAACATACCTCACTACAGTGGGATAGAGCTCAGCTGTAATGAACATACCTCACTACAGTGGGACTGAGCTCAGCTGTAATGAACATACCTCACTACAGTGGGATAGAGCTCAGCTGTAATGAACATACCTCACTACAGTGGGATAGAGCTCAGCTGTAATGAACATACCTCACTACAGTGGGATAGAGCTCAGCTGTAATGAACATACCTCACTACAGTGGGATAGAGCTCAGCTGTAATGAACATACCTCACTACAGTGGGATAGAGCTCAGCTGTAATGAACATACCTCACTACAGTGGGATAGAGCTCAGCTGTGTAAACATAGACGATGGTGAAGGAGGCAGCCAGGGCAAACTTCCCCAACACGGCTATGACTGTCGTCACTACCGGCAGGTCTGAGGGAGGAGAAACAATCAGACAGAGAATCTGTTAAACGTGTTGAATGACACAAAGTGTTAAAGGTGCTTAAGAATTAAAACTAGTGTCAAAAGTGTTTAAAAAATAACACTTAAAGCTAGACTCCATAATTGGTGAAACAGTCGTTTGGGATATTTACAACAAAGAAGTAAACAACAGTGTTTTTTATTTCCTCAGACATCACGATAAAACAGCAGAATATGTACTGCAGTAGTTTTACCGCGCTGTCGGACGCTCCTCCACTCCGTTTATCAACAGAAGGGCGGAGGAGTGGTGCTATTTTAACAAATGCGGATTCGATCTTCAAGTGTTAAAACAACACAATAATGTAAAAAGTGTTCAAATAACAGCACAAAAGATCCACTTTCATAAAATATAAATTTTACCATCTGGAATAGCTAGAAGAACGAGACAGGCTGTGCCTCCAAAGAACAGGGCGATGGCCTGACAGATCCTCCGTCCAAAGTGTTCGATGAGGGGCAGGGAGCCCAGCCGGGCGGGGAGCTCAGCCAAACCAAAGATCAACTGGGTCAGATATATGTCCAGACCAAAGTTACCCACGTTTAGACTCACCCCGTAGTACACCAGACTGGTTACAAACCTGACAGAGAGAGAGAGGGAGAGAGAGAGAGAGAGAGAGGGAGAGAGAGAGAGAGAGAGAGAGAGAGAGAGAGAGAGAGAGAGAGAGAGAGAGAGAGAGAGGGAGAGAGAGAGAGAGAGAGAGAGAGAGAGAGAGAGAGAGAGAGAGACCAAAAACGTAACTTGGCTATACTTAAACTCTTTAACATCATCCTCAGCTCTGGCATCTTCCCTAATATTTGGAACCAAGGACTGATCACCCCAATCCACAAAAGTGGAGACAGATTTGACCCCAATAACTACTGTGGGATATGCATCAACAGCAACCTTGAGAAAATCCTCTGCATTATGATTAACAGCAGACTCGTACATTTCCTCAGTGAAAACAATGTACTGAGCAAATGTCAAATTGGCTTTTTACCAAATTACCGTACGACAGATGACGTATTTACCCTGCACACCCTAATTGACAAACAAAACAAAACAAAGGGCTTCTCATGTTTTGTTGATTACAAAAAAGCTTTTGATTCAATTTAAAATCAAATCAAATCATATTTTATTTGTCACATGTGCCGAATACAACAGGTGTAGACCTTACAGTGAAATGCTTCCTGACAAGCCCTTAACCAACAGTGCAGTTAAGAAAAATATAGACAACTAAAAAAATTCAAAATAAAATAATTAAAGAGCAGCAGTACAATAACAGTATCGAGGCTATATACAGGGGGTACCGGTACCGAGTTAATGTGCGGGGGCACCGGTTAGTCGAGGTTATTGAGGTAATATGTACATAGTTAAAGTGACTATGCATAGATAATAAACAGAGAGTAGCAGCAGCGTAAAAATATGGGGTGGGGGTGCAAATAGTCCGGTAGCCATGATTAGCTGTTCAGGAGTCTTATGGCTTGGGGGTAGAATCTGTGAAGAAGCCTTTTAGACCTAGACTTGGCGCTCTGGTACCGCTTGATTTGTGGTAGCAGAGAGAACAGTCTATGACTAGGGTGTCTGGAATCTTTGACCGTATTTAGGGCCTTCCTCTGACACCGCCTGGTACAGAGGTCCTGGATGGCAGGAAGCTTGGTCCCACTGATGTACTGGGCCGTACGCACTAACCTCTGTAGTGCCTTGCGGTCGGAGGCCGAGCAGTTGCCATACCAGGCAGTGATGCAACCAGTCAGGATGCTCTCGATGGTGCAGCTGCAGAACTTTTTGAGGATCTGAGGACCCATGCCAAATCTTTTCAGTCTCCTGAGGGGGAATAGGCTTTGTCGTGCCCTCTTCACGACTGTCTTGGTGTGTTTGGACCATGATAGTTTGTTGGTGATGTGGACACTAAGGTACTTGAAGCTCTCAACCTGCTCCACTACAGCCCCGTCGATGAAAATTGGGGCGTGTTCGGTCCTCTTTTTCCTGTAGTCCACAATCATCTCCATTGTCTTGAATTTGGCATGAGGATCTGTTATACAAATTGATGGAAAGTGGTGTTGGGGGAAAAACATACGACATTCTAAAATCAATGCACACAAACAACAAGTGGGAAGTTAAAATTGGCAAAAAACACATTTCTTCCACAAGCCGTTGGGTGAGACAGGGATGCACTTTGAGCCCCACCCTCTTCAACATACATTGCATTTGGAAAGTATTCAGACCCCTTGTCTTTTACAGCCTTATTCTAAAATGGATTAAATTGTTTTTTTTTCCACCTCACACAATACCCCATAATGTTAGCAAATGTATTACAAAAAAAAAAGTGTCATGTCACATTTACATAAGTATTCAGACCCTTTACTCCGTACTTTGTTGAAGCACCTTTGGCAGTAATTACAGCCACAAGTCTTCTTGGGTATGACGCTACAAGCTTGGCACACCTGTATTTGGGGAGTTTCTCCCATTCTTCTCTGCAGATCCTCTCAAGCTCTGTCAGGTTGGATGGGGAGAGTCGCAGCACAGCTATTTTCAGGTCTCTCCAGAGATGTTCGATCGGGTTAAAGTCTGGGTTCTGGATTGTCCACTCAAGGTTATTCCGAGACTTGTCCCGAAGCCACCCCTGCGTTGTCTTGGCTGTGTGCTTAAGGTCGTTGTCCTGTTGGAAGGTGAACCTTCACCCCAGTCTGAGGTCCAGAGCGCTCTGGAGCAGGTTTTCATCAAGGATCTCGCTGTACTTTGCTCCGTTCATCTTTCCCTCGATCCTGACTAGTCTCCCAGTCCCTGCAGCTGAAAAACATCCCCACAGCATGATGCTGCCACCACCATGCTTCACCGTAGGGATGGTGCCAGGTTTCCTCCAGACGTGGCTCTTGGCATTCAGGCCAAAGAGTTCAATCTTGGTTTCATCACCAGAGAATCTTGTTTCTCATGGTCTGAGAGTCTTTAGGTGCCTTTTGGCAACTCCAAGCGGGCTGTCATCTACCTTTTACTGAGGAGTGGCTTCCGTCTGGCCACTCTACCATAAAGGCCTGATTGGTGGAGTGCTGCAGAGATGGTTGTCCTTCTGGAAGGTTCTCCCATCTCCACAGAGGAACTCTAGAGCTCTGTCAGAGTGACCATCAGGTTCTTGATCACCTCCCTGACCAAAGCCCTTCTCCTCCAATTGCTCAGTTTTGTCGGGCAGCCAGTTCTAGGAAGAGTCTTGGTGGTTCCAAACTTCTTCAATTTAAGAATGATGGAGGCCACTGTGTTCTTGGAGGCCTTCAATGCTCAGACATTTTTTGGTACCCTTCCACAGATCTGTGCCTCGACACAATCCTGTCTCGGAGCTCTACGACGGACAATTCCTTCAACCTCATGGCTTGGTTTTTGCTCTGATATGCACTGTCAACTGTGGGATCTTATATAGACAGGTGTGTGCCTTTCCAAATCATGTCCAATCAATTGAATTTACCACAGGTGAACTCCAATCAAGTGGTAGAAACATCTCAAGGATGATCAATGGAAACAGGAAACAGGATGCACCTGAGCTCAATTTTGAGTCTCATAGCAAAGGGTCTGAATACTTATGTAAATAAGATATTTCTGTTTTTTTTTTTTACACATTTGCTGAAATTTCTAAAAACCTGTTTTTACAGGAGGGGGTCGCAGATCCGGAGCGACCCACTAGGTGTCATCCTTCGACAACCTTTAGGCACCTCCTCACTCACAGTCTGGACTTATCATCATCCTATTGGTTTCACCTGTGTCTACCTGTTCACCTGTGTATTTATGCCCTCACTTCCCTGTGTTCCCTTGCTCAGTTTCCTCTGCTAGTTTCTCTATGTCCAGCAGTACTACTCAGTGTTTGATCGGAGATCTATGTACAGGTACTTGAGAAGTGTTCTCCCTGTTTCGTTATTTGTATCAGTCTTAGGAAGTATTTCGTATTTTGGCTGACTTATTTGCTCCGCCTTTCTTTTATCGTCATAAGTCCGTTATTTTGTATTCTGGCTTCGGGAAAAGTAAAGATCCTTGTTTCACCATCTCTGCCTACTGTTGTGGGTTCGTTTCCCACGGGGGGCCAGTATGAAAAATAAAAAATAATGTACTCACTAACTGTAAGTCGCTCTGGATAAGAGCGTCTGCTAAATGATGTAAAATGTAAAATGTACTGTATATCCTACACCACACCTGGGTCACACCTCACACCAACCCACACTGTATGCAGTATATCAACTAATTGGTGAGGGCACTAGAACGGTCTGCAGCACCCGGCCTCACCCTACTAGAATCTGAAGTCAAATGTCTACTGTTTGCTGATGATCTGGTGCTTCTATCCCCAACCAAGGAGGGCCTACAGCAGCACCTAGATCTTCTGCACAGATTCTGTCAGACCTGGGCCCTGACAGTAAATCTCAGTAAGACAAAAATAATAGTGTTAAAAAAAAAAAAAAAAGGTTCAGTTGCCAGGACCACAAATACAAATTCCATCTAGACACCATTGCCCTAGAGCACACAAAAAACGATACATACCTCAGCCTAAACATCAGCGCCACAGGTAACTTCCACAAAGCTGTGAACGATCTGAGAGACAAGGCAAGAAGGGCCTTCTATGCCATCAACAGGAACATACAATTTGACATACCAATTAGGATCTGGCTAAAAATACTTGAAACAGTTATAGATGCCCTTCATGGTTGTGAGGTCTGGGGTCCGCTCACCAACCAAGAATTCACAAAATGGGACAAACACCAAATTGAGACTGCATGCAGAATTCTGCAGAAAATATCCTTTGTGTACACCGTAAAACACCAAATAGTGCATGCAGAGCAGAATTAGGCCGATACCCACTAATTACCAAAATCCAGAAAACAGCCGTTAATTTCTACAACCACCTAAAAGGAAGCAATTTCCACATCTTCCATAACAAAGCCTTCACCTACAGAGAGATGAACCTGGAGAAGAGTCCCCTAAGCAAGCTGGTCCTGGGGCTTTGTTCACAAACAGACCCCACAGAGCCCCAGGACAGCAACACAATTAGACCCAATCAAATCATGAGAAACTAAAAGATCATTACTTGACACATTGGAAAGAATTAACAAAAAAACTGAGCAAACTAGAATGCTATTTGGCCCTAAACAGACACAGTGGCAGAATACCTGACCACTGTGACTGACCCAAACTTAAGGAAAGCTTTGACTATGTACAGACTAAGTGACCATAGCCTTGCTATTGAGAGAGGCCGCCATAGGCAGACCTGGCTCTCAAGAGAAGACAGGCTATGTGCACACTGCCACAAAATGAAGTGGAAACTGAGCTGCACTTCCTAACCTCCTGCCAAATGTATGACCATATTAGAGACACATATTTCCCTCAGATTACAGAGACCCACAAAGAATTAGAAAACAAACCCAATTTTGATAAACTCCCATATCTATTGTGTGAAATACCACGGTGTGCAATCACAGCAGCAAGATTTGTGACCTGTTGCCACAAGAAAGGGGCAACCAGTGAAGAACAAACACCATTGTAAATACAACCCATATTTATGTTTATTTATTTTCCCTTTGTACTTTAACTATTTGTACATTGTTACAACACTGTATATAGACATAATATGACATTTGGAATGTCTCTATTCCTTTGGAACTTTTTTTAGTGTAATATTTATTGTTCATTTTATAGTGTTTATTTCACTTTTGTTTATTATCTATTTCACTTGCTTTGGCAATGTTAACATATGTTTCCCATGCCAATAAAGCCCTTTGAATTGAATTGAATTGAATTGAAAGAGAGAGAGGGGTAGTGAGCAGATTTTGTTTTACAAAAAGATAGATTTAGAGTTAGATAAACTTCAATTTTTCCACAAGGACATATACAGGATACTACCCTCCACAACTTAACCTTCACTCCAAATCAAAACTCCAAACCTACAACCTGATTTTGGACAAAATTACCTGCAAGGATTCCTACCACCAAAGATCCAATCTATACAGCAAATGGTTAGCGATGGGTGGAAACTCAGGATACTGGACAACGAGGACTCTGAGTCAGCCAATATAAATCTGTACAAGTCTGGAACAGTATTGGTACAGGGCAACCCCAAACAGTTTCAGCTGGACTTTCATATAATCAAAGAGGGAGCAAAGCAGGAGATGCTCTCTCTTGAGAAAGATACCCCCACTCCAAGCGTGTCAGACCAGACCTCTTCATTAAACAACCCCACAGACGAGCAACCCCAAGCAGAAAGTCAACCTCCCAGCACAGAGTACTACTCACTGAAATGAAGGATATATTCACCCAGCTGGAGGTAAGGCAGGTGGAGCTGGAACAGCAGGTGAACACACTCCAGTCAGCACAGACCCAGACAACAGTCCAGCACAACAACACCCCCTTAACTAGACCTGGAGAGCTGGAGGTGGAGAGAAAACAGTCCACCCCAGACCCTGACCATAGCCTCGACATCACAGCAGGACAGACAAATGAAGAACACCAAGAGATCCCACCCCCTCTGAGCACCCCCCCGTCAGCCACCCTGATAGCCCTCCTGACAACCCCCCCACACCCACTGAGGACATAGACAAGCCACAGATTGTACTCCTTGTGGACTGAAATGGGAAATATATACAAGAAAATACACTTTTTCCCAAACACAGTGTCTAAACTCTGGTGTCCAAACACCCAGCGCACCCTAGACCTTCTGTCTGAGGACCAACTAGGATCACCCAGCCACATCATAATACACACAGGCACAAACGACCTGAGAGCACAGCAGGGAAGGGAGTTGAAAAAGCGTATTCTTCTTTCCCCAACACACAAGTGGTTATCTCCAAACTGCTACCACGATAAAAAGACTTCCACCCTGCTACCATACAGCGGGTAAACGCAATTATTTCCCATGACTGTGCACCTGGCCCACCACTTCACCCTGGACTTGAACAGCCTTTATGACAAGGTCCACCTATAAAAGGCAGCAGTGCCCACCTTCGCCAGGACCCTAAAGTGCATCGCACTCAACCGCAGCCCCAACACCTCACCAGATCAACAGACCAGACACCCTGCCCAGATCAGCAAGACACTCTCCCAGACCTGCGGGATCCCCCCCCCCCCCCGGACCTACACATAGAGGACCCCCGTCGAGAAGACCTACATCCAGACCACAGCACCATCAGCCACATCTACACCCCCACCCCAACCAATCAATACCCCCCCAGAACCAACCATGCCCAAACCCCATATAGGTCCCCTCAGATCAGACCGATGCTGGAGGGGGAAATCAATAATTTCCAGGCCCAGGGACATGTATTAGTCTGTGGGAACCTAAATGCCAGAACTGTACAAGAACCTGACACCCTCAGCACACAGGGGGACAAACACCTACCTGGAGGTGACAGCATTCCCTCCCCAATATGCCCCCCTAGGCACAACTACGACAACATAACCAACAAAAGCGGGTCACAACTCCTGCAGCTCTGTCGCACGCTGTGTATGTACATAGTCAATGGTAGGCTTCGAGGAGACTCCTACGGTAGGTACACCTATAGCTCATCTCTTGGCAGTAGTATTGTAGACGACTTTATCACTGACCTCAACCCAGAGTCTCTCAGAGCGTTCATAGTCATCCCACTGACACCCCTATGAGATCACAGCAAAATCAGTCTACTTGAACAGAGCAATTATTATTATTATTATTATTATTATTATAATACTCAATCATGAGGCATCAAAGCCAAAGGAACTGAATAATATTAAGAAATGCTATAGATGGAAGGAAAGTAGTGTGGAAACCTACCAAAAACAATTAGGCAACAACCAATTTAATTCCTTTTAGACAACTTCCTGGACAAAATGTTTCACTGTAATAGTGAAGGTGTAAACTTGGCAGTAGAAAACCTAAACAGTATATTTGACCTCTCAGCTTCCCTATCAAATCTAAAAATGTCAAGCAGAAAACCAAAACAAATTAACAACAATGATAAATGGTTTGATGAAGAATGCAAAAACCTAAGAAAGAAATTGAGAAACCTATCCAACCAAAAACACAGAGACACAGAAAACCTGAGCCGACGCCTTCACTATGGTGAATCACTAAAACAATACAGAAATACACTACGGAAAAAGAAGGAACAGCATGTCAGAAATCAGCTCAATGTAATTGAAGAATCCATAGACTCTAAGCACTTCTGGGAAAATTGGAAAACACTAAACAAACAACAACACGAAGAGTTATCTATCCAAAACGGAGATGTGTGGATAAACCACTTCTCCAATCTTTTTGGCCCTATAACAAAGAACAAACGGGCAAAAAATATACATGATCAAATACAAATCTTAGAATCAAGTATTAAAGAATACCAGAAACCACTGGATTCTCCAGTTACATTGAAAATATAAACCCTCCAACCCAAAAAGGCCTGTGGTGTTGATGGTATCCTAAATGAAATGATAAAATATACAAACCACCAATTCCAATTGGCTATACTTAAACTCTTTAACATCATCCTTAGCTCTGGCATCTTCCCCAATATTTGGAACCAAGACTGATCAACCCAATCTACAAAAGTGGAAACAAATTTGACCCCAATAACTACCGTGGGATATGCATCAACAGCAACCTTGGGAAAATCATTGACAGCAGACTCGTACATTTCCTCAGTGAAAACAATGTACTGAGCAAATGTCAAATTGGCTTTTTACCAAATTACCGTACGACAGACCTGCACACCCTAATTGACAAAGAAACAAAACAAAACAAAGGCAAAGTCTTCTCATGCTTTGTTGATTTCAAAAAAGGTTTTGACTCAATTTGGCATGAGGGTCTGCTATACAAATTTATGGAAAGTGGTGTTGGGGTAAAAACATATGACATTATAAAATCTATGTACACATACAACAAGTGTGCAGTTAAAATTGGCAACAAACACACACATTTCTTTCCACAGGGCTGTGGGGTGAGACAGGGACGCAGCTTAAGCCCCACTCTCTTCAACATATAACTCAACGAATTGGCGAGGGTACCGGAGAAGATGGCTGCCATTTTACAGCCCTCTAACCAATTGTACTATTATGTGTGTTTTTTCGTGTTATTTGTAATTTATTCTGTACATAATGTTTCTGCCACCATCTCTTATGACCAAAAAGAGCTTCTGGATATCAGGACAGCGAATACTCAGCTCGTATTGGACGAATATTTTTTCTTCAACAAGTCGGACGCAAAGGATATCCTACAGACACCCGACAAGGCCCAAATCTCCGTCATTCGCATAAGAAAGAGACAGAGATATCGTGGACATAGGTCGGGGTGCTTGTAAGGATCCGATGGCGAGCGAGTAAACTGCCTCTTCCATCAATCCTATTAGCCAATGTTCAATCATTAGAAAATAAATTGGACGACCTAAGATTAAGGTTATCCTACCAACGGGACATTAAAAACTGTAATATCTTATGTTTCACCGAGTGGTGGCTGAACGACGACATGGATAACATACAGCTGGCTGGACATACGCTACATCGACAGGATAGAATGGCTGACTCTGGTAAGACAAGGGGTGGCGGTCTGTGTATATTTGTAAACAACAGCTATTGCATAAAATCGAATACTAAGGAAGTCTCGAGGTTTTGCTCGCCTGAGGTAGAGTATCATGATAAGCTGTAGACCACACTATTTACCAAGAGTGTTTTCATCTATATTTTTCGTAGCAGTCTATTTACGACCACAAACCGACGCTGGCACTAAGACCGCACTCAACGAGCTGTATAAAGCCATAAGCAAACAAGAAAACGCTCATCCAGAGGGCACGCTCCTAGTGGCCGGGGACTTTAATGCAGACAAACTTAAATCTGTTTTACCTAATTTCTACCAGCATGTCACAAGTGCAACAAGAGGAAAAAAAACTTTAGACCACCTTTACTCCACACACAGAGACGCATACAAAGCTCTCCCTCGCCCTCCATTTGGCAAATGTGACCATAACTCCATCCTCCTGATTCCTGCTTATAAGCAAAAACTAAAGTAGGAAGAACCAGTGACTTGGTCAATAAGGAAGTGGTCAGGTGACGTGGATGTTACGCTACAGGACTGTTTTGCTAACTCAGACTGGAATATGGCATTGAGGAGTACACCACATCAGTCACCGGCTTCATCAATGAGTGCATCGATGACATCGTCCCCACAGTGACCGTACGTACCCCAACCAGAAACTATAGATTACAGGCAACATCCGCACTGAGCTAAAGGGTAGAGCTGCCGCTTTCAAGGAGCGGGACTCTAACCCGGATGATGATAAGAAATCCCGCTATGCCCGCCGACGAACCATCAAACAGGCAAAGAGTCAATACCGGACTAAGATTGAATCGTACTACACTGGCTCTGATGCTCGTCGGATGTGGCAGGGCTTGCAAACTATTACGGACTACAAAGGGAAGCCCAGCTGCAAGCTGCCCAGTGACACAATCCTACCAGATGAGCTAAATGGCTTATATGAGCGCTTCGAGGCAAGCAACACTGAAGCATGCATGAGAGCACCAGCTGTTCCGGACAACTGTGCAATCACGCTCGCCGTAGCCGATGTGAGTAAGACCTTTAAACAGGTCAACATTCTCAAGGCCGCAGGGTCAGACGGATTACCAGGACGTGTACTCTGAGCATGCGCTGACCAACTGGCAAGTGTCTTCACTGACATTTTCAACCTGTCCATGGCCGAGTCTGTAATACCAACATGTTTCAAGCAGACCACCATAGTCCCTGTGCCCAAGAACACCAAGGTAACCTGCCTAAATGACTACCGACCCGTAGCACTCACGTCTGTAGCCATGAAGTGCTTTGAAAGGCTGGTCATGGCTCACATCAACACCATCATCCCAGAAACCCTAGACCCACTCCAATTTGCATACTGCCCCAACAGATCCACAGATGACGCAATCTCTATTCAACACTGCCCTTTCCCACCTGGACAAAAGAAACCCCTATGTGAGAATGCTGTTCATTGACTCCAGCTCAGCGTTCAACACCATAGTGCCCTCAAAGCTCATCACTAAGCTAAGGACCCTGGGACTAAACACCTCCCTCTACAACTGGATCCTGGACTTCATGACAGGCCGACACCCAGGAGGTAAGGGTAGGCAACAACAAAACTGCCACGCTGATCCTCAACACGGGGGCCCCTCAGGGGTGCGTGCTTAGTCCCCTCCTGTACTCCCAATTCACCCATGACTGCGTGGCCAAGCACGACTCCAACACCATCATTAAGTTTGCAGACAACACAATGGTGGTAGGCATGATCACCGACAACGATGAGACAGCCTATAGGGAGGAGGTCAGAGACCTGGCAGTGTGGTGCCAGAAAAACAACCTCTCCCTCAACATGATCAAAACAAAGGAGATGATCGTGGACTACAGGAAAAGGAGGGCCGAGCACGCCCCCATTCTCATTGACAGGGCTGTAGTGGAGCAGGTTGAGAGCATCAAGTTCCTTGGTGTCCACATCACCATCAAACTATCATGGTCCAAGCAATATTTTTCTTAAAACTGCATTGTTGGTTAAAGGCTTGTAAGTAAGCATTTCATGGTAAGGTCTACACCTGTTGTATTCGGAGCATGTGACAAATACATTTGATTTGATTAATATGTTTTATGGAAAAAGGTTTGGAAAGGTGTCTCCATAATGACAATCTAAATAGCTACAACTGGTAAAAAGTTGTCATGACGTGCGCACGTGCTTCTCCGTCTCCTCTCACCCATGTGACTCAGCTGTCTTCTTCAGCGCTCTCTTAACACCCTAACCCCTCAGGCTAGAAAGCTGCCTTCTTCAGCGCTCTCTTAACACCCTAACCCCTCAGGCTAGAAAGCTGCCTTCTTCAGCGCTCTCTTAACACCCTAACCCCTCAGGCTAGAAAAGCTGCCTTCTTCAGCGCTCTCTTAACACCCTAACCCCTCAGGCTAGAAAGCTGCCTTCTTCAGCGCTCTCTTAACACCCTAACCCCTCAGGCTAGAAAGCTGCCTTCTTCAGCGCTCTCTTAACACCCTAACCCCTCAGGCTAGAAAGCTGCCTTCTTCAGCGCTCTCTTAACACCCTAACCCCTCAGGCTAGAAAGCTGCCTTCTTCAGCGCTCTCTTAACACCCTAACCCCTCAGGCTAGAAAGCTGCCTTCTTCAGCGCTCTCTTAACACCCTAACCCCTCAGGCTAGAAAGCTGCCTTCTTCAGCGCTCTCTTAACACCCTAACCCCTCAGGCTAGAAAGCTGCCTTCTTCAGCGCTCTCTTAACACCCTAACCCCTCAGGCTAGAAAGCCGCCTTCTTCAGCGCTCTCTTAACACCCTAACCCCTCAGGCTAGAAAGCCGCCTTCTTCAGCGCTCTCTTAACACCCTAACCCCTCAGGCTAGAAAGCCGCCTTCCTTCTTCAGCGCTCTCTTAACACCCTAACCCCTCAGGCTAGAAAGCCGCCTTCTTCAGCGCTCTCTTAACACCCTAACCCCTCAGGCTAGAAAGCCGCCTTCTTCAGCGCTCTCTTAACACCCTAACTCCTCAGGCTAGAAAGCTGCCTTCTTCAGCGCTCTCTTAACACCCTAACCCCTCAGGCTAGAAAGCTGCCTTCTTCAGCGCTCTCTTAACACCCTAACCCCTCAGGCTAGAAAGCTGCCTTCTTCAGCGCTCTCTTAACACCCTAACCCCTCAGGCTAGAAAGCTGCCTTCTTCAGCGCTCTCTTAACACCCTAACCCCTCAGGCTAGAAAGCTGCCTTCTTCAGCGCTCTCTTAACACCCTAACCCCTCAGGCTAGAAAGCTGCCTTCTTCAGCGCTCTCTTAACACCCTAACCCCTCAGGCTAGAAAGCTGCCTTCTTCAGCGCTCTCTTAACACCCTAACCCCTCAGGCTAGAAAGCTGCCTTCTTCAGCCGCTCTCTTAACACCCTAACCCCTCAGGCTAGAAAGCTGCCTTCTTCAGCGCTCTCTTAACACCCTAACCCTCAGGCTAGAAAGCTGCCTTCTTCAGCGCTCTCTTAACACCCTAACCCCTCAGGCTAGAAAGCTGCCTTCTTCAGCGCTCTCTTAACACCCCTCAGGCTAGAAAGCTGCCTTCTTCAGCGCTCTCTTAACACCCCTCAGGCTAGAAAGCTGCCTTCTTCAGCGCTCTCTTAACACCCTAACCCCTCAGGCTAGAAAGCTGCCTTCTTCAGCGCTCTCTTAACACCCTAACCCCTCAGGCTAGAAAGCTGCCTTCTTCAGCGCTCTCTTAACACCCTAACCCTCAGGCTAGAAAGCTGCCTTCTTCAGCGCTCTCTTAACACCCTAACCCCTCAGGCTAGAAAGCCGCCTTCTTCAGCGCTCTCTTAACACCCTAACCCCTCAGGCTAGAAAGCCGCCTTCTTCAGCGCTCTCTTAACACCCTAACCCCTCCTCAGGCTAGAAAGCCGCCTTCTTCAGCGCTCTCTTAACACCCTAACCCCTCAGGCTAGAAAGCTGCCTTCTTCAGCGCTCTCTTAACACCCTAACCCCTCAGGCTAGAAAGCTGCCTTCTTCAGCGCTCTCTTAACACCCTAACCCCTCAGGCTAGAAAGCTGCCTTCTTCAGCGCTCTCTTAACACCCTAACCCCTCAGGCTAGAAAGCTGCCTTCTTCAGCGCTCTCTTAACACCCTAACCCCTCAGGCTAGAAAGCTGCCTTCTTCAGCGCTCTCTTAACACCCTAACCCCTCAGGCTAGAAAGCTGCCTTCTTCAGCGCTCTCTTAACACCCTAACCCCTCAGGCTAGAAAGCTGCCTTCTTCAGCGCTCTCTTAACACCCTAACCCCTCAGGCTAGAAAGCTGCCTTCTTCAGCGCTCTCTTAACACCCTAACCCCTCAGGCTAGAAAGCTGCCTTCTTCAGCGCTCTCTTAACACCCTAACCCCTCAGGTCAGGCTAGAAAGCTGCCTTCTTCAGCGCTCTCTTAACACCCTAACCCCTCAGGCTAGAAAGCTGCCTTCTTCAGCGCTCTCTTAACACCCTAACCCTCAGGCTAGAAAGCTGCCTTCTTCAGCGCTCTCTTAACACCCTAACCCCTCAGGCTAGAAAGCTGCCTTCTTCAGCGCTCTCTTAACACCCCTCAGGCTAGAAAGCTGCCTTCTTCAGCGCTCTCTTAACACCCCTCAGGCTAGAAAGCTGCCTTCTTCAGCGCTCTCTTAACACCCTAACCCCTCAGGCTAGAAAGCTGCCTTCTTCAGCGCTCTCTTAACACCCTAACCCCTCAGGCTAGAAAGCTGCCTTCTTCAGCGCTCTCTTAACACCCTAACCCCTCAGGCTAGAAAGCTGCCTTCTTCAGCGCTCTCTTAACACCCTAACCCCTCAGGCTAGAAAGCTGCCTTCTTCAGCGCTCTCTTAACACCCTAACCCCTCAGGCTAGAAAGCTGCCTTCTTCAGCGCTCTCTTAACACCCTAACCCCTCAGGCTAGAAAGCTCCGGCCCTCCCCCTCCCCACTCACTCAGAAACAGGTCAACTGTTGTTGTCTGGCTCTAGCTAGCTAGCTAATTTCTGTAAAAACCTTTCATAATTAAATATAGCTAGCTACCTTTCTTTGCCTGTTCGTTAGGTAGCTTTCAGCTGACTGGTGTTATCTAGCTACAGAGGCTAGCTCCTGGACTTTGGACAAGTATACTAACATTAGCTAACATTAGTTTGCTAGCAAGCTACCTTGCCAATCAAAATATCTGGTTGAATTTATTGATGAACCTCAGCTTGAATACCAACATATAGAGAGCTACAGTAGCCTAGGTTTGTTCACATAGACTGGCAGCCTGGTGCTCGACCCGGTGTTAGAACTCTGAGCTTCGGCTAAAAAAGATGTTAGCGTTGTCAGAAAAAGCTACAAAAAGGTAGCACATCGTTGATAAGCGCAGGCACATACTGCAGCCCAGCTGGACACTGCAGTGGAGATGGATCTGTGTGTAATGCCTGCGCTATATCTGCGTCCATTGCCCATACTACCGGCACCACAATACAGGAGACCGGGAGTATGGGGGGTTGTTTCTGGGCCTCTCCTCTGTGGCATACAGCCGAGACAGTGCGTCTGCCTTCACGTTCTTCGTACCCGTATGAGAGTGTGAAATCAAACCGGGTGAAGAAGAGAGCCCACCTGGCCTGGCGAGGATTCAGCCTCCTCGCTGCCCGAATGTACTCCAGGTTACGGTGGTCTGTCAAGACGAGGAAAGGGTGTTTCGCCCCTTCGAAACCAATGTCTCCACACCGTCAAAGCTCGGACAACAGCCAGCAGCTCCCGATCACCAATGCCGTAGTTCTGCTCCGCCGAGCTGAGCTTCTTAGAAAAGAAGGCACAGGGGCGGAGCTTGGGTGGCGTGCCCGAGCGTTGGGATAAGACAGCTCCTATCCCTACCTCGGACGCACCTCCACTACGAACGGTAGTGATGGATCGGGGTGAGCCAGTACCGGGGCTGAGGTGAACAGACCCCGCAATCTACTGAAGGCCAAATCAGCCTCAGCAGACCAGCGGAGCCGGGACGGCTCACCCTTTAACAAGGAGGTAATGGGAGCTGCGACCTTGCCAAAGCCCCAAATAAACCTTCGATAGTAGTTGGCAAAGCCAAGGAAGCGCTGCACCTCCTTTACTGTGGTTGGAGTCGGCCAATTACGCACGGCTGCAATTCGGTCTCCCTCCATCTCCACACCTGTGGTGGTAATGCAATATCCGAGGAAGGAGATTGACTGCTGGAAAAACGCACACTTCTCTGCCTTGGCATAAAGATCATTTTCCAGCAGTCGGACCAGTACCTTGCGAACCAGGGACACATGCTCGGTGCGCGTAGCGGAATACACCAGGATGTCATCGATGTAGACCACCACACCGCGACCAAGCATGTCCCGAAACACCTCGTTCACAAAGGACTGGAAAACGGATGGAGCATTCATCAAACCGTAGGGCATCACCAGGTATTCATAATGCCCCGAGGTTGTGCTGAATGCTGTTTTCTACTCATCCCCTTCCCGAATACACACCAGGTTGTAGGCACTCCTGAGGTCTAATTTGGTGAAAAAGTGGGCCCCGTGCATTGACTCAATTACTGAAGGAATGAGGGGAAGAGGATAACTAAATCGTACCGTCACATTATTCAGTGGTCGATAATCAATGCACGGGCGTAAACCGCCATCTTTCTTCTTCACAAAGAAGAAACTCGAGGAGACAGGTGAAGAGGAGGTACGTATATAACCCTGGCGCAGGGACTCGGTGACGTATGTTTCCATAGCCTCCGTTTCAGCCTGCGACAGGGGATACACATGACTCCTGGGAGGTACAGCGTCTACCCGAAGGTTTATCGCGCAATCCCCCTCCCGATGAGGTGGTTATTTAGTCGCTTGCGTCTTGGAAAACGCGAGCGCCAGATCATGGTATTCGGGGGGAATGCGCACCGTCTGGACTTTCCATCATGGTCGCACCAATGGAAACACCTAGACACCTACCCGGACATTCACGTGACCACCCCATAAGAACCCTCTGCGGCCATGAGAAATTGGGGTTGTGAAGGGCTAACCACGGGATACCCAAGACTACAGGGTAAACAGGAGACTCAATAATCATAAAGGTGATCTGCCCAACATGCGTCTCCTGCGTAATCATGGTGACTGGTACCGTAACTTCCTTAACCAACCCGGACCCTAATGGTCGACTATCAAGTGCTCTGCTGGGGAGTGGAATGGTTAGGGGAACCAATGAAATGCCTTGACGGTGTGCAAATGCCCTGTCCATAAAATTCCCAGCTGCGCCTGAATCGACTAGCGCCTTACACTGGGAAGCTACCAAGTGATCGGGAAAGGAGATAGATAAAGTACAGTGCGCCGCAAAGGGCTCTGAACACGTTTGGGTGTTCGTTACCTGGGGGTGATGCGTGAGTACCCTGCCTACCACCTCCAGACCCAAAAGAACAATGTGGATTGTCCCTTCGTGCCACCAGAGTGGCACTGTCACTGTCCTCCTGCGCTCTCTCGACCGGCGGCTCCTCCCAGCTCCATCTGCTCGGGGTCAGAGTCTTCCGGAGTGGGAACAGGCAGACCCATACCAGGAT
Organism: Coregonus ussuriensis; assembly: GCA_031479575.1. Taxonomy (NCBI): domain Eukaryota; kingdom Metazoa; phylum Chordata; class Actinopteri; order Salmoniformes; family Salmonidae; genus Coregonus; species Coregonus ussuriensis. Next base: position 43,413,423 of record CM062506.1, on the reverse strand, counting down.
GTCCTCTGGCTGCTAACAGATTGTCCAGTCGGATGGCCATGTCCACCAGTTGGGAGAAACGATAGCATGGCTTCCCGGCAGGCTAGCTCCCATCGGACGTCCTCCCTTAGGTGGCACGGAAATGGTCGATCAGGGCCCGCTCATTCCACCCGGAACCCGCTGCCAGCGTCCGGAACTCCAGCGCATAGTCCTGAGTGGTCCTCGTCCCCTGCCTTAGATTAAGCAGTTGTTCGCCCGCCTCTCGACCCTCAGGCAGGTGATCAAAAACGTCCCGAAAGAGGCGAGCAAACTCCCCGTAGTCCTCCCTCGTTCCACACCGCGTTGGCCCACTCCAGGGCTCTCCCACAAAGGCAGGAAACGAGGACGGATACCTTCTCCCGCTCCCGGGGCGCCGGCCTGATGCTGGAGAAATACAAGTAGGAATCCCTTACATCGCGCTGCCGTCCCGTCAAACGCCGGTGGTCGGGATATCTGGATCCCTCCAGGGGCTGGGGTGTAGGTGGCTGGATCCGGTTGACCAGCTGGTCTCGATAGATCGGATTCTCTCCTCTCCAGGCATTGTACCACCTGAACAACCCGATCCATCGCTTCCCCCAAGCTGGCCAACATCGAGGAATGCTCCTGGCCCTTGCCACAACTCTAGGCATGCGGTCTTCTCCTGCTGACTCCATATCAGATCGGGTTTAATCCGTTTGCATAAATCAAACGCCCCAAGCGTCAAACGAAACTGTACAAGGGAAAACATCCACCTTGGCAATAACACAGTGAATAGTAGCTCAACCGAGCTACACGCTCTCACAACAAACAATACAAAGACAAGGGGAACAGAGGGAACACTTATACACATACTAATTAGGGGAATGAGCACCAGGTGTGTGTGATTGACAAGACATGACAAATGGAGTGATGAGAATGGGATCGGCAGTAGCTAGTACTCCGGTGACAACGAACGCCGAAGCCTGCCCGAACCAGGTGGGAGGGCAGCCTCGGCGGAAGTCGTGACAGGTGTAAAGTACTTAAGCCGTTTTTTGGGGTATCTGTACTTTTACTATTTATATTTTAGACTACTTTTACTCCACTCCTTTTTTTTATCCCCTATTGGTAGTGAAAGTATTGTCCCATTGCTGCAACTCCCCTACGAAACACGACCCTGCCAAGCCGCACTGCTTGCTTAACCTGGAAGCCAGCCGCACCAGTGTGTCAAGCAAAACTGAAGCCTGGCGACCGAAGTCAGCTTGCAGGCGCCTGGCCCGCCACAAGGAGTCGCTAGAGCACGATGGGACAAGGAAATCCAAGCTGGCCAAACCCTCCCATAATCCGTACAACGCTGGGTCAATTGTGCACCGCCTCATGGGTCTCCCGGTCACGGTCGGCTGTGACACAGCCTGGGATCGAACCCGGGTCTGTAGTGATACCTCAAGCACTGAGATGCAGTGCCTTAAACCTCTGCGCCACTCTGGAGGCCCACTCCACTACATTCCTAAAAAAAATGTGTACCATTTACTCCCATACATTTTCTATGAAACCCAAAAGTACTCGTTACATTTCGAATGCTCAAGCAGGACAGCAATATGGTCCAATTCACGCACTTATCAATATAAAGCGTTGTCATCCCTACTGCCTGTGATCTGGCGGACCCACTTAATACAAATACTGTGTTTGTAAATGATGTCTGAGTGTTGGAGTGTGACCCTGTCTCTCCATAAATTTAAAAAACAAGAAAATCGTATTGTCTGGTTTGTTTAATATGAGGAATTTGATATATAGCATTTATTTTTCACTTATACTCAAGTGTGACAATTCAGTACTTTTGGACTGAGTGTCAGTCATGCCATTGTAATTTGAATATGGTCAATCATGGGTAGTTACTGTAAACATTGATCGAACAGGCGGAGAGGGTGCCAGAAACAGTCTTACACTGACCAGATAGAGCTGAGAATGAGGTACTGACCAGATAGAGCAGAGAATGAGGTACTGTCCAGATATAGGAGAGAATGAGGTACTGACCAGATATAGGAGAGAATGAGGTACTGACCAGATATAGGAGAGAATGAGGTACTGACCAGATATAGGAGAGAATGAGGTACTGACCAGATATAGGAGAGAATGAGGTACTGACCAGATATAGGAGAGAATGAGGTACTGACCAGATATAGGAGAGAATGAGAGCCCGTTTTCTCAGGTAGGGGATCCTGAAGAGGTCCAACATGTTGCTTGTCTTGGTCGAGCTGCAGCCCTCCACCTGCAGCTGGGAGGAGGAGATACAGTAGAGTTAGAGTTAGGAGGAGATACAGCAGAGTTAGGAGGAGGAGATACAGCAGAGTTAGGAGGAGGAGATACAGTAGAGTTTGGAGGAGATACAGCAGAGTTAGGAGGAGGAGGAGATACAGCAGAGTTAGGAGGAGGAGGAGATACAGCAGAGTTAGGAGGAGGAAGAGATAAAGCAGAGTTAGGAGGAGGAGGAGATACAGCAGAGTTAGGAGGAGGAGGAGATAGAGCAGAGTTAGGAGGAGGAGGAGGTACAGTAGAGTTAGGAGGAGGAGGAGGTACAGTAGAGTTAGGAGGAGGAGGAGGTACAGTAGAGTTAGGAGGAGGAGATACAGCAGAGTTAGGAGGAGGAGGAGGAGGTACAGGAGAGTTAGGAGGAGGAGATACAGCAGAGTTAGGAGGAGGAGATACAGCAGAGTTAGGAGGAGGAGATTCAGTAGAGTTAGGAGGAGGAGGAGGTACAGTAGAGTTAGGAGGAGGAGGAGATACAGTAGAGTTAGGATGAGGAGATACAGCAGAGTTAGGAGGAGGAGGAGGTACAGCAGAGTTAGGAGGAGGAGGAGATACAGCAGAGTTAGGAGGAGGAGGTACAGTAGAGTTAGGAGGAGGAGATACAGCAGAGTTAGGAGGAGGAGATACAGCAGAGTTAGGAGGAGGAGGAGGTACAGTAGAGTTAGGAGGAGGAGATACAGCAGAGTTAGGAGGAGGAGATACAGCAGAGTTAGGAGGAGGAGATTCAGTAGAGTTAGGAGGAGGAGGAGGTACAGTAGAGTTAGGAGGAGGAGGAGATACAGTAGAGTTAGGATGAGGAGATACAGCAGAGTTAGGAGGAGGAGGAGGTACAGCAGAGTTAGGAGGAGGAGGAGATACAGCAGAGTTAGGAGGAGGAGGTACAGTAGAGTTAGGAGGAGGAGATACAGCAGAGTTAGGAGGAGGAGATACAGCAGAGTTAGGAGGAGGAGATACAGTAGAGTTAGGAGGAGGAGATTCAGTAGAGTTATGAGGAGGAGGAGATAGAGTAGAGTTAGGAGGAGGAGGATATACAGCAGAGTTAGGAGGAGGAGGAGATACAGTAGAGTTAGGAGGAGGAGATACAGCAGAGTTAGGAGGAGGACGAGATACAGCAGAGTTAGGATGAGGAGATTCAGCAGAGTTAGGAGGAGGAGATACAGCAGAGTTAGGAGGAGGAGATTCAGTAGAGTTAGAGTTAGGAGGAGGTACAGCAGAGTAAGGAGGAGGAGGAGATACTGCAGAGTTAGGAGGAGGAGATACAGCAGAGTTAGGAGGAGGAGATACAGTAGAGTTAGGAGGAGGAGGAGATTCAGCAGAGTTAGGAGGAGGAGATACAGCAGAGTTAGGAGGAGGAGGAGGAGATTCAGTAGAGTAAGGAGGAGGATATACAGCAGAGTTAGGAGGAGGAGGAGATACAGTAGAGTTAGGAGGAGGAGATACAGCAGAGTTAGGAGGAGGAGGAGATACAGCAGAGTTAGGATGAGGAGATTCAGCAGAGTTAGGAGGAGGAGATACAGCAGAGTTAGGAGGAGGAGATTCAGTAGAGTTAGAGTTAGGAGGAGGTACAGCAGAGTAAGGAGGAGGAGGAGATACTGCAGAGTTAGGAGGAGGAGATACAGCAGAGTTAGGAGGAGGAGATACAGCAGAGTTAGAGTTAGGAGGAGGTAGAGCAGAGTTAGGAGGAGGAAGAGATTCAGCAGAGTTAGAAGGAGGAGATTCAGCAGAGTTAGGAGGAGGAGGAGGAGATTCAGTAGAGTTAGGAGGAGGAGGAGATACAGCAGAGTTAGGAGGAGGAGATTCAGCAGAGTTAGGAGGAGGAGGAGGAGATTCAGTAGAGTTAGGAGGAGGATATACAGCAGAGTTAGGAGGAGGAGGAGATACAGTAGAGTTAGGAGGAGGAAATACAGCAGAGTTAGGAGGAGGAGGAGATACAGCAGAGTTAGGAGGAGGAGGTACAGCAGAGTTAGGAGGAGGAGATACAGCAGAGTTAGGAGGAGGAGGAAATTCAGCAGAGTTAGGAGGAGGAGATACAGCAGAGTTAGGAGGAGGATATTCAGCAGAGTTAGGAGGAGGAGGATATTCAGCAGAGTTAGGAGGAGGAGATACAGCAGAGTTAGGAGGAGGATATTCAGCAGAGTTAGGAGGAGGAGATACAGCAGAGTTAGGAGGAGGAGATACAGCAGAGTTAGGAGGAGGAGGAGATTCAGTAGAGTTAGGAGGAGGAGGTACAGCAGAGTTAGGAGGAGGAGGAGATACAGCAGAGTTAGGAGGAGGAGATTCAGTAGAGTTAGAGTTAGGAGGAGGTACAGCAGAGTAAGGAGGAGGACGAGATACTGCAGAGTTAGGAGGAGGAGATACAGTAGAGTTAGGAGGAGGAGGAGATACAGTAGAGTTAGAAGGAGGAGATACAGTAGAGTTAGGAGGAGGAGGAGATACAGTAGAGTTAGAAGGAGGAGGAGATACAGTAGAGTTAGGAGGAGGAGGAGATACAGTAGAGTTAGGAGGAGGAGGAGGTACAGCAGAGTTGGGAGGAGGAGGAGATACAGCAGAGTTAGGAGGAGGAGGTACAGTAGAGTTAGGAGGAGGAGGAGATACAGTAGAGTTAGGAGGAGGAGATACAGTAGAGTTAGGAGGAGGAGGTACAGCAGAGTTAGGAGGAGGAGGAGATACAGTAGAGTTAGGAGGAGGAGGAGATACAGTAGAGTTAGGAGGAGGAGGAGATACAGTAGAGTTAGGAGGAGGAGGAGGTACAGTAGAGTTAGGAGGAGGAGATACAGTAGAGTTAGGAGGAGGAGGAGATACAGCAGAGTTAGGAGGAGGAGGAGATACAGCAGAGTTAGGAGGAGGAGATACAGCAGAGTTAGGAGGAGGAGGAGATACAGCAGAGTTAGGAGGAGGAGGAGATACAGCAGAGTTAGGAGGAGGTACAGTAGAGTTAGGAGGAGGAGGAGGTACAGTAGAGTTAGGAGGAGGAGGAGGTACAGTAGAGTTAGGAGGAGGAGATACAGCAGAGTTAGGAGGAGGAGGAGGAGGTACAGTAGAGTTAGGAGGAGGAGATACAGCAGAGTTAGGAGGAGGAGATACAGCAGAGTTAGGAGGAGGAGATTCAGTAGAGTTAGGAGGAGGAGGAGATACAGTAGAGTTAGGAGGAGGAGGAGATACAGTAGAGTTAGGATGAGGAGATACAGCAGAGTTAGGAGGAGGAGGAGGTACAGCAGAGTTAGGAGGAGGAGGAGATACAGCAGAGTTAGGAGGAGGAGGAGATACAGCAGAGTTAGGAGGAGGAAGAGATAAAGCAGAGTTAGGAGGAGGAGGAGATACAGCAGAGTTAGGAGGAGGAGATACAGTAGAGTTAGGAGGAGGAGGAGATACAGCAGAGTTAGGAGGGGGAGGAGATATAGCAGAGTTAGGAGGAGGAGATACAGCAGAGTTAGGAGGAGGAGGAGATACAGCAGAGTTAGGAGGAGGAGATTCAGCAGAGTTAGGAGGAGGAGGAGATACAGCAGAGTAGGAGGAGGAGATACAGCAGAGTTAGGAGGAGGAGATACAGCAGAGTTAGGAGGAGGAGGAGATACAGTAGAGTTAGGAGGAGGAGGAGGTACAGTAGAGTTAGGAGGAGGAGATACAGTAGAGTTAGGAGGAGGGGGAGATACAGCAGAGTTAGGAGGAGGAGGAGATACAGCAGAGTTAGGAGGAGGAGGAGATACAGCAGAGTTAGGAGGAGGAGGAGATACAGCAGAGTTAGGAGGAGGAGGAGATAGAGCAGAGTTAGGAGGAGGAGGAGGTACAGTAGAGTTAGGAGGAGGAGGAGGTACAGTAGAGTTAGGAGGAGGAGGAGGTACAGTAGAGTTAGGAGGAGGAGATACAGCAGAGTTAGGAGGAGGAGGAGGAGGTACAGTAGAGTTAGGAGGAGGAGATACAGCAGAGTTAGGAGGAGGAGATACAGCAGAGTTAGGAGGAGGAGATTCAGTAGAGTTAGGAGGAGGAGGAGGTACAGTAGAGTTAGGAGGAGGAGGAGATACAGTAGAGTTAGGATGAGGAGATACAGCAGAGTTAGGAGGAGGAGGAGGTACAGCAGAGTTAGGAGGAGGAGGAGATACAGCAGAGTTAGGAGGAGGAGATACAGCAGAGTTAGGAGGAGGAGGAGGTACAGTAGAGTTAGGAGGAGGAGATACAGCAGAGTTAGGAGGAGGAGATACAGCAGAGTTAGGAGGAGGAGATTCAGTAGAGTTAGGAGGAGGAGGAGGTACAGTAGAGTTAGGAGGAGGAGGAGATACAGTAGAGTTAGGATGAGGAGATACAGCAGAGTTAGGAGGAGGAGGAGATACAGCAGAGTTATGAGGAGGAGGTACAGTAGAGTTAGGAGGAGGAGATACAGCAGAGTTAGGAGGAGGAGATACAGTAGAGTTAGGAGGAGGAGATTCAGTAGAGTTATGAGGAGGAGGAGATAGAGTAGAGTTAGGAGGAGGATATACAGCAGAGTTAGGAGGAGGAGGAGATACAGTAGAGTAGAGTTAGGAGGAGGAGATACAGCAGAGTTAGGAGGAGGAGGAGATACAGCAGAGTTAGGATGAGGAGATTCAGCAGAGTTAGGAGGAGGAGATACAGCAGAGTTAGGAGGAGGAGATTCAGTAGAGTTAGAGTTAGGAGGAGGTACAGCAGAGTAAGGAGGAGGAGGAGATACTGCAGAGTTAGGAGGAGGAGATACAGCAGAGTTAGGAGGAGGAGATACAGCAGAGTTAGAGTTAGGAGGAGGTACAGCAGAGTTAGGAGGAGGAAGAGATTCAGCAGAGTTAGAAGGAGGAGATTCAGCAGAGTTAGGAGGAGGAGGAGGAGATTCAGTAGAGTTAGGAGGAGGAGGAGATACAGCAGAGTTAGGAGGAGGAGATTCAGCAGAGTTAGGAGGAGGAGGAGGAGATTCAGTAGAGTTAGGAGGAGGATATACAGCAGAGTTAGGAGGAGGAGGAGATACAGTAGAGTTAGGAGGAGGAGATACAGCAGAGTTAGGAGGAGGAGGAGATACAGCAGAGTTAGGAGGAGGAGGTACAGCAGAGTTAGAAGGAGGAGATACAGTAGAGTTAGGAGGAGGAGGAGATACAGTAGAGTTAGAAGGAGGAGGAGATACAGTAGAGTTAGGAGGAGGAGGAGATACAGTAGAGTTAGGAGGAGGAGGAGGTACAGCAGAGTTGGGAGGAGGAGGAGATAGAGCAGAGTTAGGAGGATGAGGTACAGTAGAGTTAGGAGGAGGAGGAGATACAGTAGAGTTAGGAGGAGGAGATACAGTAGAGTTATGAGGAGGAGGTACAGCAGAGTTAGGAGGAGGAGGAGATACAGTAGAGTTAGGAGGAGGAGGAGATACAGTAGAGTTAGGAGGAGGAGGAGATACAGTAGAGTTAGGAGGAGGAGGAGGTACAGTAGAGTTAGGAGGAGGAGATACAGTAGAGTTAGGAGGAGGAGGAGATACAGCAGAGTTAGGAGGAGGAGGAGATACAGCAGAGATAGGAGGAGGAGGAGGAGATACAGCAGAGTTAGGAGGAGGAGGAGATACAGCAGAGTTAGGAGGAGGAGGAGATACAGCAGAGTTAGGAGGAGGAGGTACACTAGAGTTAGGAGGAGGAGGAGGTACAGTAGAGTTAGTAGGAGGAGGAGGAGGTACAGTAGAGTTAGGAGGAGGAGATACAGCAGAGTTAGGAGGAGGAGGAGGAGATACAGTAGAGTTAGGAGGAGGAGATACAGCAGAGTTAGGAGGAGGAGATACAGCAGAGATAGGAGGAGGAGATTCAGTAGAGTTAGGAGGAGGAGGAGATACAGTAGAGTTAGGAGGAGGAGGAGATACAGTAGAGTTAGGATGAGGAGATACAGCAGAGTTAGGAGGAGGAGGAGGTACAGCAGAGTTAGGAGGAGGAGGAGATACAGCAGAGTTAGGAGGAGGAGGTACAGTAGAGTTAGGAGGAGGAGATACAGCAGAGTTAGGAGGAGGAGATACAGCAGAGTTAGGAGGAGGAGTTACAGTAGAGTTAGGAGGAGGAGATTCAGTAGAGTTAGGAGGAGGAGGAGATAGAGTAGAGTTAGGAGGAGGATATACAGCAGAGTTAGGAGGAGGAGGAGATACAGTAGAGTTAGGAGGAGGAGATACAGCAGAGTTAGGAGGAGGAGGAGATACAGCAGAGTTAGGATGAGGAGATTCAGCAGAGTTAGGAGGAGGAGATACAGCAGAGTTAGGAGGAGGAGATTCAGTAGAGTTAGAGTTAGGAGGAGGTACAGCAGAGTAAGGAGGAGGAGGAGATACTGCAGAGTTAGAGTTAGGAGGAGGTACAGCAGAGTTAGGAGGAGGAGGAGGAGATACAGCAGAGTTAGGAGGTGGAGATTCAGTAGAGTTAGAGTTAGGAGGAGGTACAGCAGAGTAAGGAGGAGGAGGAGATACTGCAGAGTTAGGAGGAGGAGATACAGTAGAGTTAGGAGGAGGAGGAGATACAGTAGAGTTAGAAGGAGGAGATACAGTAGAGTTAGGAGGAGGAGGAGATACAGTAGAGTTAGAAGGAGGAGGAGATACAGTAGAGTTAGGAGGAGGAGGAGATACAGTAGAGTTAGGAGGAGGAGGAGGTACAGCAGAGTTGGGAGGAGGAGGAGATACAGCAGAGTTAGGAGGAGGAGGTACAGTGGAGTTAGGAGGAGGAGGAGATACAGTAGAGTTAGGAGGAGGAGATACAGTAGAGTTAGGAGGAGGAGGTACAGCAGAGTTAGGAGGAGGAGGAGATACAGTAGAGTTAGGAGGAGGAGGAGATACAGTAGAGTTAGGAGGAGGAGGAGATACAGTAGAGTTAGGAGGAGGAGATACAGTAGAGTTAGGAGGAGGAGGTACAGCAGAGTTAGGAGGAGGAGGAGATACAGCAGAGTTAGGAGGAGGAGATACAGCAGAGTTAGGAGGAGGAGATACAGCAGAGTTAGGAGGAGGAGATTCAGTAGAGTTAGAGTTAGGAGGAGGTACAGCAGAGTTAGGAGGAGGAAGAGATTCAGCAGAGTTAGAAGGAGGAGATTCAGCAGAGTTAGGAGGAGGAGGAGGAGATTCAGTAGAGTTAGGAGGAGGAGGAGATACAGCAGAGTTAGGAGGAGGAGATTCAGCAGAGTTAGGAGGAGGAGGAGGAGATTCAGTAGAGTTAGGAGGAGGATATACAGCAGAGTTAGGAGGAGGAGGAGATACAGTAGAGTTAGGAGGAGGAGATACAGCAGAGTTAGGAGGAGGAGGAGATACAGCAGAGTTAGGAGGAGGAGGTACAGCAGAGTTAGGAGGAGGAGATACAGCAGAGTTAGGAGGAGGAGGAAATTCAGCAGAGTTAGGAGGAGGAGATACAGCAGAGTTAGGAGGAGGATATTCAGCAGAGTTAGGAGGAGGAGGATATTCAGCAGAGTTAGGAGGAGGAGATACAGCAGAGTTAGGAGGAGGATATTCAGCAGAGTTAGGAGGAGGAGATACAGCAGAGTTAGGAGGAGGAGGAGATACAGCAGAGTTAGGAGGAGGAGGAGATTCAGTAGAGTTAGGAGGAGGAGGTACAGCAGAGTTAGTAGGAGGAGGAGATACAGCAGAGTTAGGAGGAGGAGATTCAGTAGAGTTAGAGTTAGGAGGAGGTACAGCAGAGTAAGGAGGAGGACGAGATACTGCAGAGTTAGGAGGAGGAGATACAGTAGAGTTAGGAGGAGGAGGAGATACAGTAGAGTTAGAAGGAGGAGATACAGTAGAGTTAGGAGGAGGAGGAGATACAGTAGAGTTAGAAGGAGGAGGAGATACAGTAGAGTTAGGAGGAGGAGGAGATACAGTAGAGTTAGGAGGAGGAGGAGGTACAGCAGAGTTGGGAGGAGGAGGAGATACAGCAGAGTTAGGAGGAGGAGGTACAGTAGAGTTAGGAGGAGGAGGAGATACAGTAGAGTTAGGAGGAGGAGATACAGTAGAGTTATGAGGAGGAGGTACAGCAGAGTAAGGAGGAGGAGGAGATACAGTAGAGTTAGGAGGAGGAGGAGATACAGTAGAGTTAGGAGGAGGAGGAGATACAGTAGAGTTAGGAGGAGGAGGAGATACAGCAGAGATAGGAGGAGGAGGAGATACAGCAGAGTTAGGAGGAGGAGGAGATACAGCAGAGTTAGGAGGAGGAGGAGATACAGCAGAGTTAGGAGGAGGAGGAGATACAGCAGAGATAGGAGGAGGAGGAGATACAGCAGAGTTAGGAGGAGGAGGAGATACAGCAGAGTTAGGAGGAGGAGGAGATACAGCAGAGTTAGGAGGAGGAAATACAGTAGAGTTAGGAGGAGGAGATACAGTAGAGTTAGGAGGAGGAGGAGATACAGCAGAGTTAGGAGGAGGAGGAGATACAGCAGAGATAGGAGGAGGAGGAGATACAGCAGAGTTAGGAGGAGGAGGAGATACAGCAGAGTTAGGAGGAGGAGGAGATACAGCAGAGTTAGGAGGAGGAGGTACAGTAGAGTTGAGTTAGGAGGAGGAGGAGGTACAGTAGAGTTAGGAGGAGGAGGAGGTACAGTAGAGTTAGGAGGAGGAGATACAGCAGAGTTAGGAGGAGGAGGAGATACAGTAGAGTTAGGAGGAGGAGATACAGCAGAGTTAGGAGGAGGAGATACAGCAGAGTTAGGAGGAGGAGATTCAGTAGAGTTAGGAGGAGGAGGAGATACAGTAGAGTTAGGAGGAGGAGGAGATACAGTAGAGTTAGGAGGAGGAGATACAGCAGAGTTAGGAGGAGGAGGAGGTACAGCAGAGTTAGGAGGAGGAGGAGATACAGCAGAGTTAGGAGGAGGAGGTACAGTAGAGTTAGGAGGAGGAGATACAGCAGAGTTAGGAGGAGGAGATACAGCAGAGTTAGGAGGAGGAGATACAGTAGAGTTAGGAGGAGGAGATTCAGTAGAGTTAGGAGGAGGAGGAGATAGAGTAGAGTTAGGAGGAGGATATACAGCAGAGTTAGGAGGAGGGGAGGAGGAGATACAGTAGAGTTAGGAGGAGGAGATACAGCAGAGTTAGGAGGAGGAGGAGATACAGCAGAGTTAGGATGAGGAGATTCAGCAGAGTTAGGAGGAGGAGATACAGCAGAGTTAGGAGGAGGAGATTCAGTAGAGTTAGAGTTAGGAGGAGGTACAGCAGAGTAAGGAGGAGGAGGAGATACTGCAGAGTTAGAGTTAGGAGGAGGTACAGCAGAGTAAGGAGGAGGAGGAGATACTGCAGAGTTAGGAGGAGGAGATACAGCAGAGTTAGGAGGAGGAGATACAGTAGAGTTAGGAGGAGGAGGAGATTCAGCAGAGTTAGGAGGAGGAGATACAGCAGAGTTAGGAGGAGGAGGAGGAGATTCAGTAGAGTTAGGAGGAGGATATACAGCAGAGTTAGGAGGAGGAGGAGATACAGTAGAGTTAGGAGGAGGAGATACAGCAGAGTTAGGAGGAGGAGGAGATATAGCAGAGTTAGGATGAGGAGAGGAGATTCAGCAGAGTTAGGAGGAGGAGATACAGCAGAGTTAGGAGGAGGAGATTCAGTAGAGTTAGAGTTAGGAGGAGGTACAGCAGAGTAAGGAGGAGGAGGAGATACTGCAGAGTTAGGAGGAGGAGATGCAGCAGAGTTAGAGTTAGGAGGAGGTACAGCAGAGTTAGGAGGAGGAAGAGATTCAGCAGAGTTAGGAGGAGGAGATTCAGCAGAGGTAGGAGGAGGATATTCAGCAGAGTTAGGAGGAGGAGATACAGCAGAGTTAGGAGGAGGAGATACAGCAGAGTTAGGAGGAGGAGGAGATTCAGTAGAGTTAGGAGGAGGTACAGCAGAGTTAGGAGGAGGAGGAGATACAGCAGAGTTAGGAGGAGTAGATTCAGTAGAGTTAGAGTTAGGAGGAGGTACAGCAGAGTAAGGAGGAGGAGGAGATACTGCAGAGTTAGGAGGAGGAGATACAGTAGAGTTAGGAGGAGGAGGAGATACAGTAGAGTAGAGTTAGAAGGAGGAGATACAGTAGAGTTAGGAGGAGGAGGAGATACAGTAGAGTTAGAAGGAGGAGGAGATACAGTAGAGTTAGGAGGAGGAGGAGATACAGTAGAGTTAGGAGGAGGAGGAGGTACAGCAGAGTTGGGAGGAGGAGGAGATACAGCAGAGTTAGGAGGAGGAGGTACAGTGGAGTTAGGAGGAGGAGGAGATACAGTAGAGTTAGGAGGAGGAGATACAGTAGAGTTAGGAGGAGGAGGTACAGCAGAGTTAGGAGGAGGAGGAGATACAGTAGAGTTAGGAGGAGGAGGAGATACAGTAGAGTTAGGAGGAGGAGGAGATACAGTAGAGTTAGGAGGAGGAGGAGGTACAGCAGAGTTAGGAGGAGGAGGAGATACAGCAGAGTTAGGAGGAGGAGATACAGCAGAGTTAGGAGGAGGAGATACAGCAGAGTTAGGAGGAGGAGATTCAGTAGAGTTAGAGTTAGGAGGAGGTACAGCAGAGTTAGGAGGAGGAGGAGATACAGCAGAGTTAGGAGGAGGAGATACAGCAGAGTTAGGAGGAGGAGATACAGCAGAGTTAGGAGGAGGAGATACAGCAGAGTTAGGAGGAGGAGATACAGCAGAGTTAGGAGGAGGAGGAGATACAGCAGAGTTAGGAGGAGGAGATACAGCAGAGTTAGGAGGAGGAGGAGATACAGCAGAGTTAGGAGGAGGAGGAGATACAGTAGAGTTAGGAGGAGGAGGAGATACAGCAGAGTTAGGAGGAGGAGGAGATACAGCAGAGTTAGGAGGAGGAGATACAGCAGAGTTAGGAGGAGGAGATACAGCAGAGTTAGGAGGAGGAGATACAGTAGAGTTAGGAGGAGGAGATACAGTAGAGTTAGGAGGAGGAGGAGATACAGCAGAGTTAGAGGAGGAGGAGATACAGTAGAGTTAGGAGGAGGAGGAGATACAGTAGAGTTAGGAGGAGGAGGAGATACAGCTAGAGTTAGTTGGGAGGAGGAGGAGATACAGCAGAGTTAGGAGGAGGAGGTACAGTGGAGTTAGGAGGAGGAGGAGATACAGTAGAGTTAGGAGGAGGAGATACAGTAGAGTTAGGAGGAGGAGGTACAGCAGAGTTAGGAGGAGGAGGATATACAGTAGAGTTAGGAGGAGGAGGAGATACAGTAGAGTTAGGAGGAGGAGGAGATACAGTAGAGTTAGGAGGAGGAGGAGGTACAGCAGAGTTGGGAGGAGGAGGAGATACAGCAGAGTTAGGAGGAGGAGGTACAGTAGAGTTAGGAGGAGGAGGAGATACATTAGAGTTAGGAGGAGGAGATACAGTAGAGTTAGGAGGAGGAGGTACAGCAGAGTTAGGAGGAGGAGGAGATACAGCAGAGTTAGGAGGAGGAGATACAGCAGAGTTAGGAGGAGGAGATACAGCAGAGTTAGGAGGAGGAGATTCAGTAGAGTTAGAGTTAGGAGGAGGTACAGCAGAGTTAGGAGGAGGAGGAGATACAGCAGAGTTAAGAGGAGGAGATACAGCAGAGTTAGGAGGAGGAGATACAGCAGAGTTAGAGTTAGGAGGAGGTACAGCAGAGTTAGGAGGAGGAGATACAGTAGAGTTAGGAGGAGGAGGAGATACAGCAGAGTTAGGAGGAGGAGGAGATACAGCAGAGATAGGAGGAGGAGGAGATACAGCAGAGTTAGGAGGAGGAGGAGATACAGCAGAGTTAGGAGGAGGAGGAGATACAGCAGAGTTAGGAGGAGGAGGTACAGTAGAGTTAGGAGGAGGAGGAGGTACAGTAGAGTTAGGAGGAGGAGGAGGTACAGTAGAGTTAGGAGGAGGAGATACAGCAGAGTTAGGAGGAGGAGGAGATACAGTAGAGTTAGGAGGAGGAGATACAGCAGAGTTAGGAGGAGGAGATACAGCAGAGTTAGGAGGAGGAGATTCAGTAGAGTTAGGAGGAGGAGGAGATACAGTAGAGTTAGGTAGGAGGAGGAGGAGATACAGTAGAGTTAGGAGGAGGAGATACAGCAGAGTTAGGAGGAGGAGGAGGTACAGCAGAGTTAGGAGGAGGAGGAGATACAGCAGAGTTAGGAGGAGGAGGATACAGTAGAGTTAGGAGGAGGAGATACAGCAGAGTTAGGAGGAGGAGATACAGCAGAGTTAGGAGGAGGAGATACAGTAGAGTTAGGAGGAGGAGATTCAGTAGAGTTAGGAGGAGGAGGAGATACAGTAGAGTTAGGAGGAGGAGATACAGCAGAGTTAGGAGGAGGAGGAGATACAGTAGAGTTAGGAGGAGGAGGAGATACAGCAGAGTTAGGAGGAGGAGGAGATACAGCAGAGTTAGGAGGAGGAGATTCAGCAGAGTTAGGAGGAGGAGATACAGCAGAGTTAGGAGGAGGAGATTCAGTAGAGTTAGAGTTAGGAGGAGGTACAGCAGAGTTAGGAGGAGGAGGAGATACAGCAGAGTTAGAGGAGGAGGAGATACAGCAGAGTAAGGAGGAGGAGGAGATACTGCAGAGTTAGGAGGAGGAGATACAGCAGAGTTAGGAGGAGGAGATACAGTAGAGTTAGGAGGAGGAGGAGATTCAGCAGAGTTAGGAGGAGGAGATACAGCAGAGTTAGGAGGAGGAGGAGGAGATTCAGTAGAGTTAGGAGGAGGATATACAGCAGAGTTAGGAGGAGGAGGAGATACAGTAGAGTTAGGAGGAGGAGATACAGCAGAGTTAGGAGGAGGAGGAGATATAGCAGAGTTAGGATGAGGAGATTCAGCAGAGTTAGGAGGAGGAGATACAGCAGAGTTAGGAGGAGGAGATTCAGTAGAGTTAGAGTTAGGAGGAGGTACAGCAGAGTAAGGAGGAGGAGGAGATACTGCAGAGTTAGGAGGAGGAGATACAGCAGAGTTAGAGTTAGGAGGAGGTACAGCAGAGTTAGGAGGAGGAAGAGATTCAGCAGAGTTAGGAGGAGGAGATTCAGCAGAGTTAGGAGGAGGAGGAGGAGATTCAGTAGAGTTAGGAGGAGGAGGAGATACAGCAGAGTTAGGAGGAGGAGATTCAGCAGAGTTAGGAGGAGGAGGAGGAGATTCAGTAGAGTTAGGAGGAGGATATACAGCAGAGTTAGGAGGAGGAGGAGATACAGTAGAGTTAGGAGGAGGAGATACAGCAGAGTTAGGAGGAGGAGGAGATACAGCAGAGTTAGGAGGAGGAGGTACAGCAGAGTTAGGAGGAGGAGGAGATACAGCAGAGTTAGGAGGAGGAGGATATTCAGCAGAGTTAGGAGGAGGAGATACAGCAGAGTTAGGAGGAGGATATTCAGCAGAGTTAGGAGGTGGAGATACAGCAGAGTTAGGAGGAGGAGGATATTCAGCAGAGTTAGGAGGAGGAGATATAGCAGAGTTAGGAGGAGGATATTCAGCAGAGTTAGGAGGAGGAGATACAGCAGAGTTAGGAGGAGGAGATACAGCAGAGTTAGGAGGAGGAGGAGATTCAGTAGAGTTAGGAGGAGGTACAGCAGAGTTAGGAGGAGGAGGAGGAGATACAGCAGAGTTAGGAGGAGGAGATTCAGTAGAGTTAGAGTTAGGAGGAGGTACAGCAGAGTAAGGAGGAGGAGGAGATACTGCAGAGTTAGGAGGAGGAGATACAGTAGAGTTAGGAGGAGGAGGAGATACAGTAGAGTTAGAAGGAGGAGATACAGTAGAGTTAGGAGGAGGAGGAGATACAGTAGAGTTAGAAGGAGGAGGAGATACAGTAGAGTTAGGAGGAGGAGGAGATACAGTAGAGTTAGGAGGAGGAGGAGGTACAGCAGAGTTGGGAGGAGGAGGAGATACAGCAGAGTTAGGAGGAGGAGGTACAGTGGAGTTAGGAGGAGGAGGAGATACAGTAGAGTTAGGAGGAGGAGATACAGTAGAGTTAGGAGGAGGAGGTACAGCAGAGTTAGGAGGAGGAGATACAGTAGAGTTAGGAGGAGGAGGAGATACAGTAGAGTTAGGAGGAGGAGGAGATACAGTAGAGTTAGGAGGAGGAGGAGGTACAGCAGAGTTGGGAGGAGGAGGAGATACAGCAGAGTTAGGAGGAGGAGGTACAGTAGAGTTAGGAGGAGGAGGAGATACAGTAGAGTTAGGAGGAGGAGATACAGTAGAGTTAGGAGGAGGAGGTACAGCAGAGTTAGGAGGAGGAGGAGATACAGCAGAGTTAGGAGGAGGAGATACAGCAGAGTTAGGAGGAGGAGATACAGCAGAGTTAGGAGGAGGAGATTCAGTAGAGTTAGAGTTAGGAGGAGGTACAGCAGAGTTAGGAGGAGGAGGAGATACAGCAGAGTTAAGAGGAGGAGATACAGCAGAGTTAGGAGGAGGAGATACAGCAGAGTTAGAGTTAGGAGGAGGTACAGCAGAGTTAGGAGAGGAGGAGATACAGCAGAGTTAGGAGGAGGAGGATTCGATTCAGCAGAGTTAGGAGGAGGAGATACCGCAGAGTAAGGAGGAGGAGGAGATACAGCAAGTTTAGAGGAGGAGGATATTCCAGCAGAGTTAGGAGGAGGAGATACAGCAGAGTTAGGAGGAGGAGAGATACAGCAGAGTTAGGAAGGTCAGGAGTTAGGAGGAGGAGATACAGCAGAGTTAGGGAGGAGGAGATACAGCAGAGTTAGGAGGAGGAGATACAGAGAGTTAGGAGAGGAGGATACAGCAGAGTTAGAGAGGGGCAGAGTAGGAGAGAGATACAGCAGAGTTAGGAGGAGGAGATACAGCAGAGTTAGGAGGAGGAGATACAGCAGAGTTAGGAGGAGGAGGAGATTACATAGAGTTAGGAGGAGGAGGAGGATACAGCAGAGTTAGGAGAGGAGGAGATACAGCAGAGTTAGGAGGAGGAGATACAGCAGAGTTAGAGAGGAGGAGATACAGCAGAGCTAGGAGGAGGAGATACAGCAGAGTTAGGAGGAGGAGGAGGAGGAGATACAGCAGAGTTAGGAGGAGGAGGAGATACAGCAGAGTTAGGAGGAGGAGGATACAGCAGAGTTAGGAGGAGGAGGAGATACAGCAGAGTTAGGAGGAGGAGGATACAGCAGAGTTAGGAGGAGGAGGAGATACAGCAGAGTTAGGAGGAGGAGGAGATACAGCAGAGTTAGGAGGAGGAGGAGATACAGCAGAGTTAGGAGGAGGAGGAGATACAGCAGAGTTAGGAGGAGGAAGATACAGCAGAGTTAGGAGGAGGAGATACAGCAGAGTTAGGAGGAGGAGATACAGTAGAGTTAGGAGGAGGAGGTACAGCTAGGAGTAGGACGAGGAGGAGATACAGTAGAGTTAGGGATGAGGAGATTCAGAGAGTTAGGGGAGGAGGAGGTACTGCAGAGTTAGGAGGAGGAGGGAGAACAGCAGAGTTTAGGAGGAGGAGGATACAGCTAGAGTTAGGAGAGAGGAGATACAGCAGAGTTAGGAGGAGGAGGAGGAGATACAGCAGAGTTAGGAGGAGGAGATACAGTAGAGTTAGGAGGAGGAGATTCAGTAGAGTTAGGAGGAGGAGGAGATACAGCAGAGTTAGGAGGAGGATATACAGCAGAGTTAGGAGGAGGAGATACAGTAGAGTTAGGGAGGAGGAGATACAGCAGAGTTAGGAGGAGGAGGAGATACAGCAGAGTTAGGAGGAGGAGGAGATACAGCAGAGTTGGGAGGAGGAGGAGATACAGCAGAGTTAGGAGGAGGAGATACAGTAGAGTTAGGAGGAGGAGGAGATACAGTAGAGTTAGGAGGAGGAGATACAGTAGAGTTAGGAGGAGGAGGTACAGCAGAGTTAGGAGGAGGAGGAGATACAGCAGAGTTAGGAGGAGGAGGAGATACAGCAGAGTTAGGAGGAGGAGATACAGCAGAGTTAGGAGGAGGAGATTCAGTAGAGTTAGAGTTAGGAGGAGGTACAGCAGAGTTAGGAGGAGGAGGAGATACAGCAGAGTTAAGAGGAGGAGATACAGCAGAGTTAGGAGGAGGAGATACAGCAGAGTTAGAGTTAGGAGGAGGTACAGCAGAGTTAGGAGGAGGAGATACAGTAGAGTTAGGAGGAGGAGGAGATACAGCAGAGTTAGGAGGAGGAGGAGATACAGCAGAGATAGGAGGAGGAGGAGATACAGCAGAGTTAGGAGGAGGAGGAGATACAGCAGAGTTAGGAGGAGGAGGAGATACAGCAGAGTTAGGAGGAGGAGGTACAGTAGAGTTAGGAGGAGGAGGAGGTACAGTAGAGTTAGGAGGAGGAGGAGGTACAGTAGAGTTAGGAGGAGGAGATACAGCAGAGTTAGGAGGAGGAGGAGGAGATACAGTAGAGTTAGGAGGAGGAGATACAGCAGAGTTAGGAGGAGGAGATACAGCAGAGTTAGGAGGAGGAGATTCAGTAGAGTTAGGAGGAGGAGGAGATACAGTAGAGTTAGGAGGAGGAGGAGATACAGTAGAGTTAGGATGAGGAGATACAGCAGAGTTAGGAGGAGGAGGAGGTACAGCAGAGTTAGGAGGAGGAGGAGATACAGCAGAGTTAGGAGGAGGAGGTACAGTAGAGTTAGGAGGAGGAGATACAGCAGAGTTAGGAGGAGGAGATACAGCAGAGTTAGGAGGAGGAGATACAGTAGAGTTAGGAGGAGGAGATTCAGTAGAGTTAGGAGGAGGAGGAGATAGAGTAGAGTTAGGAGGAGGATATACAGCAGAGTTAGGAGGAGGAGGAGATACAGTAGAGTTAGGAGGAGGAGATACAGCAGAGTTAGGAGGAGGAGGAGATACAGCAGAGTTAGGATGAGGAGATTCAGCAGAGTTAGGAGGAGGAGATACAGCAGAGTTAGGAGGAGGAGATTCAGTAGAGTTAGAGTTAGGAGGAGGTACAGCAGAGTAAGGAGGAGGAGGAGATACTGCAGAGTTAGAGTTAGGAGGAGGTACAGCAGAGTAAGGAGGAGGAGGAGATACTGCAGAGTTAGGAGGAGGAGATACAGCAGAGTTAGGAGGAGGAGATACAGTAGAGTTAGGAGGAGGAGGAGATTCAGCAGAGTTAGGAGGAGGAGATACAGCAGAGTTAGGAGGAGGAGGAGGAGATTCAGTAGAGTTAGGAGGAGGATATACAGCAGAGTTAGGAGGAGGAGGAGATACAGTAGAGTTAGGAGGAGGAGATACAGCAGAGTTAGGAGGAGGAGGAGATATAGCAGAGTTAGGATGAGGAGATTCAGCAGAGTTAGGAGGAGGAGATACAGCAGAGTTAGGAGGAGGAGATTCAGTAGAGTTAGAGTTAGGAGGAGGTACAGCAGAGTAAGGAGGAGGAGGAGATACTGCAGAGTTAGGAGGAGGAGATACAGCAGAGTTAGAGTTAGGAGGAGGTACAGCAGAGTTAGGAGGAGGAAGAGATTCAGCAGAGTTAGGAGGAGGAGATTCAGCAGAGTTAGGAGGAGGAGGAGGAGATTCAGTAGAGTTAGGAGGAGGAGGAGATACAGCAGAGTTAGGAGGAGGAGATACAGCAGAGTTAGGAGGAGGAGGAGATTCAGTAGAGTTAGGAGGAGGAGATACAGCAGAGTTAGGAGGAGGAGGAGATACAGTAGAGTTAGGAGGAGGAGATACAGCAGAGTTAGGAGGAGGAGGAGATACAGCAGAGTTAGGAGGAGGAGGTACAGCAGAGTTAGGAGGAGGAGGAGATACAGCAGAGTTAGGAGGAGGAGGATATTCAGCAGAGTTAGGAGGAGGAGATACAGCAGAGTTAGGAGGAGGAGATTCAGCAGAGTTAGGAGGAGGAGATACAGCAGAGTTAGGAGGAGGAGGATATTCAGCAGAGTTAGGAGGAGGAGATATAGCAGAGTTAGGAGGAGGATATTCAGCAGAGTTAGGAGGAGGAGATACAGCAGAGTTAGGAGGAGGAGATACAGCAGAGTTAGGAGGAGGAGGAGATTCAGTAGAGTTAGGAGGAGGTACAGCAGAGTTAGGAGGAGGAGGAGGAGATACAGCAGAGTTAGGAGGAGGAGATTCAGTAGAGTTAGAGTTAGGAGGAGGTACAGCAGAGTAAGGAGGAGGAGGAGATACTGCAGAGTTAGGAGGAGGAGATACAGTAGAGTTAGGAGGAGGAGGAGATACAGTAGAGTTAGAAGGAGGAGATACAGTAGAGTTAGGAGGAGGAGGAGATACAGTAGAGTTAGAAGGAGGAGGAGATACAGTAGAGTTAGGAGGAGGAGGAGATACAGTAGAGTTAGGAGGAGGAGGAGGTACAGCAGAGTTGGGAGGAGGAGGAGATACAGCAGAGTTAGGAGGAGGAGGTACAGTGGAGTTAGGAGGAGGAGGAGATACAGTAGAGTTAGGAGGAGGAGATACAGTAGAGTTAGGAGGAGGAGGTACAGCAGAGTTAGGAGGAGGAGGAGATACGATACAGTAGAGTTAGGAGGAGGAGGAGATACAGTAGAGTTAGGAGGAGGAGGAGATACAGTAGAGTTAGGAGGAGGAGGAGGTACAGCAGAGTTAGGAGGAGGAGGAGATACAGCAGAGTTAGGAGGAGGAGGTACAGTAGAGTTAGGAGGAGGAGGAGATACAGTAGAGTTAGGAGGAGGAGATACAGTAGAGTTAGGAGGAGGAGGTACAGCAGAGTTAGGAGGAGGAGGAGGTACAGCAGAGTTAGGAGGAGGAGATACAGCAGAGTTAGGAGGAGGAGATACAGCAGAGTTAGGAGGAGGAGATTCAGTAGAGTTAGAGTTAGGAGGAGGTACAGCAGAGTTAGGAGGAGGAGGAGATACAGCAGAGTTAAGAGGAGGAGATACAGCAGAGTTAGGAGGAGGAGATACAGCAGAGTTAGAGTTAGGAGGAGGTACAGCAGAGTTAGGAGAAGGAGGAGATACAGCAGAGTTAGGAGGAGGAGATTCAGCAGAGTTAGGAGGAGGAGGAGATACAGCAGAGTTAGGAGGAGGGAGATACAGCAGAGTTAGGAGGAGGAGGAGATACAGCAGAGTTAGGAGGAGGAGGAGATACAGCAGAGTTAGGAGGAGGAGGATATTCAGCAGAGTTAGGAGGAGGAGATACAGCTAGAGTTAGAGGAGGAGGAGATACAGCAGAGTTAGGAGGAGGAGGAGATACAGCAGAGTTAGGAGGAGGAGGATACAGCTAGAGTTAGGAGGAGGAGGAGGAGATACAGTAGAGTTAGGAGGAGAAGGAGATACAGCAGAGTTAGGAGGAGGAGATACAGCAGAGTTAGGAGGAGGAGATACAGCAGAGTTAGGAGGAGGAGGAGATACAGCAGAGTTAGGAGGAGGAGGAGATACAGCAGAGTTAGGAGGAGAGGAGATACAGCAGAGTTAGGAGGAGGAGGAGGTACAGCAGAGTTAGGAGGAGGAGGATACAGCAGAGTTAGGAGGAGGAGGAGATACAGTAGGAGGAGGAGGAGATACAGCAGAGTTAGGAGGAGGAGATACAGTAGAGTTAGGAGGAGGAGGAGATACAGTAGAGTTAGGAGGAGGAGGAGATACAGCAGAGTTAGGAGGAGGAGGAGATACAGCAGAGTTAGGAGGAGGAGGAGATACAGTAGAGTTAGGAGGAGGAGAGTACAGCAGAGTTAGGAGGAGGAGGAGATACAGCAGAGTTAGGAGGAGGAGATACAGCAGAGTTAGGAGGAGGAGATTCAGTAGAGTTAGGAGGAGGAGGTACAGCAGAGTTAGGAGGAGGAGATACAGTAGAGTTAGGAGGAGGAGATTCAGCAGAGTTAGGAGGAGGAGATACAGTAGAGTTAGGAGGAGGAGATTCAGTAGAGTTAGGAGGAGGAGATACAGCAGAGTTAGGAGGGAGGAGATACAGCAGAGTTAGGAGGAGGAGATACAGCAGAGTTAGGAGAGGAGGAGATACAGCAGAGTTAGGAGGAGGAGATACATACAGCAGAGTTAGGAGGAGGAGATACAGTAGAGTTAGGAGGAGGAGAAACAGTAGAGTTAGGGAGGAGGAGATACAGCTAGAGTTAGGAGGAGGAGGAGATACAGTAGAGTTAGGAGGAGGAGGAGGTACAGCAGAGTTAGGAGGAGGAGGAGATACAGCAGAGTTAGGAGGAGGAGATACAGCAGAGTTAGGAGGAGGAGATTCAGTAGAGTTAGGAGGAGGAGGAGATACAGCAGAGTTAGGAGGAGGATATACAGCAGAGTTAGGAGGAGGAGATACAGTAGAGTTAGGAGGAGGAGATACAGCAGAGTTAGGAGGAGGAGATTCAGCAGAGTTAGGAGGAGGAGATACAGCAGAGTTAGGAGGAGGAGGAGATACTGCAGGAGTTAGGAGGAGCGAGATAGCAGCAGAGTTAGGAGGAGGAGATACAGCAGAGTTTAGGAGGGGAGGATATTCAGCAGAGTTAGGAGGTTAGGAGGAGGGTACAGCAGAGTTTAGGAGGAGGAGGAGAGATTCAGTAGAGTTAGGAGGAGGATATACAGCAGAGTTTGAGGAGGAGGAGGAGATACAGTAGAGTTAGGGGAGGATGGAGGAGATAGAAGAGGAGGAGAAACAGCAGAGTTAGGAGGGCAGGAGGAGATACAGCAGAGTTAGGATGGAGGAGATTCAGCGGAGTTAGGAGGAGGAGATACAGCAGAGTTAGGAGGGGAGATATTCAGTAGAGTTAGAGTTATGGAGGAGGTACACATCGTTTAGTAAGGAGGAGGAGGAGGATACAGTGCAGAGTTAGGAGGAGGAGGAGATTACAGCAGAGTTAGGAGGAGGAGGATACAGCAGAGTTAGGAGGAGGAGGAGACCGCAGAGTTTGGAGGAGGAGATATACAGCAGAGTTAGGAGGAGGAGGTATACAGTAGAGTTAGGAGGAGGAGGTACAGCAGGAGTTAGGAGGAGGAGATACAGCAGAGTTAGGAGGAGGAGGAGGAGATACAGTAGAGTTAGGAGGAGGATATACAGCAGAGTTAGGAGAGGAGGAGATACAGTAGAGTTAGGAGGAGGAGATACAGCAGAGTTAGGAGGAGGAGGAGATACAGCAGAGTTAGGAGGAGGAGGATACAGCAGAGTTAGGAGTTAGGAGGAGATACAGCAGAGTTTGGAGGAGGAGGAGGGAGATACAGTAGAGTTAGGAGGAGGAGATACAGCAGAGTTAGGAGGAGGAGGAGATACCAGCAGAGTTAGGAGGAGGAGGAGGATACAGCAGAGTTAGGAGGAGGAGGATAACAGCAGAGTTAGGAGGAGGAGCATACCACAGCAGAGTTAGGAGGAGGGATATTCAGCAGAGTTAGGAGGAGGAGGATATTCAGTAGAGTTAGGAGGATGGGCGATACAGTCAGAGTTAGGAGGAGGAGGATTCAGAGAGTTAGGAGGAGGAGATACAGAGAGTTAGGAGGAGGAGGAGGAGATACAGCAGAGAGCTAGGAGGGAGATACAGCAGAGTTAGGAGGAGGAGATACAGCAGAGTAGGAGAGGAGGAGATACAGCAGAGTTAGGAGGAGGAGAGATACAGCAGAGTTAGGAGGAGGAGGAGTACAGCAGAGTTAGGAGGGAGGAGATACAGCAGAGTTAGGAGGAGGAGATACAGTAGAGTTAGAGGAGGAGGGAGATACAGTAGAGTTAGGAGGAGGAGGAGATACAGCAGAGTTAGGAGGAGGAGGAGTACAGCAGAGTTGGAGGAGGAGGAGATACAGAAGAGTTAGGAGGAGGAGGTACAGTAGAGTTAGGGAGGAGGAGGAGATACAGTAGAGTTAGGAGGAGGAGATACAGCAGAGTTAGGAGGAGGAGGAGATACAGTAGAGTTAGGAGGAGGAGGAGATTCAGTAGAGTTAGGAGGAGGAGGAGATTCAGTAGAGTTAGGAGGAGGAGGAGATACAGCAGAGTTAGGAGGAGGAGGAGTACAGCAGAGCAGAGTTATGGGAGGAGGAGATACCTCAGCAGAAGTTTAGGAGGAGGAGATACAGTAGAGTTAGGAGGAGGAGGAGATTACAGCAGAGTTAGGAAAAAGGGAAGGAGGGATACAGTAGAGTTAGGAGGGAGGGAGATACAATAGTAGAGTTAGGAGGAGGAGGAGGATACAGCAGAGTTAGGAGGAGGAGGAGATACAGCAGAGTTAGGAGTTAGGAGGAGATTCACAGCCGAGAGTTGGGAGGAGTAGGAGCAGCAGAGTTAGGAGGAGGATACAGCAGTTGGAGTTAGGAGGAGGAGGAGGATACAGTAGAGTTAGGAGGAGGAGATACAGTAGAGTTAGGAGGAGGAGGTACAGCAGAGTTAGAGAGGAGGAGGAAGATACAGCAGAGTTAGGAGGGAGGAGGAGATACAGTAGAGTTTTAGGAGGAGGAGATACAGCAGAGTTAGGAGGAGGAGGAGACAGCAGAGTTAGGAGGAGGAGATATTCAGCAGAGTTAGGAGGAGGAGGAGATACAGCAGAGTTAGGAGGAGGAGATACAGCAGAGTTAGGCGGAGGAGGAGAACAGCAGAGTTAGAGAGGAGGAGATACAGCAGAGTTAGGAGGAGGAGATATCAGCTAGAGTTAGGAGGAGGAGATTCAGCAGAGTTAGGAGGAGGAGGATACAGCAGAGTTAGGAGGAGGAGATACAGCAGAGTTAGGAGGAGGAGATCACAGCTAGAGTTAGGAGGGGAGGAGAGCATACAGTAGAGTTAGGAGGAGGAGGAGATACAGCAGAGTTAGGAGGAGGGAGGAGATACAGTAGAGTTCAGGAGGAGGAGGAAAACAGTAGAGTTAGGAGGAGGAGGAGATAAAGTAGAGTTAGGAGGAGGAGGAGGATACAGTACGAGTTAGGAGAGGAGGCGATACAGCCAGAGTTAGGAGGAGGAGGGATACAGCAGAGTTAGGCGAGGAGGAAGATACAGTCAGAGTTAGGAGGAGGAGGAGATACAGCAGAGTGATAACAGCATTAGGAGGAGGGAGGGAGATACAGCAGAAGTTAGGAGGAGGAGGAGATACAGCAGAGTTAGGAGGAGGAGATACAGCAGAGTTAGGAGGGAGGAGATACAGCAGAGTTAGGAGGAGGAGATACAGTAGAGTTAGGAGTTAGGAGGAGGTATATTCAGCAGAGGCAGGTTAGGAGGAGGAGGAGATACTGCAGAGTTAGGAGGAGGAGGAGATACCGCCGGAGTAGAGTTAGAGGAGGAGGGATACAGCAGAGTTAGGAGGAGGAGGAGATACAGCAGAGTTAGGAGGAGGAGGATATTCAGCAGAGTTGGAGGTTGGAGGAGATACAGCAGAGTTAGGAGGAGGAGGAGATAACAGCCAGAGTTTTGGAGGAGGAGAGATTCAGCCGAGAGTTAGGGTGGAGAGGAGGAGATATATTCAGTAGAGTTAGGAGGAGAAGGATATATACAGCAGAGTTAGGAGGAGGAGGAGATACAGCGAGTAGAGTGTTAGGAGGTGGAGGCTAGATACAGCAGAGTTTAGGAGGAGGAGAGATACAGCAGAGTTAGGAGGAGGAGAGATACAGCAGAGTTTAGGAGGAGGAGGAGAATACAGCAGAGTTAGGAGGAGGAGGATACAGCAGAGTTAGGAGGAGGAGGAGATACAGCAGAGTTAGGAGGAGGAGGAAGATATTCAGCAGAGTTAGGAGGAGGAGAGATACAGCAGAGTTAGGAGCATGAGGAGATACAGCAGAGTTAGGAAGGAGGAGATACAGCAGAGTTAGGAGGAGGAGATACAGCAGAGAGTTAGGAGGAGGAGATATTCAGTAGAGAGTTAGGAGGAGGAGGAGGTACATACAGAGTTAGGAGGAGGGAGGAGATACAGCAGAGTTAGGAGAGGAGGAGATACAGTAGAGTTAGGAGGAGGAGGAGGTATTCAGCAGAGTTAGGAGTAATACAGAGGTTAGGAGAGGATATTCAGCAGAGTTAGGAGGAGATACAACAGAGAGATTAAGGAGGAGGAGTTTACAAGTCAGAGTTAGTTAGGAGGAGGAGATTCAGTAGAGTTAGGTTAGGAGGAAGAATACAGTAGAGTAAGGAGGAGGAGGAGATACAGCAGAGTTAGGAGGAGGAGGAGATACAGTAGAGAGTTAGGAGGAGGAGGAGATACAGCATAGTTAGGAGGAGGAGATAACAGTCAGAGTTAGGAGGAGGAGACATACAGTAGCAGAGGTTAGGAGGAGGAGGATAGCAGAGTTAGAGTTAGGAGGAGGATACAGATACAATAGAGTTAGGAGGAGGAGGAGATACAGAGTAATAGGAGGAGGAGGAGATACAGCAGAGTTAGGAGGAGGAGAGATACAGTAGAGTTAGGAGGAGGAGGAGAGATACAGTAGAGTTAGGAGGAGGAGATACAGTAGAGTTAGGAGGAGGAGGAGGAGGACAGTAGAGTTAGGAGGAGTGAGGAGGAGATACAGCAGAGTTAGGAGGAGGAGGTACAGCAGAGTTAGGAGGAGAGGATATACAGTAGAGTTAGGAGAGAGGAGTTACAGCTAGAGTTAGGAGGAGGAGGAGATACAGCAGAGTTAGGAGGAGGAGATAGTACAGCACAGTAGGTTAGGAGGAGGAGATACAGCAGAGTTAGGAGGAGGAGGAGGATACAGTAGAGTTAGGAGGAGGAGGAGATACAGTAGAGTTAGGAGGATGGAGGATACAGTAGAGTTAGGAGGAGGAGGAGGTACAGCTAGGTAGGAGGAGGAGGAGATACAGTCCAGAGTTAGGAGGAGGAGATACAGCAGAGTTAGGAGGAGGAGATTCAGCTAGGGTTAGGAGGAGGAGGAGATACAGCAGAGTTGGGAGGAGGAGGATATACAGCAGAGTTAGGAGGAGAGGATACAGTAGAGTTAGGAGGAGGAGGAGATACAGTAGAGTTAGGAGGGAGGAGATACGCAGAGTTAGGAGGAGGAGATACAGCAGAGTTAGGAGGAGGAGGAGATACAGCAGAGCAGAGTTAGGAGGAGGAGGAGATACAGCAGAGTTAGGAGGAGGAGGGAGATTTCATACAGCAGTGTAGAGTTAGGAGGAGGAGAGATTCACAGTAGAGTTAGGAGGAGGAGATACAGCAGAGTTAGGAGGAGGAGGAGATTCAGTAGAGTTAGTTAGTTAGGAGGAGGTATACAGCAGAGTTAGGAGGAGGAGATACAGCAGAGTTAGGAGGAGGGAGGAGACAGCAGAGTTAGGAGGAGGAGATACAGTAGAGTTAGGAGGAGGAGGAGATACAGTAGAGTTAGGAGGAGGAGATACAGTAGAGTTAGGAGGAGGAGAGATACTCAGTAGAGTTAGGAGGAGGAGATACAGCAGAGTTTCTGGAGGAGGAGGGCGAGATTCACAGCAGAGTTAGGAGAGGAGGAGATATTTACAGTCAGAGTTAGGAGGAGGAGGAGGTACAGTAGTTAGGAGGA
Organism: Coregonus ussuriensis; assembly: GCA_031479575.1. NCBI lineage: Eukaryota > Metazoa > Chordata > Actinopteri > Salmoniformes > Salmonidae > Coregonus > Coregonus ussuriensis. The sequence continues at coordinate 43,385,933 of CM062506.1, read as the reverse complement.
TGGAGATTACAGCAGAGTTAGGAGGAGGAAGGATATTCAGCAGAGTTAGGAGGAGGAGGAGATACAGCAGAGTTAGGAGAGGGAGGAGATATCAGCAGAGTTAGGAGGAGGAGATACAGCAGAGTTAGGAGGAGGAGGGATACAGCAGAGTTAGGAGGAGAGGAGATACAGCAGAGTTAGGAGGAGGACGGAGATTACAGCAGAGTTTAGGAGGAGGGGAGATTCAGCAGAGTTAGGAGAGAGATTCAGCAGAGTTAGGAGGAGAGATACAGCAGAGTTAGGAGGAGGAGGAGATACAGCAGAGTTAGAGGAGGAGATACAGCAGAGTTAGGAGAGGAGGAGATACAGCAGAGTTAGAGTTAGGAGGAGATACAGCAGAGTGTAGGAGGGAGGAGAATACAGTCAGAGTTAGGAGGAGGAGTGAGATACAGTAGAGTTAGGAGGAGGAGGAGATACAGCAGAGTTAGGAGGAGGAGAGATTACAGCAGAGTTAGGAGGAGGGAGGAGATACAGCAGAGTTAGGAGGAGGAGGAGATACGATACAGCAGAGTTAGGAGGAGGAGGAGATACAGCAGAGTTAGGAGGAGGAGATACAGCTAGAGTTAGGAGGAGAAGAGTACAGTAGAGTTAGGAGGAGGAGGAGATTCAGTAGAGATAGGAGGAGGAGATATCAGAAGAGTTAGGAGGAGGAGATACAGCAGAGTTAGGAGGAGGGAGATACAGCAGAGTTAGGAGGGGAGATACAGTAGAGTTAGGAGGAGGATATTCAGCTAGAGTTAGGAGGAGGAGATACAGCAGAGTTAGGAGGAGGAGTATCAGCAGAGTTAGGAGGAGGAGATACAGCAGAGTTAGGAGGAGGAGGAGATACAGCAGAGTTAGGAGGAGGAGGGAAGAAGCTCGAGTTAGGAGGAGGAGAATACAGCAGAGGTTAGGAGGGAGGAGATACAGTAGAGTTAGGAGGAGGAAGAGGTACAGCAGAGTTAGGAGGGGAGGAGATACAGCAGAGTTAGGAGGAGGAGAGGAGGGAGGGTTCAGCAGAGAATTAGGAGGAGGAGGAGATACAGTAGAGTTAGGAGGAGGAGATACAGTAGCAGAGTTAGGAGGAGAGAGATACAGGAGTTTAGAGGAGAGGACGGTCAGCAGAGTTAGGAGGAGGTGGAGATTACAGCAGAGTTAGGAGGAGGAGGAGATACAGTAGAGTTTAGGAGGAGGAGGAGATCAGTAGTAGAGTTTAGGAGGAGGCAGGAGATACAGCAGAGTTAGGGAGGAGGAGGAGGTGTACAGCAGAGTTTAGGAGGGAGGAGGAGGAGATACAGCAGAGTAGGATTATTTTTTTTATTTTTGTTTTTTGTTTTTTTTTTTTTATTTTTTGGAAAGGAGGAGCTACAGCAGAGTTAGGAGGGGAGGAGATACAGCCATACAGCAATAGTTAGGAGGAGGAGGAGATACAGCAGAGTTAGGAGGAGGAGGAGATACAGCAGAGTTAGGGGAGGAGGAGGAGAGATACAGCAGTAGAGTTAGAGGAGGAGATACAGCAGAGTTAGGTTAGGAGGAGGATATACAGCAGAGTTAGGTTTAGAGGGAGATACAGCAGAGTTAGGAGGAGGAGAGATACAGCCAGAGTTTAGGAGGAGGAGGAGATACAGCAGAGTTAGGATGAGGAGAGATTACAGCAGAGTTAGGAGGAGGAGGAAATGATACAGCAGAGTTAGGAGGAGGAGATATAGGAGGTTAGGAGGAGAGATACAGCAGAGTTTAGGAGGAGGAGGAGATAGAAACTGCAGAGTTATTTTTGAGTTAGGAGGAGGAGGAGTACCAGGCAGAGTTTAGGAGGTGGAGGAGGTGGAGATACAGCAGAGTTAGGAGGAGGAGGAGGTACAGTTGTGTTTGGTGGGAGGTGGGAGTCAGGTGTGGGTGGAGGAGGAGGAGCACAGTTGATTGAGGGGGGTGGAGGTGTGACAGCTAGAGTTAGGAGGTGGGAGAGGAGAGATACAGTAGATGTTAGGAGGAGGAGATACAGCCTGAGAGTTAGGGAGGTTGAGGTGTGAGGAGAGATTCAGTAGAGTAGGAGGAGGAGGATATACAGGAGAGTTAGGAGGAGGAGGAGATACAGTTAGAGAGTTAGGAGGTGAGGAGATACAGCAGAAGTTAGGAGGGAGGAGGAGATACACAGCAGAGTTTAGTGATGGTGGAGGAGATTCAGCAGAGTTTGGAGGAGGAGGAGGTACAGTAGAGTTAGGAGGAGGAGATAATGCAGAGTTTAGGAGTTTAGGAGGAGGTACAGCAGAGTAGGTAGGAGGAGGAGATACAGTGCAGAGTTAGGAGGAGGATAGATACAGCAGAGTTTAGGAGGAGGTCGGTAGGAGCGATACAGCATAGAGTTTAGGGAGGAGGTGAGAGATAACAGTAGAGTTAGGAGGAGGAGATATACAGGCAGAGTTAGGAGGAGGTAGGAAGATACTTCAGTAGAGTTAGGAGGAGGAGGAGGTATTACAGCAGAGTTAGGAGGAGGAGGAGATACAGTAGAGGTTAGGGGAGGAGGAGATACAGCAGAGTTAGGAGGGGAGGAGATACATCAGCAGGAGTTAGGAGGAGAGGAGGTACAGCTTGGAGAGTTTAGGAGTTTAGGAGGAGGAGATACAGAGCAGAGTTAAGGAGGAGGAGGTATTCAGTGCAGAGTTAGAGTTAGGAGGAGGAGTACAGCAGAGTTAGGAGGAGGAGAGATACTGCAGAGTTAGGAGGAGGAGATACAGCAGAGTTAGGAGGAGGAGGAGATACAGCAGAGTTAGGAGGTGAGGAAGATATCAGCAGAGTTAGGAGGAGGAGATACAGCAAAGTTAGGAGGAGGACAGGATTATTCAGCAGAGGAGGAGAGATTCAGTAGGAGGTTTCAGGAGGAGGAGGGAGGAGGATACAGCAGAGTTAGGAGGAGGACAGCATAGTAGTCAGGAGTTAGGAGGAGGGGAGATTCCGAGAGTTAGACAGCAGAGAGTTAGGAGGAGGAGGATATTCAGCAGAGTAGGCAGGAGGAGATACAGCAAGTGTAGGAGGAGGAGATACAGTAGAGTTAGGAGGAGGAGGTACAGTAGATGTTAGGAGGAGGAGGAGATACAGTAGGAGTTAGGAGGAGGAGATACAGTAGAGTTAGGAGGAGAGGATGAACAGCAGAGTTAGGAGGAGGAGGAGGTACAGTAGAGTTAGGAGTGAGGAGGAGTACAGCAGAGTTAGGGGAGGGAGGAGATACAGCAGAGTTAGGAGGAGGAGAGTACAGTAGAGTTTGAGGAGGAGGGATACAGTAGAGTTACGGAGGATGAGGATATACAGCAGAGTTAGGAGGAGGAGATACAGTAGAGATAGGAGGGAGGAGATACAGCAGAGTTAGGAGGAGGAGGAGAAACAGTAGAGTTAGGAGGAGGAGGAGATACAGCGAGTAGAGGAGGAGTTAAGTAGAGTTAGGAGGAGGAGGATTCAGTAGAGTTAGGAGGGAGGAGGAGGATACAGCAGAGTTTTAGGAGGA
>CM062506.1:43342879-43381916 GCA_031479575.1 Coregonus ussuriensis | reverse complement strand
GAAAATAGTAAAACATTAAGAAAAACCCTGGAATTAGTAGGTGTATCTAAACTTTTGATTGGTACTGTATCTGTTCTGTTTGTGGAGACACATCTGTTATGTTCGTGGAGACATATCTGTTCTGTTCGTGGAGACATATCTGTTCTGTTCGTGGAGACATATCTGTTCTGTTCGTGGAGACATATCTGTTCTGTTCGTGGAGACATATCTGTTCTGTTCGTGGAGACATATCTGTTCTGTTCGTGGAGACATATCTGTTCTGTTCGTGGAGACATATCTGTTCTGTTCGTGGAGACATATCTGTTCTGTTCGTGGAGACATATCTGTTCTGTTCATAACAGTCTACACCAGTTGTAGTCAGTGCCGTTTAAGATGAGGGAGGACTCATTTTTGTTCATGAGCAGGGCCTTATTTCTATTACAGCATATTGGATGACTGTCATTCATATTCCATTCACCCAGTTCAATGTAACATCCATAGGTTTAGGCTACTACATGATACTAACATTTCCCCCTATACCCATCATGAGGTTGTTACAACCAAGCCTATGAATGAAAGTTTACAACGTAGGTGCACACAGGTCGAGAGAAACATTTGAGGTGACAGACAGTGACACATTCAATACCACCTTGCACACTCTTGCCTGCATCCAGCTGATATAGGGTGTAATCATTAGTCCAACAGTTGCAAACAAGAGTTTCTATTGGACAAATTCAGGTATGTTTATCCCCGTTTTGTTCCGTTTGCTTCCGTTTAAGAAAGGTTTTTCAACAGAATCAGCGGAATTAATACACCCCTGATCACGCGTAAACACAGTTCACTTTCATAGCAGCAACGTTGTATTCCTTCTCGCATCTATGCGCTCTTCTCCTCTCACTGCTTCCCTTCGCTTGTGGACTTCAACACATCAGCTGTATGTGACCAGGTGAAAAAACCTTTCCAAGCCAAACCTTCATATCATAACCGCTAACCGCTACACACAGCCTACATCGTTGTCGCCATATTAGCTAAATTAACGTCCTAGTCAGCATAGCTAATAGAACTAACGCATTAGTAAACCCGCTACAATCATGCAGTAACGTTACAGTGTACAGTCAGTAAGCAGTTACACTGGCGGGCCCCGGTGGCAATAAATTATTAAAACCAAAAGCTTACCTTGACTTGGAAGAGTTCCAGTGTTGTGTTGGATAGTCATAGCCAGCTAGCTAACATAGCATCCCTCTGTTTGAGCAGGGTGTTTCAGTAGGCTGAACTAGCTAGCTGCATTTGTTAGCTAAGTAAGTGAAACTGAAAAAAAATTACTCTTTCTCTCTATTTCTCTCTTGCTTCTCCTTCATTTTGGAAGAAATTAATTTGTTCAAAACTGTTCAACTATTGTCTTTCTCTCTCTTTGAGTCAACTACTCACCACATTTTATGCACTACAGTGCTAGCTAGCTGTAGTTTATGCTTTCAGTACTAATTATCTGATCCTTTGATTGGGTGGACAACATGTCAGTTCATGCTGCAAGAGCTCTGGTAGGATGGTGGACGTCCTCCGGAAGTTGTCATAATTACTGTGTAAGTCTATGGAAGGGGGTGAGAACCATGAGCCTCCTAGATTTTGTATTGAAGTCAATGTACCCAGAGGAGGACGGAAGCTAGCTGTCCTCTGGCTACACCATGGTGCTAGTGCTGTTGAGGCTACTGTAGACCTTATTTGCAAAATAGTGTGTTTTAATCAATTATTTGGTGACGTGATTCTATTTAGTATAGTTTTATCTAAAAAGGCTAACTTTTAAAATGTTTAAAAAATATATTATTTAATGAAATTCCCTGAGGAGGATGGTCCTCCCCTTCCTCCTCTGAGGAGCCTCCACTGGTCTACACAGTACATGTAGTCTAGATAGTACATGTTGTCCCAGTCGTTCTGTTTTACACAACTATACAGTGTTGATTGAATAAGGGACGAGACAAGACACAGCCCCACAGTCTGAATGGGAGGAACAGTATGATTTATGATGATGATTTACAGTGGGGAGAACAAGTATTTGATACACTGCCAATTTTGCAGGTTTTCCTACTTACAAAGCATGTAGAGGTCTGTAATTGTAATCATAGGTACACTTCAACTGTGAGAGACGGAATCTAAAACAAAAATTCAGAAAATCACATTGTATGATTTTTAAGTAATTAATTTGCATTTTATTGCATGACATAAGTATTTGATACATCAGAAAAGCAGAACTTAATATTTGGTACAGAAACCTTTGTTTGCAATTACAGAGATCATACGTTTCCTGTAGGTCTTGACCAGGTTTGCACACACTGCAGCAGGGATTTTGGCCCACTCCTCCATACAGACCTTCTCCAGATCCTTCAGGTTTCGGGGCTGTCGCTGGGCAATACGGACTTTCAGCTCCCTCCAAAGATTTTCTATTGGGTTCAGGTCTGGAGACTGGCTAGGCCACTCCAGGACCTTGAGATGCTTCTTACGGAGCCACTCCTTAGTTGCCCTGGATGTGCGTTTCGGGTCGTTGTCATGCTGGAAGACCCAGCCACGATCCATCTTCAATGCTCTTACTGAGGGAAGGAGGTTGTTGGCCAAGATCTCGCGATACATGGCCCCATCCATCCTCCCCTCAATACGGTGCAGTCGTCCTGTCCCCTTTGCAGAAAAGCATCCCCAAAGAATGATGTTTCCACCTCCATGCTTCACGGTTGGGATGGTGTTCTTGGGGTTGTACTCATCCTTCTTCTTCCTCCAAACACGGCGAGTGGAGTTTAGACCTAAAAAGCTATATTTTTGTCTCATCAGACCACATGACCTTCTCCCATTCCTCCTCTGGATCATCCAGATGGTCATTGGAAAACTTCAGACGGGCCTGGACATGCGCTGGCTTGAGCAGGGGGACCTTGCGTGCGCTGCAGGATTTTAATCCATGACGGCGTGGTGCGTTACTAATGGTTTTCTTTGAGACTGTGGTCCCAGCTCTCTTCAGGTCATTGACCAGGTCCTGCCGTGTAGTTCTGGGCTGATCCCTCACCTTCCTCATGATCATTGATGCCCCACGAGGTGAGATCTTGCATGGAGACCCAGACCGAGGGTGATTGACCGTCATCTTGAACTTCTTCCATTTTCTAATAATTGCGCCAACAGTTGTTGCCTTCTCACCAAGCTGCTTGCCTATTGTCCTGTAGCCCATCCCAGCCTTGTGCAGGTCTACAATTGTATCCCTGATGTCCTTACACAGCTCTCTGGTTTTGGCCATTGTGGAGAGGTTGGAGTCTGTTTGATTGAGTGTGTGGACAGGTGTCTTTTATACAGGTAACGAGTTCAAACAGGTGCAGTTAATACAGGTAATGAGTGGAGAACAGGAGGGCTTCTTAAAGAAAAACTAACAGGTCTGTGAGAGCCGGAATTCTTACTGGTTGGTAGGTGATCAAATACTTATGTCATGCAATAAAATGCAAATGTATTACTTAAAAATCATACAATGTGATTTTCTGGATTTTGGTTTTAGATTCCGTCTCTCACAGTTGAAGTGTACCTATGATAAAAAATTACAGACCTCTACATGCTTTGTAAGTAGGAAAACCTGCAAAATCGGCAGTGTATCAAATACTTGTTCTCCCCACTGTAGGTATGACAGGATGGCTGGCTGCCAAGTCTAACATCATTATGGAAACAGCTGCCAAGTCTAACATCGTTATGGAAACAGCTGCCAAGTCTAACATCATTATGGAAACAGCTGCCAAGTCTAACATCGTTATGGAAACAGCTGCCAAGTCTAACATCGTTATGGAAACAGCCGACTGAGTCCAGTGCTGCCTGTCTGTCTTTCTGTCCTCTGTCACTCCGTATGTCTGTTGTCAGTCCTCTGTCTGTCTGTCAGTCCTCTGTCATTCCACCGTCAGTCCTCTGTCTGTCGGTCTGTTCTCAGTTCTCAGTATGTCTGTCTGTCAGTCCTATTTCACTGTCTGTCTGTCTGTCAGTCCTCTGTCAATCTGCCAGTCCTCTGTCTGTCTGTCAGTCCTATTTCACTGTCTGTCTGTCTGTCAGTCCTCTGTCAATCTGCCAGTCCTCTGTCTGTTTGTCAGTCCTATTTCACTGTCTGTTAGTCTCAGTATGTCCTCTGTCACTCTGTCATAAAGAGTGTTCAGGTTCAATCACATCAAAGTCCTATATCATTTCTATGATCATTCTATTAGCATAACCTCAATAGAGACATTATTATAGAGTAATCAGAAGAGAGAGATAGTTCTACAATAGATGGCTAGTAGAGAAGTTAAGGAGCATTATTCTACTGTTGCACATTTTGATCATTGTCCTACAGTACAGTTGGAGAGACAAACATGTTCCATAAGTTAAAGTCTGGAACATGGAGCACACACAACTGGCTCTCACCTGAGGCAGATCACTGATAGTGGAATGAGAGGGAGTGTGGCGTCATTATGATTAATTCAAACTAGGCATCAGACTGCAGGCTCAACAGATATTTAGTATTGGCACTGACCCATTGTCTGCCCCAACTAACCGGCCTGTCTCAAACAGGTGTAGAGAAAAACAGACCCTGTTCTACCCTATGACCTTACCTCAGTCACCAGGCTGGTGGTCCCTTGGGGAGCCTCATACTTCCATCCATCCCTGCAGGAGATGGTACTGTTTATCCCGTACTCTTCAATAGTCTCCAAGTCCAGATCCACCGGAGTGTACATCTTACAGGACTGGAACCCAGGGCCCTCCTCAAGCGGAGGAAGGGTGAGGTTCTTCTGTCTATCGTTGGTCAGGTCGGGTCCCTGCGTCCTGATCCAGTCGGTGTTACAGTGGTGAGGGAAGTTCATCCCTGTAAACACCTGACAGAACATGTGGAACCCGTTGAAGATGTTCGGGAAGCATATCGCCGCCAACATTCGCTTCTGGAAAGTTCCAAACTCCCCGACCGCTGTCAGTACCTGCCCGAACCCGGAGCTCATCTTCAGTCACAGGTGTTGGTGCAACACGCAGGCTGGAAGTGTTCGATAGGAGATTGTTTGCCAAGTGTAGGCTAAACACCTTTCAATTGACAGGAGATCATTAGTGGTTAGATAAATTAATGTTTAATCTGTCACAACCAACTCACATGATTCTTTTCAGGCGTTATCTGGTTATCTGCGTGCGTAAAATAATTCCTTACTCTACAAACCTTTAGAAAAAGAAATAACGTAAGTAAAATTCAAAGCCTCAACAAAATACTTAATTAGTTAAAGTTAATTGATAATCTAGTGCCTTAACAGTCTATTCCATTAGTTAAAGTGAATTGATAATCTAGTGCCTTAACAGTCTATTCCATTAGTTAAATGCATTTTTAGATGCCCCTCGTGCTTCTTTTTGCCTACTTCAGCAAAGTCAGTGGGACTTTGTACTGAACGGAGAACGCGCGTGCCACATGGAACTTTAGACCTGTTGCTCTGAGCAGGGAACAATGTGGACATATATCTGGGACTGGGATGTTCTAGGACTGGGCGGGATGGGAACCACAAGGACATACATCTGGGACTGGGGGGGTATGAGCCCTGTTATGGGCTGAATGTTTAACCCTAAATTCATGATGTGTAGATAATTCTCCTTACATAATGATGTGTAGATAATAGATAACTTTCGTTTTGTAAGGTATTTTTAGTGAGTCATTTGTAAGGTTTGTTAGTGAGTAATTTGTAAGGTATTTTTAGTGAGTAATTTGTAAGGTTTGTTAGTGAGTAATTTGTAAGGTATTTTTTGTGAGTAATTTGTAAGGTATTTTTAGTGAGTAATTTGTAAGGTTTGTTAGTGAGTAATTTGTAAGGTATTTTTTGTGAGTAATTTGTAAGGTATTTTTAGTGAGTAATTTGTAAGGTTTGTTAGTGAGTAATTTGTAAGGTTTGTTAGTGAGTAATTTGTAAGGTTTGTTAGTGAGTAATTTGTAAAGTATTTTTAGTGAGTCATTTGTAAGGTTTGTTAGTGAGTATTTTGTAAGGTTTGTTAGTGAGTATTTTGTAAGGTGTTTTTAGTGAGTATTTTGTAAGGTATTTTTAGTGAGTATTTTGTAAGGTGTTTTTAGTGAGTATTTTGTAAGGTATTTTTAGTGAGTATTTTGTAAGGTATTTTTAGTGAGTATTTTGTAAGGTATTTTTAGTGCGTATTTTGTAAGGTATTTTTAGTGAGTATTTTGTAAGGTGTTTTTAGTGAGTATTTTGTAAGGTATTTTTAGTGAGTATTTTGTAAGGTATTTTTAGTGAGTATTTTGTAAGGTATTTTTAGTGAGTATTTTGTAAGGTATTTTGAGGCTAAGCTGTAGTATCGGCGAGGCTTATCTATGAAGTACAGCTTGTAATCAAATTGCTTTTCATAAGTGATGTTTTGTTGTTGCATATACCTGCCGAAAATGCTGCTCAAGGTCATTTCATTAGTGGGTGATGTCAGAGTAGAGGTCTTGGACCCATTCCGAAATGGACCTGGGAATTTTCCCAACCGGAACCTATATGCATAAATAAATAAAAAATATATAGAGACCATTTCCGAACGGAGGCGAGGACAACTAGACCCGTTCCGTATAGACCTGGTCCGTATAGACCCATGAGAAACAAGATTCTCTGGTCTGATGAAACCAAGAATGAACTCTTTGGCCTGAATGCCAAGCGTCACGTCTGGAGGAAACCTGGCACCGTCCCTACGGTGAAGCATGGTGGTGGCAGCATCATGCTGTGGGGATGTTTTTCAGCGGCAGGGACTGGGAGACTAGTCAGGATCGAGGCAAAGATGAATGGAGCAAAGTACAGAGAGATCCTTGATGAAAACCTGCTCCAGAGCGCTCAGGACCTCAGACTGGAGCGAAGGTTCACCTTCCAACAGGACAACGACAATAAGCACACAGCCAAGACAACGCAGGTGTGGCTTCAGGACAAGCCTCTGAATGTCCTTGAGTGGCCCAGCCAGAGCGCAGACTTGAATCTGATCGAACATCTCTGGAGAGACCTGAAAATAGCTGTGCAGCAACGCTCCCAATCCAACCTGATATAGCTTGAGAGGATCTGCAGAGAAGAATGGGAGAAACTCCCCAAATACAGGTGTGGCAAGCTTGTAGCGTCATACCCAAGAAGACTTGAGGCTGTAATCGCTGCCAAAGGTGCTTCAACAAAGAGCTGAGTAAAAGGTCTGAATACTTATGTAAATGTAATATTAATTTACTTATTTTTTGTAAACATCTCTAAAAACCTGTTTTTGCTTTGTCATTATGGGGTATGGTGTAGATTGATGAGGGGGGAAAATAAACAATTTAATCCACTTTAGAATAAGGCTGTAATGTAATAAAATGTGGAAAAAGTCAAGGGGTCTGAATACTTTCCGAATGCACTGTAGCTGCCATAGCTAGGTTATTTATCATCAAATATGATTATCTAGTACCTGTCTTGACTGCATCAAACCGGGAGAAGCTAGTTAAGCTAGCTAACATTAGCTGGCTCGGATATCTGAGGCTGCGTTGCTTTCTAATCCTACAGTTACAAATAACAACAACTCCATTCTCAATATAAAGTAGCAGCCTACCTGTTGGCTCTTGGTCATTGTAGCCTGTCCTTCTCCCTGCTGGCTCTTGGTCGTTGTAGCCTGTCCTTCTCCCTGCTGGCTCTTGGTCGTTGTAGCCTGTCCTTCTCCCTGCTGGCTCTTGGTCGTTGTAGCCTGTCCTTCTCCCTGCTGGCTCTTGGTCGTTGTAGCCTGTCCTTCTCCCTGTTGGCTCTTGGTCATTGTAGCCTGTCCTTCTCCCTGCTGGCTCTTGGTCGTTGTAGCCTGTCCTTCTCCCTGTTGGCTCTTGGTCGTTGTAGCCTGTCCTTCTCCCTGCTGGCTCTTGGTCATTGTAGCCTGTCCTTCTCCTTTAACTTTTACTTCCATCTTCCATTGATTGGATATCTTCTAACATGGAGGCTCAGGCTGTAGCCTATTGCCGCTTTGATGACTTCTGATTGGTCAACAGCAACAGCAAATACCACAGTCTGGTGCCGTCCCACGTAAAGCAGATTGTAGCAGGGAAAGCCAGAGTGAAACGAATGTCTAGTTCATGTAGTGTTTTCCTCACCGGGGTGAAAGGTGATCTTTTCTCTGAAACTTCTCTGTCGGGACAAAAGGACCCCAGGCTGCCCTGATCCACCTGCCTTTCTCCCTAAATACTCACCTGGTTGCCGATAGCACCTTCTCTCTCTCTCTCTTTCCCTCTCAGTATCAGAAAGCGAATGAGCAGCGGTCTTTCCTCCAGTAGTTGATCTAGAAGTGTTGGAAAGATAGGAGGGTGTTGATGGCCATACTGTTGGCTTTGAAGTGGGTGGAGGAAGTAAAGCCAGACAGAGTAGTTATTTGTTCTGATTCATTAGCAGTGGGTGGAGGAAGTAAAGCCAGACAGAGTAGTTATTTGCTCTGATTCATGAGCAGTGTTGATGAGTCTCCAGTCCGTTAGCTCACATAGTAGACGAAATCTAATCAAATCAAATTTTATTTGTCACATGTGCTGAATACAACCTTAGCGTGAAATGCTTACTTACAAGCCCTTAACCAACAATGCAGTTCAAGAAATAGAGTTAAGAAAATATTTACTAAATAAACTAAAGTCAAAATAAATAAAATAAATAATGTTTTCTATATACGGTTGGTACCGGTGCCGAGTCAATCTGCGGGGGTACAGGTTAGTCGAGGTAATTTGTACATATAGGTAGGGGTAAAGTGACTATGCATAGATAATACACAGCTAGTAGCAGTAGGGGTGGGGTAGGAGCTGTTAAGGAGCCTTTTGGACCTAGACGTGGCACTCCGGTACCGCTTGCTGTGCGGACTGGGTGACAAGAGTCTTTGACAATTTTTGTTCCTTTGACACCGCCTAGTATATAGGACCTGGATGGCAGGAAGCTTGGCCCCAGTGATGTACAGTGCCGTATGCACTACCCTCTGTAGCACCTTACAGTCGGATGCCGAGCAGTTGCCATACCAGGTGGTAATGAAACAGGTCAGGATGCTCTCGATGGTGCAGCGGTATAACTTTTTGAAGATCTGAGGACCCATGCCAAATCTTTTCAGTCTCCTGAGGGGGAATGGGCTTTGTCGTGCCCTCTTCATGACTGTCTTGGTGTGCTTGGACCATGATAGTTCGTTGGTGATGTGGACACCAAGGAACCTTGAAGCTCTCAACCTGTTCCACTACAGCCCCGTCGATGAGAATGGGGGCGTGCTCAGTCCTCTTTTTTTCCCTGTAGTCCACGATCAGCTCCTTAGTCTTGCTAATGTTGAGGGAGAGGTTGTTGTCCTGGCACCACATTGCCAGGTCTCTGACCTCCTCCCTATTGGCTGTCTCATCATTGTCGGTGATCAGGCCTACCACTGTTGTGTCGTCAGCAAAATTAATGATGGTGTTGGAGTCGTGCTTGGCCACGCAGTCGTGGGTGAACAGGGAGTACAGGAGGGCCCCCGTGTTGAGGATCAGTGTGGCAGATGTGTTGTTACCTACCCTTACCACCTGGGGGCAGCCAGTCAGGAAGTCCAAGATCCAGTTACAGAGTGAGGTGTTTAGTCCCAGGGTCCTGAGCTTAGTAATGAGCTTTGTGGGCACTATGGTGTTGAACGCTGAGCTGTAGTCAATGAACAGCGTACTCACATAGGTGTTCCTTTCGTCCAGGTGGGAAAGGGCAGTGAGGAGTGCGATTGAGATTGTGTCATCTGTGGATCTGTTAGGGCGGTGTGCAAATTGGAGTGGGTCTAGGGTTTTCGGGATGATGGTGTTGATGTGAGCCATGACCAGCCTTTCAAAGCACTTCTTGGCTACCGATGTGAGTGCTACAGAGCGGTAGTCATTTAGGCAGGTTACCTTCGCTTTCTTGGGCACAAGGACTATGGTGGTCTGCTTGAAACATGTAGGTATTACAGACTCGGTCAGGGAGAGGTTGAAAATGTCAGTGAAGACACTTGCCAGTTGGTCAGCGCACGCTCTGAGTACATGTCCTGGTAATCCGTCTGGCCCCACGGCCTTGTGAATGTGGACCTCTTTAAAGGTCTTGCTCACATCAGCTACGGAGAGCGTGATCACACAGTCGTCCGGAACAGCTGGTGCTCTCATGCATACTTCAGTGTTTCTTGCCTCGAAGCGAACATAAAAGTAATTTAGCTCGTCTGGTAGGCTCGTGTCACTGGGCAGCTCGTGGCTGGGTTTCCCTTTGTAGTCCATAATGGTTTGCAAGCCCTGCCACATCTGACGAGCGTCAGAGCCGGTGTAGAAGGATTCAGTCTTAGTCCTGCATTTACGCTTTTCCTGTTTGATGGTTCATCTGAGGCCATGACAGGTTTTCTTATAAGCTTCCTGATTAGTGTCTCGCTCCTTGAAAGCGGCAGCTCTACCCTTTAGCTCGGTGCAGATGTTGCCTGTAATCCATGGCTTCTGGTTGGGATATGTATATATGGTCACTGTGGGGACGACGTTGTCGATGCACTTATTGATGAAGCCGGTGACTGAGGTGGTATACTCCTCAATGCCATTGGATGAATCCCGGAACATATTCCAGTCTGTTGTAGCAAAACAGTCCTGTAGCGTAGCATCCGTGTCATCTGACCACTTCCATATTGAGCGAGTCACTGGTACTTCCTGCATTAGTTTTTGCTTGTAGGCAGGAACCAGGAGGATATAATTATGGTCAGATTTGCCAAATGGAGGGTGAGGGAGAGCTTTGTACGCATCTCTGTGTGTGGAGTAAAGGTGGTCTAAAGTTTTTTTCCTTCTGGTTGCACATGTAACATGCTGGTAGAAATGAGGTAAAACAGATTTAAGTTTGCCTGCATTAAAGTCCCTGCCACTAGGAGCACTGCCTCTGGATGAGCATTTTCATATTTGCTTATGGCCTTATACAGCTCGTTGAGTGCGGTCTTAGTGCCAGCATTGGTTTGTGGTGGTAAATAGACGGCTACGAAAAGTATAGATGAAAACTCTCTTGGTAAATAGTGGGTCTACAGCTTATCATGATACTCTACCTCAGGCGAGCAATACCTCGAGACTTCCTTAATATTAGACATTGCGCACCAGCTGTTATTTACAAATAGACCCCCACCCCTCGTAGCTGTTCTGTCCTGCTGATGTACGGAAAACCCAGCCAACCGTATATTATCCGTGTCGTCGTTCAGCCACGACTCAGTGAAACATAAGATATTACAGTTTTTAATGTCCCGTTGGAAAGATAATCTCGAGCGGAGATCATCCATTTTATTCTCCAGTGATTGCACGTTGGCCAATAGAACGGATGGTAGAGGCGAGTTAACCACTCACTGACAAATTCTCACAAGGCCCCCTGATCTGATCCTGATCCTGACTGAACCTGATCTCCGCCCCCTGTATTTCCGTATTTTCTTCATGTGAATGACGGGGATTTGGGACTGGTCTCGGGGAAGCAGTATATCCTTCGCGTCGGACTCATTAAAGAAAAGATATTTCGAGGTGAGTAATTGCTGTTCTGATATCCAGAAGCTCTTTTCGGTTATAAGAGACGGTAGCAGCAACATTATGTACAAAATAAGTTACAAACAATGTGAAAAAACATACAAAACAGCACAATTGGTTAGGAGCCCGTAAAACGGCAGCCATCCCCTCCGGCACCATTATAGAAAATACCTGCTGTATGAGGTACTACAAACCCATGGCAGGGTTAGACAGATGGGTATACAGTTAAGAGTTACTTGGGTCCCAGCCCATGTGAGGGCAGTTGATGTACAGTACTGGCTAAACAAGCACTTAGTAGTGGGGATGTTGATGTTGTAGTTTCAATGAGCAAGGCAGAGGCAAAAAGCCTGATATGGACAGTGATGGTGCAGAGATGACAGCAGTCATTTATTTCAAGTACAGAGGAAAGTCAGGGAGGGGAGGACGGCAGGAAATTTAAAGAGTATATTGAGTAAAAGATCATTAGATACAGTCTAAAATCTTTTGTTATCTTGAAGAGAAACGGGTCTGGCAGGTAAGATTTAGTTTCTCAGTCTCTGGCCCACACTCCAGTACAGTAGGTGGCGGTAATGCACCTTTATGTTGGATGCCAACCGCCGATAAACCCCACAGAAGAAGAAGAAGAAGAAGAAGAAGAAGAAGAAGAAGAAGAAGAAGAAGAAGAAGAAGAAGAAGAAAACCGGTAGAGTCCAGATTGAGGTAGAGCCCAGATTGATGTAGACCCCAGATTGAGCTAGACCCCAGATTGAGGTAGACCCCAGATTGAGGTAGAGCCCAGATTGAGGTAGAGTCCAGATTGATGTAGAGTCCAGATTGAGGTAGAGTTCAGATTGAGGTAGAGCCCAGATTGAGGTAGAGTCCAGATTGAGGTAGAGTCCAGATTGATGTAGAGTCCAGATTGAGGTAGAGTTCAGATTGAGGTAGAGCCCAGATTGAGGTAGAGTCCAGATTGAGGTAGAGTCCAGATTGAGGTAGAGTCCAGATTGAGGTAGAGCCCAGATTGAGGTAGAGTTCAGATTGAGGTAGAGTCCAGATTGAGGTAGAGTTCAGATTGAGGTAGAGTCCAGATTGAGGTAGAGTTCAGATTGAGTTAGAGTTCTGATTGAGGTAGAGCCCAGATTGAGGTAGAGTCCAGATTGAGGTAGAGTCCAGATTGATGTAGACCCCAGATTGAGGTAGAGTTCAGATTGAGGTAGTGTCCAGATTGAGGTAGAGTCCAGATTGAGGTAGAGTCCAGATTGAGGTAGAGCCCAGATTGAGGTAGAGTTCAGATTGAGGTAGAGTCCAGATTGAGGTAGAGTTCAGATTGAGGTAGAGCCCAGATTGAGGTAGAGCCCAGATTGAGGTAGAGTCCAGATTGAGGTAGAGTCCAGATTGATGTAGACCCCAGATTGAGGTAGAGTCCAGATTGAGGTAGAGTCCAGATTGAGGTAGAGTTCAGATTGAGGTAGAGCCCTGATTGAGTCTGAGTCTTTCATTTTTCCCCCGCTGCCAACATGCCATGAGTGTTTGGAGGAGACACCTGTGTTCCCCTCGGTATATGTCGCTCTGTAGAAACTTGCTCTCTTTCCAACTTGGAAAGATCTATCTATCTATCTATCTGGAAATATCTATCTATCTATCTATCTATCTATCTAGATGTATCATATTACATCTATTTAAGATATAAATATATTATATATTATATAGGAGACTATATTATATATATTATATATATTACATTGTTTAATGGATATATCAGTATATCTATCTATCTATTTAAGATATATCAGTGAACCCGTTTTGGGTTCATTGAGAGAGATTTGGGCTCCCAGTAAATTGGCTTGATGAGAGAAGAGGAGTTCTTAATTATTTTAGAAAGGATTTAGTCTGGCTTGGATTTACAATCAGAGGTGTACAGTTCTTTATAGAAGCGGGATAATCTTTGATTGATTAATTTGGGTTCTGATAGTAATTCCCCTGTTTCAGATTCAATAGTTGCTATATCCGCTAATTGATCATTACTGCCTAGCTTGTTACCATGGAAGTAATGGTTGAGTCTAACTCGATGGATGACAAATTCTGCTCTCTGTCTTATCAATAGATGTAGTTCTGTCTTGACTTTGGAAAGAGTAATAGCTACCTGGTCTGAAAAAGGTGTTTGTTGAGAACACTGTAACGCAGTTAACATTTCCAATTCTGATATCTTCTTTAATTGTGATTTATTCAGTCCAGATTTATTCAGCAGTTGCATTATTATTAATAAAACCTTTGGTGGCATCCCATAGAATCCAGGGGTCATCCACTGAATTTTTATTGATCATTATGAATTAATTTAGTTCAATTTAAAATTGATCACAGAATGTAGGATTTTGTAGTAATGAAACGTTGAAACGCCATCTTGTGGCTCTTTTAGGAGATTCTAAGACTTGGAGTTGGCAGTAGGAAGCGTGGTCAGACAGGCTCATATGTCAACTTAATATTTTCTTAATTCAAGAAAATAGATGTGTATATAATAGTATGAAATCGATTAGTGAGAATGATTTCTGCCTGTTTGAGTAGAAAGTATTATAACTATTAGACAATATAATAATAACCAAGTCCTGGACTATAGACAATAATAATAATAATAATAATAATAATAATAATAATAATAATAATAATAATAATAATAATAATAGTTTTCCTTTTACCAAATTGAGGGGGTGTCTTCATAATTGTCTTTGCCAGCCATAGAGTCCCAGCTCTTCTCTGTCCTGGCACCCCGATGTTGGAACCAGCTTCCCCCTGAAGCTGTCCTGGCACCCCGATGTTGGAACCAGCTTCCCCCTGAAGCTGTCCTGGCACCCCGATGTTGGAACCAGCTTCCCCCTGAAGCTGTCCTGGCACCCCGATGTTGGAACCAGCTTCCCCCTGAAGCTGTCCTGGCACCCCGATGTTGGAACCAGCTTCCCCCTGAAGCTGTCCTGGCACCCCGATGTTGGAACCAGCTTCCCCCTGAAGCTGGGCTGGCACCCCGATGTTGGAACCAGCTTCCCCCTGAAGCTGTCCTGGCACCCCGATGTTGGAACCAGCTTCCCCCTGAAGCTGTCCTGGCACCCCGATGTTGGAACCAGCTTCCCCCTGAAGCTGTCCTGGCACCCCGATGTTGGAACCAGCTTCCCCCTGAAGCTGGGCTGGCACCCCGATGTTGGAACCAGCTTCCCCCTGAAGCTGTCCTGGCACCCCAATGTTGGAACCAGCTTCCACCTGAAGCTGGGCTGGCACCCCGATGTTGGAACCAGCTTCCCCCTGAAGCTGGGCTGGCACCCCGATGTTGGAACCAGCTTCCCTCTGAAGCTGTCCTGGCACCCCGATGTTGGAACCAGCTTCCCCCTGAAGCTAGGACAACAGAGTCCTTGCCCATCTTCCAAAAGCACCTGAAACCCTACCTCTTCAAATAGTATCTAAAATAATCCCCCTCCCCCCTCCAACAAAAATAATAAATTATTATAAAATAATATCCTGAACTAACACTTGCACTTGAAAGTGCTGAAAGTGCTGATAGCTACTTAATTGCGGAAAAGTTTACTTACTATGGTTGTGATATGTGGTTGTCCCACCTAGCTATCTTAAGATGAATGCACTAACTGTATGTTGACCACACGTACATGTTTTTCAATTATTGCCCCCACACTGCTCATATGGAAAGCCAAAAGGTTCAAATCGTTTTACCCGGAACGGGTCTTAACACTTGTATTATCATTTTTCACTTGCTTTTTTCAAGTGTCAAATGTCATTTTTTCTACACGTGATTTTTTCACCTGTCCAGTGTGCATTTACAGGTGATTAGAACGCTTGTTATGGTATTTTTACACATGTTCATTACACCTGTTCAATGTGCATTTACAGGTGATTAGAACGCTTTTTATGGTCATTTTTACACGTGTTCATTACACCTGTTCAGTGTGCATTTACAAGTGATTAGACACACTCTCCAGGATGCACCATGCCGGAGAAAGGAAAGATCTGGGGGGTCCTATCCTGCCCTCGTCTCTCATCGTGGCACCTCTCTCCTACTCTCACAGACTCTTTTTCCTGACCCTCGGTGCAAGCCTCGCCCACTTCCATTTCTCCTCCTGTCTTCAACTCACTCTGCTTACATTTTCTACCATTCTCCTTTAACAAACCATGTCCCTTTTTTCTGCCTTAGATAACTGCGCCACTCAGGAGGAGAAATGGAAGTGGGCGAGGCTTGCACCGAGGGTCAGGAAAAGAGTCTGTGAGAGTAGGAGAGAAGTTTTTGGAAAAAGTGGCCCCTTGCCTTTTGGCTGATCCATTTGTGGTTTCAGGGTGGGCGAAAACAGAGTTGGGTGCTGTGGAATCGGTGAAGGTAACCAGAAGTGGTCTAGTGATAATTGTTTGTGTTTCTGCTGGTCAAAGGGAATGGGGGCAATAATTAAATGAATGGGGGTAAGAGATGTGAATTGTTTTGCTCTCAAGAAAAGGGCGCCATTGAAAGGCGTGATTACTGGGGTAGTGGTAAATGTGAAAGCTGACCAACTGAAGCGGAAGATTCCCGGTGCTTGTGATGCTTGTGGTTTGGTGCGACGCAGACAGGAGAAACAGAAGAGTCATTGTCTGTTCTTTTGAGTTTTGATGTTGAGTCGTTGCCCGACAAAGTGATGTTAGGATATATAAGTTATCCTGTATGAGCTTTGTACCGAATACATTACGTTGTTACAGGTGTCAAGCTTATGGCCATGTGGCCGCAGTGTGTAGGAGGGAGGTTCCTAGGTGTGAGAAGTGTGCAGAAGGGCATGAGACAAAGGAATGTGTAGCATTGAGGAAAGTACATTTACATTTTAGTCATTTAGCCAGAGCGACTTATAGTTAGTGAGTATATACATTATTTATTTATTTTTCATACTGGCCCCCCGTGGGATTCGAACCCACAACCCTGGCGTTGCAAATGCCATGCTCTACCAACTGAGCTACATCCCTGCCGGCCATTCCCTCCCCTGCCCTGGACGACGCTGGGCCAATTGTGCGCCGCCCCATGGGTCTCCCGGTCGCGTCCGGCTACGACAGAGCCTGGATTTGAACCAGTGCCTTAGACCACTGCGCCACTCGGGAGTAGTGGTATGTGTTAATTGTAAGGGTGCCCATAAGCTGGGGAGCAGAAATGTCCCATGCGAGAGAGGCAGGTTGAGGTTTCCAGGGCTAGAGTAGCACAGAAGTTGTCATATGCTGAGGCAGTGAAGAAAGTAGAGGAAGATGGGTCAAGGGGGAGGGATCCTGAGAGGAGTGGTGAGAGTAGTAGATATGTACCAGTACAGAGGGATAAACCAACAAGTGATATATGTTTCAGTAAGATTGGATTTTTAGCATTTATAGCAATGGTTATCAACTGTACTGCAGGGATGGAACGTAAGTCTCAGAAAATAGAGGTTGACTTGACATCAGAAGAGTTACAATGTGTGTCAAGTGGCGGTGTCCCATCCTCTCAGGCTGTTGGCCTGAAGTAGGACTAAATATATTTAAATAGTGGAGTATGTTTTTTTATGTTTTGTGAGTGTAGTGTTAGATGGTAGGGTATTAGTATTATTATTATTATTTTATTTTTTAATAAATATGTATTTTCTAAAGCAAAGTATAAGGGAGTTATACTCCAGTCTAGTAGATGGCGGTAATGCAACATTTATTGGATGCCAACCGCCGTGAAACCTCATCAGAGAAAAGAAGAACAACGTGTGACATTAAGAAGACAGGCGCTTTATTCACCTGTTCATGCAAAAGGACATGTGGAAGAATCACGTGTAAAAATGTACACCAAGCGATTAGAATGCTTGAATATTGTATTTTCAGACGCATGAAATTGCGCCACCGCACACGTTTTGAACGCCTGTGTAGTAACACTTTGTACCTGGCACCTGAACGTACCACTTTGGAGCCCTTTCCCACATGCACTTTGTTTGACTTCCGGCCTGTCGCGTTGGATCGCTTACTCAGGGAGGGAGGAGATGTTGCTAAATATGGATCAAATTGTTAAAATTAGTAATTGACATTTACAGAATGTAAACGATACAGCAAGTCGAAATTAAAACGAGTGGTTCCACATAGCATTACAAATACCAAGCTGACGCTGGCTAGCTAGCTTTTTTTCATTGAAATAGCATGGCTGGTTAGCTAGCTAGCACTAGAGTCTTCTGTCTAGCCTGTAACTAATGGTTGTTACGTTGTGGAACAGAGCAATAGGTCTTTTTACTTGTCATTTGGTTGAGACTAACATTAGTTTAGAAAGTAACTTAACTGTTTACTTTGTGTACATTTGTTGTGTTATTGGTTTGCTTTGCTAGTTAGCAAACTGAGTTTTATTTGCTGAAGTTGGCTAGCTAGTGGCTAATGTTTTAGGAGAACAGGCTAGCTCCCTGTAGAATCTAGACAATAGAGGATGGGGAATAAGATCTGGGCCCGTATCTCTAAAGAATTTTTGTGCAAAAAGTGGCTCCTAGCGGCCAAATTCTAAGAAAATTCTCAGAGGCATGACGTTTTCTTAGAATTTCCCCTAAAAGTGACACGAAAATCCCAGTTAATATAAACGCTATTCCTCAAGAGTCCTAGCGCTTAAAAGGGCTCCTAAGGCGAGATCTGCTAAGAGCAGGGAAGAGGACTTTTAGTGGCTTAGGAGTTACCCTAAGCAGCTGCACAAAATGGCCAACAGAGGAGGCAGGAGAGATGTCCTGCAAACACTGGATGACAGGGAATTATTGAGACGCTACAGATTGGATCGTGCAGGAATCATGTTTGTGGTGGATCTCCTTAGAGATGCAATTACTTCACCAACTCGACGCCACAACGCTATTACACCGGAGAAGAAAGTAATCACAACCCTGAGGTATTTGGCAACAGGGAAAATGCAACAATGCAGCAGTGATGACTTGGGTCTGTCCCAATCCTCCGTCAGCAGAGTCATCACCCAAACACTGACAGCTTTGTCACAACCTAATATTGTGACACAATTTGTTTCATTCCCGCTGGATGCCCGCACTTTACACACACATAAAAGGGCATTTATGGACATTGCAGGATTCCCTGGCGTTGTGGGTGTAATTGATGGAACACATGTGAGAATAATTGCGCCATCAGAGGACGTGGCTAATTGCCACTTGTTAGGGGACAGTGGCTACCCATGCAAACCATGGCTCCTTACACCTTACCTCCAGCCACGCCAAGGGCCCCAACTAAACTATAACAGGTAAGCCAAACAATACAAAAATCATGGAAATGAAATGCAAGCAATATGTTAGAGCATCCAAGTAGTGCAATATTTCCATCAAATAATTAAAGGTCTGTATTCTATTGTAGGGCCCACAAGACAACAAGAGCGGTGGTGGAGCGTGGCATAGGCCAGCTTAAGAGGCGCTTTCATGTTCTCCACGGAGAGGTGCGGCTGAGGCCTGAAAAAGTCAGCAAACTCATCATAGCCTGTGCAATATTACACAATATTTGCAAGGTTAGACAGATTGCAGAACCTCTGGAGGATGGCGATGAGGATGGAGACAACGATGAGGATGGTGGTGAAGAAGATATTCACATTCCACAGGGGAACCTAGCCCAGAGTGGACTGCCTTACAGGGCAAACTTCACAAATTTACATTTCAGGCAAGCTGTAGCCCCATGTCATTTGAGAACTTGTGATGGTATTAAGAACTACCACAGTTTTACTGCACATCACCTGCAACTGTTAAATGCAAGACACAGAACACAATCTCTAAATGGTTTATTTTTTAGGTGTTCAATTTTAAGGCGGTAGTACTCCTCCTGAAGGGAAAGGACTTTTTTTTGTTGTTCAAACACATCAATTGTGAGTTGCAATCTTCTCTCCTGCAGGGATGCTGACGGAGCAGGTGCTGCGGATGGGAATGGTGTTTGATCCGCCGGGCTATCCTGAGTAGCAGCTGCAGATGGTTCAGGCGGCAAACTTGATGGGCCCGGTTCTTGTGATGGCTCCATGCTACAGAAATACATAGGCCTAGTTTAATTATTGTTTTGATTAAATTAATTTAATACAATAAGCATGGATAACACATGAAATTGCTTCTGCAATGAATAAACACTGTTGATATGAATAACCCTGTGTCCTACCTTTGCTGCATTTCAAGGGCCTGCATCATTGACGTGTCAATGCCTGTTGGCAGCCCAGTGACACTGACCTCAGAGTGTCCCAGGACTTGAAAGACAGTGTCGGCCACCTGGGACAGCCGCTTTGCAGGTGGTCCACCCCCTAGAAAGAAACAGTCAATGAACACAGTACTTAGGCATGTAAATTAACTTTGCCAGCAGGAGCAAATTGCCAGATTATGTGGTAGGCCATAGTATTTTGCTCACCTGTGAGTGAGGATTCCCGCTTGTGTGCTGCAATCTCATCTTTTGCCTTGGACTGCAGCACATACCACCTTTTCTCACAATCGTCGCCTGTCCGCACCACCAGTGGAAAAGAGGCATTGATTGTTTGGGATATTGTGTCCCAGGCGCGCCTCTTGCCTTGGCTAGTGACAGTTGGGCCAAATTTTCCTCGTAACATACCTTTATGTTCGTTCTCCAACTGGGCCAGCAACAAACCTTGCTCCTCAGTCCAGTTCGGCTTGCGATTCCTTTTTTTCTCCATTTTCTGTGTTTGTAGGATATTTGTTAACAAGCCTTCATAAATAGACCAGCCAGCAATCACAGACATTGTTAAAAGCTGAGCTGTGTTACCCTCGTTAAGTTCACACTGAGTTGTAACGTTGCAATTTCTACTTCATTAAGGACAGCCCCTTGAGATAGGCCATCTTGTTTTCAATGGGGTCCATATGGAAGTGAAAGTACAAAATATGCCAGCTAGGATATTAATATGAGCAAATGAGACACAAATCATTATTTGAACAGGGTGTAATGAGCTTAAGTTTTCACATATTTTAGATTCTAATGTTAGGCTATAACCCCTACAGCTTACTATTCATTTTCCAGATATTTTCTTGAATGTGAAATATTATTTACAATTATAGTCTGCATAAGATTAGAGTGTATAATTATGTTTATTGATTTGAGGGTACATCCTTTGCTCATTATCACCAAAAGTTCATTTTCATCAAACTTGTAGGATCAACCAATCACGGCTTTTGAAATGATGACTCATACCTAGCAACGGGGTCAACCACACCTCCTCACTAAGATAGGATTTTTCATCCATTCCTGGCTCAGAGTTCACTGAAAATGTTCTGGAATCACTTCTAAGCTAAAACTCCTGGCAAGGAATTTTTAGGTTAAGTTAGGAGCTCTCTGAGAGGATTCTCAGAATCTTTAAGGATACGGGCCCTGATGTGCAGCTGCTTCTATCTGGCTGTTGCAGTGCCCAGACGAGGTGAGAGCAAACTGTTACAGACTGTTGCAGTGCCCAGACGAGGTGAGAGCAAACTGTTACAGACTGTTGCAGTGCCCAGACGAGGTGAGAGCAAACTGTTACAGACTGTTGCAGTGCCCAGACGAGGTGAGAGCAAACTGTTACAGACTGTTGCAGTGCCCAGACGAGGTGAGAGCAAACCGCTACAGAGATAAAAAGGTAAGCTCTCTATCTTGAGTAGCTAGATTTCTATGTTGAACCCAATGCAATAGATATTTTATTGGCTTGCTAAATGAGCTACTTTTCCTGAAAATGTCTATCTGATAAAGTTGTTAGTTCTAGTTGTTGTTCTTATGCAATGTCCAGGAAATGTTACAGCCACAACATCGTAATCAAGTACTCAAGCACCTGCAGACCAGCGAGGAGGAGCAGGATAGCCTATAGAACAACTACTAGCTAGTTACAGCAGAATGAGCTGCTTTTCCTGAAAATGTTTATCTGATAAAACTACACTCTCAGAACAAAAGGTGCTATCTAGAACCTAAAATTGTTATTCGGCTGCCCCCATAGGATAACTTTTTGAAGAACCCTTGTTGGTTCCAGGTAGAACCCTTTTAGTACCAAGTACCTGGAACCAAAAAGGGTTCTACCTGGAACCAAAAAGGGTTCTACCTGGAACCAAAAAGGGTTCTACCTGGAACCAAAAAGGGTTCTACCATTGGGGACAGCCGAAGAACCCTTTTGGAACCCTTTTTTCTAAGAGTGTATCTAGTTGTTGTTGTTCTAATGCAATGTTACAATGTCACAGCTACAACATGATGATCATGTAGTCAAGCATCCGAAGACCAGCGAGGACGAGGGAAGCCTGCTTTGGATGAGCAAGCTAGAACAATAACAACCAGCTGTATCAGGTAGACATGTTCAGGAAAAGCAGGGAGAGAGCAAGCTAGAACAATAACAACCAGCTATATCAGGTAGACATGTTCAGGAAAATAAAAAGCAGGGAGAGAGCAAGCTAGTAGTAGTGACATTATTATTTGAAACCACCAAATGCCCACAATCTGTATCTGTGTTATATTTTAAGTAATAAGGCACCTCAGGGGTTTGTGGTATATGGCCAATATACCGCAGCTGAGGGCTGTTATGCAAGACGCAACACAGAGTGCCTGGATACAGCCCTTAGCCGTGGTATATTGGCCATATACCACAAACCCCCAAGGTGCCTTATTGCTATTAAAAACTGGTTACCAACGTAAATACAACAGTAAACAAGTAATATTGACTCATACCCGTGGTATACGGTCTGATATACCACGGCTTGCTATCTGTCTCATGTTGTAGCGATCATCAACATGAACAAGGCTGAATTCTGTTGAATTGTCAACTGGACTAAATTCTTATTAGGAAGATGTTGCTGTTCAGAATGCCATGTTTATGACTGTTGCTGTTCACAGGAATCTCCCAATGCTATGTTGAAGGAGCACCATGAATGAAGGAGGGGGAGGAAACAGACAGATACTTTCTGCCTTCACCAAGTCATACAACTCACTTTTATGATTTTATGTTGCCTTTTTTAATGTTTGCTAAAATGATGTATGTTTTGTACTGTTACTTTTTACATGCTGAAACAGTCTCATTAGTTTTGGGCTAGACTATGATCTGTAAATGTCTACTACCCTTTAAAAAAAAGTTGTTGATGAATGAAATTAGCACCGTTTCTGAACTTGGACAATGTCAGGGAATAAGCAGGTAAATGTACAGCCTATCAATGACAAAAGAAACGGTGCAGAGGTAGCCTTAACATAACATTAGATATTTGCATTTTATGTACTGGACAGAGGGCTAAGCCAGCTATTCTCAAAACATTGGATTACCAACTTGAGCGATGACGTCTCAGTTTGCAGCACGTTTTCACATGGACGTATATACACTGAACAAAAATATAAATGGAACATGTAAAGTATGAAAATGTATGCACTTACTGTAAAGTTGCTCTGGATAAGAGCATCTGCTAAATTAAATGTAAAATGTAAAGTGTTGGTGTCATATTTCATGAGCTTGTCATACCTATATGCATTATGGGGTATATTGAGACAGAATGGAAAGTATTGAGATGTACTTTATTATCACATGGTACCCTAAATAATAACTACACCAAACTTCCCACAGAACAAGGAGACCCATTGGAAACGTTTCATAGAGTCATCATGGATTTAGTGTAAAATCAGTCCCAGCAGCCTATTTTCAAGTTGGCCTCCATTCATTTCAATGTGGAGGAACTGAATAGATTTTTCAAAGCCATAAAGGAATAGATATTGGTGTAATAAGACCAGTAAAGACTGAAAATGTGTGTTACTGTGAGGAACATGCTGAAAGATAGACCAGAGATGTGAGTTACTATATATGTATTTAGCAAAATATTACCAGAGGGTCTGCTAAATGGCGCCCCCTAATGGCTTTGACTGTGGGCGGGGGTCGGCCCCCTCCTGGGTTTCCCCAGCCCGTGCAGGGAGCTGGCTGGATGTAGTGGCGCCCCCTAATGGACTTGGCGGGGGTCGGCCCCCTCCTGGGTTTCCCCAGCCCGTGCAGGGAGCTGGCTGGATGTAGTGGCGCCCCCTAATGGACTTGGCGGGGGTCGGTCCCCTCCTGGGTTTCCCCAGCCCGTGCAGGGAGCTGGTTGGATGTAGTGGCGCTCCCTGGTGGCCATAGGTGGGAGTTAGGACCCCTCCGGGGGTTGGCCCACACTCCCTGGGCCCTCTCCCCCCATCTCCTTGGGGCAGGGAGCTGGCTGGATGAGGTGGCCGCGGGCGGGGGTCGGCCCCCCCATGTCCGGAGGTCAGCTCCTGCTCTCTGGGCCGGCCCCAGCCCTCTCTGGGTTTATTTAGTGGCGCCCCCTGGTGGCCACGGGCAGGGGTCGGGCTTTCTCCGGTGGTCGGCCCCCCCTCCCTGGGTTGGCCCATCCCTCTCTGGCAGTCTCCCCCCCTCTTCCTGGTGCAGAGAGTAGCGTGGATGTAGTGGCGCCACCTGGTGGTCGGGGGCAGGCCCCCCTCTCCCTGGGTAGGCCCCATCCCTCTCTGGCACTCTCCCCCGATCTCCCTAATGCAGGGAGCTGGCTGGATGTACTGCTGCCCCCTAGTGGCCATGGGCTGGGGTAGGCACCCCTCTCATGGGGTCGGGCCCCCCTCCCTGGGTCAGCCTCAGCCCTCTCTGGCCCTCTCCCCCATATCGCTGGGGAAGGGTGCTGGCTGGATGTAGTGGCGCCCCCTGGTGGCCTTGGCCAGCGGTGGGGCGTTCTCCCCTCCTTCAGAGCATCAGCCCCCGTCCCCCGGGGGTCGGCCCATCCAGTCTCTGGAGCGAGACTCTAGACAGAGTCTCTGGGTTAGAGCGTTCTAATCACCTGTAAATGCACACTGGACAGGTGTAAAGAACACGTGTGAAAATGACCATAACAAGCATTCAAATCACCTGTAAACTCACACTTGACAGGTGAAAAGAAGATGACTTTTGACACTTGAAAAAAGCAAGTGAAAAATGATAATTACAAGTGTTAAGCCGTATTCCGGGTAAGACGATTTGAACCTTTTGGCTTTCCATACTAATCGAACACAGAGTGGCTTTCACATTTTTTGCTCCATGCTGTGAATCCACACCGCTCGATGCGTCTGTCAAGTCATCTCAATTTATTACTTTTGCCTGGCTGGCATACATAGTAGTTTCCGTGTGACGTGGAGGAGCTTGCTAAGACATCACATTCAAAATGACAGTACTGCTTCACTTTAGTTAAAAAAAAAAAAAAACGGTAGTTTTCGATGGGCATAACTCAAAGCTCAATAGTAGCCGACGGGGGGACAAGTGGATACCATGTCCATGGGGTATGTTGCTAGTGAATGCTAGCTAGTTAACCAGTAGTGTCCTCAAGACATGCCCTTCTAATCGACTTGCTATGGCTAGTTTCCTATCATAGGGCGGTTTTTCAAGCTAGCCAGCCTAGCAAACAGTATAGTATGATGGCAAGACAGTGACCCATTAGTGTGCTGTTTTTTAAATTAATATTAATTTAGCAAAAATCAGCAACTTGGACAGCTGCCTTTTACTGAGATCTAGACTGCCTTCCGCTCTGTAACGTTATGTCTGTGATAATGAGGAGGCGCTGACACATCTGTTTTCTCGTCTGATTGGCAAACTAAATAATCCGCTATACTGTTTACAACCTATCGGTTGAGTTTTGGGACTGACTTCACACTACTTCTGCAGTGACATGTTATTAGAAGATAAAGTTATTTGGTTATGTTTATGTAATATATGTGTGTGAAGGACGCGAACCCGGGACCTCTGCCTTGCTAGCACACCTGACCGCCCTACTGAAGCGATTTACCGGTCGTCACCATGTGCCACGTATGTCATTGGATGTTAATAAGCAGTGGTCAAGCGCAATTGTTTTTAGGCGAGGGGAGTGCCAAAAACTGTCAAAGACGTCATTTCCTCAATCAACGTTTGGTACCGACAGATGTAGCCAATTGAAAAGCCAGCCTGTCAATATAGAACAGGGATCGTCAACTAGCTGCTATAGAATATGAATGAAATGCATCCTCCAATTGGTCAACTAGCTGCTATAGAATATGGATGAAATGCATCCTCCAATTGGTCAACTAGCTGCTATAGAATATGGATGAAATGCATCCTCCAATTGGTCAACTAGCTGCTATAGAATATGGATGAAATGCATCCTCCAATTGGTCAACTAGCTGCTATAGAATATGGATGAAATGCATCCTCCAATTGGTCAACTAGCTGCTATAGAATATGGATGAAATGCATCCTCCAATTGGTCAACTAGCTGCTATAGAATATGAATGAAATGCATCCTCCAATTGGTCAACTAGCTGCTATAGAATATGGATGAAATGCATCCTCCAATTGGTCAACTAGCTGCTATAGAATATGGATGAAATGCATCCTCCAATTGGTCAACTAGCTGCTATAGAATATGAATGAAATGCATCCTCCAATTGGTCAACTAGCTGCTATAGAATATGAATGAAATGCATCCTCCAATTGGTCAACTAGCTGCTATAGAATATGAATGAAATGCATCCTCCAATTGGTCAACTAGCTGCTATAGAATATGGATGAAATGCATCCTCCAATTGGTCAACTAGCTGCTATAGAATATGGATGAAATGCATCCTCCAATTGGTCAACTAGCTGCTATAGAATATGGATGAAATGCATCCTCCAATTGGTCAACTAGCTGCTATAGAATATGGATGAAATGCATCCTCCAATTGGTCAACTAGCTGCTATAGAATATGGATGAAATGCATCCTCCAATTGGTCAACTAGCTGCTATAGAATATGAATGAAATGCATCCTCCAATTGGTCAACTAGCTGCTATAGAATATGAATGAAATGCATCCTCCAATTGGTCAACTAGCTGCTATAGAATATGAATGAAATGCATCCTCCAATTGGTCAACTAGCTGCTATAGAATATGAATGAAATGCATCCTCCAATTGGTCAACTAGCTGCTATAGAATATGAATGAAATGCATCCTCCAATTGGTCAACTAGCTGCTATAGAATATGAATGAAATGCATCCTCCAATTGGTCAACTAGCTGCTATAGAATATGAATGAAATGCATCCTCCAATTGGTCAACTAGCTGCTATAGAATATGAATGAAATGCATCCTCCAATTGGTCAACTAGCTGCTATAGAATATGAATGAAATGCATCCTCCAATTGGTCAACTAGCTGCTATAGAATATGAATGAAATGCATCCTCCAATTGGTCAACTAGCTGCTATAGAATATGGATGAAATGCATCCTCCAATTGGTCAACTAGCTGCTATAGAATATGGATGAAATGCATCCTCCAATTGGTCAACTAGCTGCTATAGAATATGGATGAAATGCATCCTCCAATTGGTCAACTAGCTGCTATAGAATATGAATGAAATGCATCCTCCAATTGGTCAACTAGCTGCTATAGAATATGAATGAAATGCATCCTCCAATTGGTCAACTAGCTGCTATAGAATATGAATGAAATGCATCCTCCAATTGGTCAACTAGCTGCTATAGAATATGAATGAAATGCATCCTCCAATTGCAACGTCTGCCAGTGACCACACATATTGTCTCAATAACAGTTTCTATTTTTAAAACCCTCAAACACCAAGTTAGGCGTACCTCATTTCACAATAGGTCATCGTCACTGTCAATCGGGAATGATAATTCTTCACGTTTTACCAGTGAAACTGCATCTGTGTGCCAGTCATTTGATCTCAATCAGTTTCATGGGAATATGCATTTAGATCTTCTTCAATTACTGTTTCGTGAGCGAATTAGAGCAGATGATCTCAACAAACTATTAGCCTTTCTTGTGTTATGTTTCAATCAAAGCATATATCCTGTTATCCTGTGGCCTAGTATCCTGTGGCCTAGTATCCTGTGGCCTAGTATCCTGTGGCCTAGTATCCTGTGGCCTAGTGGAATACTGTTGAGTTTTGGCGCATGATATTTTTTTGTTTGGAATATTCAGCTTCAGTTTACCATCCTAAAATGTCATTATAAATGAGGTGTTTTTGGTGTAAGGTCTACTATGCTATTACATTCGGTTCTGTTATGTAGAATACTAATGAATCATTATGTGATCTTCCAAGACATTGATTCAGCTTTGATCTTAATTTTACTGAAAGAGCACAATCATGTTCTATTTAAGCAATAAGGCCTCAGGAGGTGTGGTGTATACCACATCTAAGGGCTGTTATTAAGCACGACGCAACGTGGAGTGCCTGGACACAGCCCTTAGCCGTGGTATATTGGCCATATACCACAAACCCCCGAGGTGCCTTATTGCTATTATAAACTGGTTACCAACGTAATTAGAACAGTAAAAATACATGTTTTGTCATACCCATGGTAGACGGTCTGATATACCACGGCTGACAGCCAATCAGCATTCAGAGCTCGAACCACCCAGTTTATAATTGTGATGATAATAAGTGATGTGCGTGATTATTATGCGTAGGCTGCAGATCGTGATGAGAGGTCATTTGAAGTGATTGGAGTCGCCCTTAAAGGGACGGGAGGGTCAGCGGCAGGATCGCCCAATAACGTTAAAGGGACGGGAGGGTCAGCGGCAGGATCGCCCAATAACGTTAAAGGGACGGGAGGGTCAGCGGCAGGATCGCCCAATAACGTTAAAGGGACGGGAGGGTCAGCGGCAGGATCGCCCAATAACGTTAAAGGGACGGGAGGGTCAGCGGCAGGATCGCCCAATAACGTTAAAGGGACGGGAGGGTCAGCGGCAGGATCGCCCAATAACGTTAAAGGGACGGGAGGGTCAGCGGCAGGATCGCCCAATAACGTTAAAGGGACGGGAGGGTCAGCGGCAGGATCGCCCAATAACGTTAAAGGGACGGGAGGGTCAGCGGCAGGATCGCCCAATAACGTTAAAGGGACGGGAGGGTCAGCGGCAGGATCGCCCAATAACGTTAAAGGGACGGGAGGGTCAGCGGCAGGATCGCCCAATAACGTTAAAGGGACGGGAGGGTCAGCGGCAGGATCGCCCAATAACGTTAAAGGGACGGGAGGGTCAGCGGCAGGATCGCCCAATAACGTTAAAGGGACGGGAGGGTCAGCGGCAGGATCGCCCAATAACGTTAAAGGGACGGGAGGGTCAGCGGCAGGATCGCCCAATAACGTTAAAGGGACGGGAGGGTCAGCGGCAGGATCGCCCAATAACGTTAAAGGGACGGGAGGGTCAGCGGCAGGATCGCCCAATAACGTTAAAGGGACGGGAGGGTCAGCGGCAGGATCGCCCAATAACGTTAAAGGGACGGGAGGGTCAGCGGCAGGATCGCCCAATAACGTTAAAGGGACGGGAGGGTCAGCGGCAGGATCGCCCAATAACGTTAAAGGGACGGGAGGGTCAGCGGCAGGATCGCCCAATAACGTTAAAGGGACGGGAGGGTCAGCGGCAGGATCGCCCAATAACGTTAAAGGGACGGGAGGGTCAGCGGCAGGATCGCCCAATAACGTTAAAGGGACGGGAGGGTCAGCGGCAGGATCGCCCAATAACGTTAAAGGGACGGGAGGGTCAGCGGCAGGATCGCCCAATAACGTTAAAGAAGTCAAACCAACTTGTGGTGCTGAAGGATAGCTCTGCCGTTCGGCCAGTTCAGGAACAAACATCAATAGTTTACAGTAGACCTATACCCTATTAGGCATAAGACTACATGGTGTAGCTATTGGTAGGCACACAGCCTACAGTTCATCATTCACTCCCCCACCGTATTGGTAGGCTATAGCCTAATGTAAATACAAATACATATAGCTTTAATATCATGGCGCTGTTTACGAGGAGAGCTTTATTGTGAGTAGGCAATTCATTGTATTGTGTAGCTAACACGCTGTATCATAAATAAACGTTGATTTGGTTAGCTTGAACAC
Organism: Coregonus ussuriensis; assembly: GCA_031479575.1. NCBI lineage: Eukaryota > Metazoa > Chordata > Actinopteri > Salmoniformes > Salmonidae > Coregonus > Coregonus ussuriensis. The sequence goes on along the minus strand of CM062506.1, from coordinate 43,352,654 downwards.
ATGGTTACAATATACCCTATTACAGAAGCTTGAACACATGGTTACAATATACCCTATTACAGAATACAAGAGAACAGAGAGCAACGATCCATTCGTAGAATTTATTTGCATAGTTTAAACATGCTATTAAATCAATTGACCAAGTAGTGAACGTAAATCATTACTACGTAGAATGGCAGGAAATTTGTTTTTAAAACAGCCATCTAATCAAGCTTTTGGTGTGGTGTATTCATGCATTTCAATAAACTATAACCTAAATGCATTATTTCCTCCAACTTGGCCCAGTTCACATTTCCAATTGCCCACCCTGACATACCAATGGGTCCTGCGTCTCAACCAACAGCCAATACAGGCTAAATATCCACAGCAGGGCTACAGGAACTTCCAGAGAGGGTCAGGCTCCTTGGGCGTTCCAGAGAGGGTCAGGCTCCTTGGGCGTTCCAGAGAGGGTCAGGCTCCTTGGGCGTTCCAGAGAGGGTCAGGCTCCTTGGGCGTTCCAGAGAGGGTCAGGCTCCTTGGGCGTTCCAGAGAGGGTCAGGCTCCTTGGGCGTTCCAGAGAGGGTCAGGCTCCTTGGGCGTTCCAGAGAGGGTCAGGCTCCTTGGGCGTTCCAGAGAGGGTCAGGCTCCTTGGGCGTTCCAGAGAGGGTCAGGCTCCTTGGGCTTTGCAGCGGCCACTCTGGTTTGGATGTCCTCGGCAGAATGTGTCACTGTAACCAAGTGGTCACATGTCATTCTAGGTTCCACTGTGCAAGAGGGATCCATGGAGTTTTATGAACATCAATGCAGACACACAGTGAATTTTCTTTCAATGTTCTGATTGGTCAAAGTGAAGAAAGAGAAGACACCTCTATTTACCTCACATAGACTACAGTTCTTCATCATTCATCATCATCATCACTCCCCCACCAGAGAGAAGACACCTCCACAGTTCTTCAGGCTGCTATACATATTTATTTGGTTTGTCATTCTATCATTTCAGATGGAATTTTAGTGCTAATTAAATATATAATTTATTTAGAAGTTATCAGAATACATTTTCCAGAAATAGTTTTACCAGCTCTGTGTATTCTGAAAGTGAAAAGATGAGGGAGCGCTGCTCCTCTGTGCTCTGGCAGTACCACACCCCTGCTAAGAAGGTGCAGTTCTGTAATCTGCAGACTGCAATTCCCCAAATCATCACAGTGCTGCGCTAGAGTTCCGTAACCAGAGAGGATGGAACCAATGACTGTATATATGAATGGACAAAACCATCGATCACGTGGCACCATTCATTCCTATGTGAAGAGTCAATAGTGCATTGAAGCCAAATGAAGCTGGCGTCTCATGGAGACATAACCCGTACCGTGTAGCTCAGTTGGTAGCATGGTGCTTGCAACGCCAGGGTTGTGGGTTCGATTCCCATGGGAGGCCAGTAAGAAAAATGTATGCACTCAGTAACTGTAAGTCGCTCTGGATAAGAGCGTCTGCTAAATGACTAAAATGTAAATAACATGCACAGTTTGAGCAACTCCTTGACGTGACGTTGCAGGCTAGCTCAGTGCTGCCCCCTCTCGTTGAGTAACTCAAGTTAAAGGCTGACCGGGGTGCTGCAGGGTGCCATTAGCAACTCAATTTTGTTTAAAATAATCAGTTGAAGGACATACATCTGGTGTGTTAGAAGCAATTTTTTAGTACTATGATTGTCTTCAAATTGTGTATTTATTTACACCAAGATTGACCACGGAGATTGCCATTTTTCAGTTCACTATCCAATCTTCTGCTAACAATTCCAGCAGTACCCCGGTTGGCCTAGAACCTCCGTGGCTTCAATGAGAGGGGCCAGTCGGTCTCCCCTGCATGAAACCTACTGTCAAATATTTTATATAACTTATTAGGCTACTCTATTTAATTCCAGATCCAAGAGAACTCTCCTGCACACAGTGCTGGTTTGGAGCCATTATTTGACTTCATCCTATCAATAGGAAACACCAGACTGGTGAGTTATTTTGAGTTACGGGGAGTTATGGGGAGTTATGGGGAGTTACGGGGAGTTACGGGGAGTTACGGGGAGTTATGGGGAGTTACGGGGAGTTACGGGACAGAGGTATTCTGGGGACAGAGGTATCCTGGAGACAGAGGTATTCTTTTACATCTATAACATACTTTTCTCATCCCTTTGGTATTTGGTATAATATACATTAATTTAAAAAAACAGAAGTTGGACGTTATGGAATAAAACAACCATTGTAATATAATAGGTATTCTCTTTCACAGACTGTATCAACAGTGTAGCTCAGTTGGTAGAGCATGGCGGTTGCAACGCCAGGGTTGTGGGTTCGATTCCCACGGGGGGCTAGTATGAAAATGTATGCACTCACTAACTGTAAGTCGCTCTGGATAAGAGCGTCTGCTAAATGACGTAAATGTAACAGGAACAGGTGTAGCCAGCCTGTCACTGTTTCTTTATGAACAGGTGTGTAGCCAGCCTGTCACTGTTTCTTTATGAACAGGTGTAGCCAGCCTGTCACTGTTTCTTTATGAACAGGTGTAGCCAGCCTGTCACTGTTTCTTTATGAACAGGTGTAGCCAGCCTGTCACTGTTTCTTTATGAACAGGTGTAGCCAGCCTGTCACTGTTTCTTTATGAACAGGTGTGTAGCCAGCCTGTCACTGTTTCTTTATGAACAGGTGTAGCCAGCCTGTCACTGTTTCTTTATGAACAGGTGTGTAGCCAGCCTGTCACTGTTTCTTTATGAACAGGTGTGTAGCCAGCCTGTCACTGTTTCTTTATGAACAGGTGTAGCCAGCCTGTCACTGTTTCTTTATGAACAGGTGTGTAGCCAGCCTGTCACTGTTTCTTTATGAACAGGTGTAGCCAGCCTGTCACTGTTTCTTTATGAACAGGTGTAGCCAGCCTGTCACTGTTTCTTTATGAACAGGTGTGTAGCCAGCCTGTCACTGTTTCTTTATGAACAGGTGTGTAGCCAGCCTGTCACTGTTTCTTTATGAACAGGTGTGTAGCCAGCCTGTCACTGTTTCTTTATGAACAGGTGTAGCCAGCCTGTCACTGTTTCTTTATGAACAGGTGTAGCCAGCCTGTCACTGTTTCTTTATGAACAGGTGTAGCCAGCCTGTCACTGTTTCTTTATGAACAGGTGTGTAGCCAGCCTGTCACTGTTTCTTTATGAACAGGTGTAGCCAGCCTGTCACTGTTTCTTTATGAACAGGTGTGTAGCCAGCCTGTCACTGTTTCTTTATGAACAGGTGTAGCCAGCCTGTCACTGTTTCTTTATGAACAGGTGTGTAGCCAGCCTGTCACTGTTTCTTTATGAACAGGTGTAGCCAGCCTGTCACTGTTTCTTTATGAACAGGTGTGTAGCCAGCCTGTCACTGTTTCTTTATGAACAGGTGTGTAGCCAGCCTGTCACTGTTTCTTTATGAACAGGTGTAGCCAGCCTGTCACTGTTTCTTTATGAACAGGTGTGTAGCCAGCCTGTCACTGTTTCTTTATGAACAGGTGTGTAGCCAGCCTGTCACTGTTTCTTTATGAACAGGTGTGTAGCCAGCCTGTCACTGTTTCTTTATGAACAGGTGTGTAGCCAGCCTGTCACTGTTTCTTTATGAACAGGTGTGTAGCCAGCCTGTCACTGTTTCTTTATGAACAGGTGTAGCCAGCCTGTCACTGTTTCTTTATGAACAGGTGTGTAGCCAGCCTGTCACTGTTTCTTTATGAACAGGTGTAGCCAGCCTGTCACTGTTTCTTTATAAACAGGTGTAGCCAGCCTGTCACTGTTTCTTTATGAACAGGTGTGTAGCCAGCCTGTCACTGTTTCTTTATGAACAGGTGTAGCCAGCCTGTCACTGTTTCTTTATGAACAGGTGTGTAGCCAGCCTGTCACTGTTTCTTTATGAACAGGTGTGTAGCCAGCCTGTCACTGTTTCTTTATGAACAGGTGTAGCCAGCCTGTCACTGTTTCTTTATGAACAGGTGTGTAGCCAGCCTGTCACTGTTTCTTTATGAACAGGTGTAGCCAGCCTGTCACTGTTTCTTTATGAACAGGTGTGTAGCCAGCCTGTCACTGTTTCTTTATGAACAGGTGTAGCCAGCCTGTCACTATTTCTTTATGAACAGGTGTAGCCAGCCTGTCACTGTTTCTTTATGAACAGGTGTGTAGCCAGCCTGTCACTGTTTCTTTATGAACAGGTGTAGCCAGCCTGTCACTGTTTCTTTATAAACAGGTGTAGCCAGCCTGTCACTGTTTCTTTATGAACAGGTGTGTAGCCAGCCTGTCACTGTTTCTTTATGAACAGGTGTAGCCAGCCTGTCACTGTTTCTTTATGAACAGGTGTGTAGCCAGCCTGTCACTGTTTCTTTATGAACAGGTGTGTAGCCAGCCTGTCACTGTTTCTTTATGAACAGGTGTAGCCAGCCTGTCACTGTTTCTTTATGAACAGGTGTGTAGCCAGCCTGTCACTGTTTCTTTATGAACAGGTGTAGCCAGCCTGTCACTGTTTCTTTATGAACAGGTGTGTAGCCAGCCTGTCACTGTTTCTTTATGAACAGGTGTAGCCAGCCTGTCACTGTTTCTTTATGAACAGGTGTAGCCAGCCTGTCACTGTTTCTTTATGAACAGGTGTAGCCAGCCTGTCACTGTTTCTTTATGAACAGGTGTGTAGCCAGCCTGTCACTGTTTCTTTATGAACAGGTGTAGCCAGCCTGTCACTGTTTCTTTATGAACAGGTGTGTAGCCAGCCTGTCACTGTTTCTTTATGAACAGGTGTGTAGCCAGCCTGTCACTGTTTCTTTATGAACAGGTGTGTAGCCAGCCTGTCACTGTTTCTTTATGAACAGGTGTAGCCAGCCTGTCACTGTTTCTTTATGAACAGGTGTAGCCAGCCTGTCACTGTTTCTTTATGAACAGGTGTGTAGCCAGCCTGTCACTGTTTCTTTATGAACAGGTGTGTAGCCAGCCTGTCACTGTTTCTTTATGAACAGGTGTGTAGCCAGCCTGTCACTGTTTCTTTATGAACAGGTGTGTGGGTACTGTGTACTCCTGCTGACAGCTGTTTTCGCCCTCTCCTCCGCTCACTCCAGAACAGAGAGAATGACCTGCTGAAGGACCTTCTGAAGGCCAACGTGGAGAAGGCAGTGAGGCTGGAGGTGTGGAGCACTAAGGCTCGACGGGTCAGAGAGCTGGAGGTGGTCCCCAGCAACATGTGGGGGGGGCAGGGGCTCCTGGGGGCCTCTGTACGCTTCTGTAGCTTCCAGGGAGCCAATGAGAACGTCTGGCACGTCCTGGTGAGTTAGGACAAGTCACAGAGGGGCCTCTGTTGTTGCTTTGTGATCATAGATTTTTTACATAGAATTCATGTAGCTTCATTTATAGGACTTTAAAGGCTTTTTACACATCAGACACCACATCATAAACCTCTGGGATTAAATAGGTATGAATGTTTTTTTTCCATAGGTTTGTAAAATCTGAAATGACAACTTCTTCCTTTTCTTTCAGGATGTAGAATCTAATTCCCCAGCAGCATTGGCTGGTTTGCAGGCACATCAAGACTTCATTGTTGGAGCGGACCAGGTGTTGCAAGATGTACGATTAAGACCAGTAACCTATAGTTTGCATGGAAAATCAACTTCACCAAATATCCACCACTTTTTCTAAGTTAGAAATTGCTGAAATATATTTTGTTGTTCATTGTTGGCTGGCATGTTTTTCTTCCCAGTTTGCCCTTTTTTTTTACTGAAGTGTCTATGATTGTGTTGTTTCACTCTGCAGTCTGAGGACTTGTTCTCCCTGATCAAGAGCAGCGAGGGCAAGCCTCTGAAGCTGCTGGTCTACAACACTCTGACAGACCTCTGTAGAGAGCTGGTGGTTACCCCTAATGCAGCCTGGGGCGGAGAGGGCAGGTAAGCCACTCTGACAGACCTCTGTAGAGAGCTAGTGGTTACCCCTAACGCAGCCTGGGGCGGAGAGGGCAGGTAAGCCACTCTCCACTCTGAGAGACCTCTGTAGAGAGCAGGTGGTGACCCCTAACGGAGCCTGGGGCGGAGAGGGCAGGTAAGCCACTCTCCACTCTGAGAGACCTCTGTAGAGAGCAGGTGGTGACCCCTAACGGAGCCTGGGGCGGAGAGGGCAGGTAAGCCACTCTCCACTCTGACAGACCTCTGTAGAGAGCAGGTGGTGACCCCTAACGGAGCCTGGGGCGGAGAGGGCAGGTAAGCCACTCTCCACTCTGAGAGACCTCTGTAGAGAGCAGGTGGTGACCCCTAACGGAGCCTGGGGCGGAGAGGGCAGGTAAGCCACTCTCCACTCTGACAGACCTCTGTAGAGAGCAGGTGGTGACCCCTAACGGAGCCTGGGGCGGAGAGGGCAGGTAAGCCACTCTCCACTCTGACAGACCTCTGTAGAGAGCAGGTGGTGACCCCTAACGGAGCCTGGGGCGGAGAGGGCAGGTAAGCCACTATCCACTCTGAGAGACCGCTTTTAGGAGCGAATGTTGTTGTCTGAATATCCCCGCTCCCTTTTTTACATCCCGCAACAACCCTAAGCATGGGTATATTCACAATATACCACACCCCCTCCAGGCTTATTGTGTAATTCTATCTCAGTTTAGGCTGTGGTATTGGATATGGCTACTTGCACCGAATCCCAAGCCGTCCTGTTGACCTGAACAGGCATGGGGCACTTCCTTCACCTACACCTGATGACAACAGCAGGACCCAAGAGATGCCTGTTGGCCACCACACTGAGGTAAACACCTTCACATCTCACCTCCTAGATCCTTTAAGACTAGACAGTTTCACTGATGGTTGATAAACGGTTATGATTTATTTGAGATAAATATGATAGATTTTCATTGAATACCCCAAGTGTATTTAGAATAATATCTATCTATGTTTATTTAAACTTTTATTCATCTAAGAAGACCCTTTGAGGTCAGAAGACCTATTTTATGATGGAGGCCAAATACATGTGAATTTTGTAGCACGTGTTTTCTGTCCGTCATCTCAGGTGGCCTTAACCTCTCCATCGGGTGAAGAAGTGTTGGGTCTGCAGCAGCCCCTCCAGGTCCCCGCTCTGCCTCTACCTCCTCCCATCCAGAGAGTCATGGACCCAGGTAACCTTCTACTCAGGAAATAATAGAATCATTAGGGCCGGTTTCCCAGACACAGATTAAGCCTAGCCCTGGACTAAATGGCTCTTTAAATTGAGAATATTAATTCATTGCGAATGCTGTTTAAACCTGGACTAGGTTTCATCTGTGTCTGGGATTCCGGCCATAAAACGTGTGTTTTTTTGTTGTGTTTTCTGGGTATCTGTGTTAAAGGACTCCCCCAGAGGAAGTTGCCGCCACTATTTTGATGTAATTTCCTGTCCTAGAGATGAAATGCATGTTTAGGTTCCACCTACGAAGAATAACAAAGGCTACTTACACATATTCACGAATTGGATGTGGGAATTTCCACATGGAGTTGTTAAACATCAACAACTAGGGCGCTGACAGCTGTCAGTGTAGTTAGCTAGCATGCTAACCTTATCTAGCTAGCTATGTTGATAACCATATCTGTCTAGTTAATGTTATGTTGTTGATGTTTGTTTTTAACTACACCATATTCAAAAGATTAGCCAGCTGGCTCAATGGCTGATTCTGGAGCTGGATTTGTCATAAGCATTGATTTAGGGAAAACTTCCACACAGATGGAAACCACTGGCCTATCTTTGACGTCACCACAGATGGAAACCACTGGCCTATCTTTGACTTCCACACAGATGGAAACCACTGGCCTATCTTTGACGTCACCACAGATGGAAACCACTGGCCTATCTTTGACTTCACCACAGATGGAAACCACTGGCCTATCTTTGACTTCACCACAGATGGAAACCACTGGCCTATCTTTGACGTCACCACAGATGGAAACCACTGGCCTATCTTTGACTTCACCACAGATGGAAACCACTGGCCTATCTTTGACTTCCACACAGATGGAAACCACTGGCCTATCTTTGACGTCACCACAGATGGAAACCACTGGCCTATCTTTGACTTCACCACAGATGGAAACCACTGGCCTATCTTTGACTTCACCACAGATGGAAACCACTGGCCTATCTTTGACTTCACCACAGATGGAAACCACTGGCCTATCTTTGACGTCACCACAGATGGAAACCACTGGCCTATCTTTGACGTCACCACAGATGGAAACCACTGGCCTATCTTTGACTTCACCACAGATGGAAACCACTGGCCTATCTTTGACTTCACCACAGATGGAAACCACTGGCCTATCTTTGACTTCACCACAGATGGAAACCACTGGCCTATCTTTGACTTCACCACAGATGGAAACCACTGGCCTATCTTTGACTTCACCACAGATGGAAACCACTGGCCTATCTTTGACTTCACCACAGATGGAAACCACTGGCCTATCTTTGACTTCACCACAGATGGAAACCACTGGCCTATCTTTGACTTCACCACAGATGGAAACCACTGGCCTATCTTTGACTTCACCACAGATGGAAACCACTGGCCTATCTTTGACTTCACCACAGATGGAAACCACTGGCCTATCTTTGACTTCACCACAGATGGAAACCACTGGCCTATCTTTGACTTCACCACAGATGGAAACCACTGGCCTATCTTTGACTTCACCACAGATGGAAACCACTGGCCTATCTTTGACTTCACCACAGATGGAAACCACTGGCCTATCTTTGACTTCACCACAGATGGAAACCACTGGCCTATCTTTGACTTCACCACAGATGGAAACCACTGGCCTATCTTTGACTTCACCACAGATGGAAACCACTGGCCTATCTTTGACTTCACCACAGATGGAAACCACTGGCCTATCTTTGACTTCCACACAGATGGAAACCACTGGCCTATCTTTGACTTCACCACAGATGGAAACCACTGGCCTATCTTTGACTTCACCACAGATGGAAACCACTGGCCTATCTTTGACTTCACCACAGATGGAAACCACTGGCCTATCTTTGACTTCCACACAGATGGAAACCACTGGCCTATCTTTGACTTCACCACAGATGGAAACCACTGGCCTATCTTTGACTTCACCACAGATGGAAACCACTGGCCTATCTTTGACTTCACCACAGATGGAAACCACTGGCCTATCTTTGACTTCACCACAGATGGAAACCACTGGCCTATCTTTGACTTCACCACAGATGGAAACCACTGGCCTATCTTTGACTTCACCACAGATGGAAACCACTGGCCTATCTTTGACTTCACCACAGATGGAAACCACTGGCCTATCTTTGACTTCACCACAGATGGAAACCACTGGCCTATCTTTGACTTCACCACAGATGGAAACCACTGGCCTATCTTTGACTTCACCACAGATGGAAACCACTGGCCTATCTTTGACTTCACCACAGATGGAAACCACTGGCCTATCTTTGACGTCACCACAGATGGAAACCACTGGCCTATCTTTGACTTCACCACAGATGGAAACCACTGGCCTATCTTTGACTTCACCACAGATGGAAACCACTGGCCTATCTTTGACGTCACCACAGATGGAAACCACTGGCCTATCTTTGACTTCACCACAGATGGAAACCACTGGCCTATCTTTGACTTCACCACAGATGGAAACCACTGGCCTATCTTTGACTTCACCACAGATGGAAACCACTGGCCTATCTTTGACGTCACCACAGATGGAAACCACTGGCCTATCTTTGACGTCACCACAGATGGAAACCACTGGCCTATCTTTGACTTCACCACAGATG
>CM062506.1:43212879-43337879 GCA_031479575.1 Coregonus ussuriensis | reverse complement strand
ATATAGATTACATTACATACTGCAATCCCTCTCATCTCAGACCTGCTACTGATATAGATTACATTACATACTGCAATCCCTCTCATCTCAGACCTGCTACTGATATAGATTACATTACATACTGCAATCCCTCTCATCTCAGACCTGCTACTGATATAGATTACATTACATACTGCAATCCCTCTCATCTCAGACCTGCTACTGATATAGATTACATTACATACTGCAATCCCTCTCATCTCAGACCTGCTACTGATATAGATTACATTACATACTGCAATCCCTCTCATCTCAGACCTGCTACTGATATAGATTACATTACATACTGCAATCCCTCTCACCTCAGACCTGCTACTGATATAGATTACATTACATACTGCAATCCCTCTCACCTCAGACCTGCTACTGATATAGATTACATTACATACTGCAATCCCTCTCATCTCAGACCTGCTACTGATATAGATTACATTACATACTGCAATCCCTCTCATCTCAGACCTGCTACTGATATAGATTACATTACATACTGCAATCCCTCTCATCTCAGACCTGCTACTGATATAGATTACATTACATACTGCAATCCCTCTCATCTCAGACCTGCTACTGATATAGATTACATTACATACTGCAATCCCTCTCACCTCAGACCTGCTACTGATATAGATTACATTACATACTGCAATCCCTCTCACCTCAGACCTGCTACTGATATAGATTACATTACATACTGCAATCCCTCTCACCTCAGACCTGCTACTGATATAGATTACATTACATACTGCAATCCCTGTCACCTCAGACCTGCTACTGATATAGATTACATTACATACTGCAATCCCTCTCACTCAGACCTGCTACTGATATAGATTACATTACATACTGCAATCCCTGTCACCTCAGACCTGCTACTGATATAGATTACATTACATACTGCAATCCTCTCACCCTCAGACCTGCTACTGATATAGATTACATTACATACTGCAATCCCTCTCACCTCAGACCTGCTACTGATATAGATTACATTACATACTGCAATCCCTCTCACCTCAGACCTGCTACTGATATAGATTACATTACATACTGCAATCCTCTCACCTCAGACCTGCTACTGATATAGATTACATTACATACTGCAATCCCTCTCACCTCAGACCTGCTACTGATATAGATTACATTACATACTGCAATCCCTCTCACTCTCAGACCTGCTACTGATATAGATTACATTACATACTGCAATCCCTCTCATCTCAGACCTGCTACTGATATAGATTACATTACATACTGCAATCCCTCTCATCTCAGACCTGCTACTGATATAGATTACATTACATACTGCAATCCCCTCTCATCTCAGACCTGCTACTGATATAGATTACATTACATACTGCAATCCCTCTCATCTCAGACCTGCTACTGATATAGATTACATTACATACTGCAATCCCTCTCATCTCAGACCTGCTACTGATATAGATTACATTACATACTGCAATCCCTCTCATCTCAGACCTGCTACTGATATAGATTACATTACATACTGCAATCCCTCTCACCTCAGACCTGCTACTGATATAGATTACATTACATACTGCAATCCCTCTCATCTCAGACCTGCTACTGATATAGATTACATTACATACTGCAATCCCTCTCATCTCAGACCTGCTACTGATATAGATTACATTACATTCTGCAATCCCTCTCATCTCAGACCTGCTACTGATATAGATTACATTACATACTGCAATCCCTCTCATCTCAGACCTGCTACTGATATAGATTACATTACATACTGCAATCCCTCTCATCTCAGACCTGCTACTGATATAGATTACATTACATACTGCAATCCCTCTCATCTCAGACCTGCTACTGATATAGATTACATTACATACTGCAATCCCTCTCATCTCAGACCTGCTACTGATATAGATTACATTACATACTGCAATCCCTCTCACCTCAGACCTGCTACTGATATAGATTACATTACATACTGCAATCCCTCTCACCTCAGACCTGCTACTGATATAGATTACATTACATACTGCAATCCCTCTCACCTCAGACCTGCTACTGATATAGATTACATTACATACTGCAATCCCTCTCACCTCAGACCTGCTACTGATATAGATTACATTACATACTGCAATCCCTCTCACCTCAGACCTGCTACTGATATAGATTACATTACATACTGCAATCCCTCTCACCTCAGACCTGCTACTGATATAGATTACATTACATACTGCAATCCCTCTCACCTCAGACCTGCTACTGATATAAGGATTACATTACATACTGCAATCCCTCCTCATCTCAGACCTGCTACTGATATAGATTACATTACATACTGGCAATCCCTCTCATCTCAGACCTGCTACTGATATAGATTACATTTACATACTGCAATCCCTCCTCATCTCAGACCTGCTACTGATATAGATTACATTGACATACTGCAAATCCCTCTCATCTCAGACCTGCTACGGATATAGATTAACATTACAGTACTGCATATCCCTCTCATCTCAGACCTGCTACTGATATAGATTACATTACATACTGCAGATCCCTCTCATCTCAGACCTGCTACTGATATAGAATTACATTACATACTGCAATCCCTCTCATCTCAGACCTGCTACTGATATAGATTAACATTACATACTGCAATCCCTCTCATCTCAGACCTGCTACTGATATAGTTTACATTACATACTGCAATCCCTCTCATCCTCAGACCTGCTACTGATATAGATTACATTACATACTGCAATCCCTCTCATCTCAGACCTGCTACTGATATAGATTACATTACATACTGCAAATCCCTCTCATCTCAGACCTGCTACTGATATAGATTACATTACATACTGCAATCCCTCTCATCTCAGACCTGCTACTGATATAGATTACAATACATACTGCAATCCCTCTCATCTCAGACCTGCTACTGATATAGATTACATTACATACTGCAATCCCTCTCATCTTCAGACCTGCTACTGATATAGATTACATTACATACTGCAATCCCTCTCATCTCAGACCTGCTACTCGATATAGATTACATTACATACTGCAATCCCTCTCATCTCAGACCTGCTACTGATATAGATTACAATACATACTGCAATTCCCTCTCATCTCAGACCTGCTACTGATATAGATTACATTACATACTGCAATCCCTCTCATCTCAGACCTGCTACTGATATAGATTACATTACATACTGCAATCCCTCTCATCTCAGACCTGCTACTGATATAGATTACATTACATACTGCATCCCTCTCATCTCAGACCTGCTACTGATATAGATTACATTACATACTGCAATCCCTCTCATCTCAAGACCTGCTACTGATATAGATTACATTACATACTGCAATCCCTCTCATCTCAGACCTGCTACTGATAGTAGATTACTTTACATACTGCAAGTCCCTCTCATCTCAGACCTGCTACTGATATAGATTACTTTACATACTGCAATCCCTCTCATCTCATACCTGCTACTGATATAGATTACGTTACATACTGCAATCCCTCTCATCTCAGACCTGCTACTGATATAGTTTACATTACATACTGCAATCCCTCTCATCTCAGACCTGCTACTGATATAGATTACTTACATACTGCAATCCTCTCATCTCAGACCTGCTACTGATATAGATTACAGTTACACTACTGCAATCCTCTGTCATCTCAGACCTGCTACTGATATAGATTACGTTACATACTGCAGATCCCTCTCATCTCAGACCTGCTACTGATATTACATTACGTTACATCACTGCTACCTGATTTCATCTGCATCCTCTATCTCAGACCTGCTACTGATATAGATTACATTACATACTGCAAATCCCTCTCATCTCAGACCTGCTACTGATATAGATTACATTACATACTGCAATCCTCTCATCTCAGACCTGGCTACTGATATAGATTACTTACAGTACTGCAATCCCTCTCACTCAGACCTGCTACTGATATAGATTACATTACATACTGCAATCCCTCTCATCTCAGACCTGCTACTGATATAGATTACATTACATACTGCAATCCCACTCATCTCAGACCTGCTACTGATATAGATTACATTACATACTGCAATCCCTCTCATCTCAGACCTGCTACTGATATAGATTACATTACATACTGCAATCCCTCTCATCTCAGACCTGCTACTGATATAGATTACATTACATACTGCAATCCCTCTCATCTCAGACCTGCTACTGATATAGATTACATTACATACTGCAATCCCTCTCATCCTCAGACCTGCTACTGATATAGATTACTTACATACTGCAATCCCTCTCATCTCAGACCTGCTACTGATATAGATTACATTACATACTGCAATCCCTCTCATCTCAGACCTGCTACTGATATAGATTACATTACATACTGCAATCCCTCTCACCTCAGACCTGCTACTGATATAGATTACATTACATACTGCAATCCCTCTCATCCTCAGACCTGCTACTGATATAGATTACATTACATACTGCAATCCCTCTCATCTCAGACCTGCTACTGATATAGATTACATTACATACTGCAATCCCTCTCATCTCAGACCTGCTACTGATATAGATTACATTACATACTGCAATCCCTCTCATCTCAGACCTGCTACTGATATAGATTACATTACATACTGCAATCCCTCTCATCTCAGACCTGCTACTGATATAGATTACATTACATACTGCAATCCCTCTCATCTCAGACCTGCTACTGATATAGATTACATTACATACTGCAATCCCTCTCATCTCAGACCTGCTACTGATATAGATTACATTACATACTGCAATCCCTCTCATCTCAGACCTGCTACTGATATAGATTACATTACATACTGCAATCCCTCTCATCTCAGACCTGCTACTGATATAGATTACATTACATACTGCAATCCCTCTCATCTCAGACCTGCTACTGATATAGATTACATTACATACTGCAATCCCTCTCATCTCAGACCTGCTACTGATATAGATTACATTACATACTGCAATCCCTCTCATCTCAGACCTGCTACTGATATAGATTACATTACATACTGCAATCCCTCTCACCTCAGACCTGCTACTGATATAGATTACATTACATACTGCAATCCCTCTCACCTCAGACCTGCTACTGATATAGATTACATTACATACTGCAATCCTCTCATCTCAGACCTGCTACTGATATAGATTACATTACATACTGCAATCCCTCTCATCTCAGACCTGCTACTGATATAGATTACATTACATACTGCAATCCCTCTCACCTCAGACCTGCTACTGATATAGATTACATTACATACTGCAATCCCTCTCATCTCAGACCTGCTACTGATATAGATTACATTACATACTGCAATCCCTCTCATCTCAGACCTGCTACTGATATAGATTACATTACATACTGCAATCCCTCTCACCTCAGACCTGCTACTGATATAGATTACATTACATACTGCAATCCCTCTCACCTCAGACCTGCTACTGATATAGATTACATTACATACTGCAATCCCTCTCATCCTCAGACCTGCTACTGATATAGATTACATTACATACTGCAATCCCTCTCACCTCAGACCTGCTACTGATATAGATTACATTACATACTGCAATCCCTCTCACCTCAGACCTGCTACTGATATAGATTACATTACATACTGCAATCCCTCTCACCTCAGACCTGCTACTGATATAGATTACATTACATACTGCAATCCCTCTCACCTCAGACCTGCTACTGATATAGATTACATTACATACTGCAATCCCTCTCACCTCAGACCTGCTACTGATATAGATTACATTACATACTGCAATCCCTCTCACCTCAGACCTGCTACTGATATAGATTACATTACATACTGCAATCCCTCTCATCTCAGACCTGCTACTGATATAGATTACATTACATACTGCAATCCCTCTCATCTCAGACCTGCTACTGATATAGATTACATTACATACTGCAATCCCTCTCACCTCAGACCTGCTACTGATATAGATTACATTACATACTGCAATCCCTCTCATCTCAGACCTGCTACTGATATAGATTACATTACATACTGCAATCCCTCTCATCTCAGACCTGCTACTGATATAGATTACATTACATACTGCAATCCCTCTCATCCTCAGACCTGCTACTGATATAGATTACATTACATACTGCAATCCCTCTCATCTCAGACCTGCTACTGATATAGATTACATTACATACTGCAATCCCTCTCACCTCAGACCTGCTACTGATATAGATTACATTACATACTGCAATCCCTCTCACCTCAGACCTGCTACTGATATAGATTACATTACATACTGCAATCCCTCTCATCTCAGACCTGCTACTGATATAGATTACATTACATACTGCAATCCCTCTCATCTCAGACCTGCTACTGATATAGATTACATTACATACTGCAATCCCTCTCATCTCAGACCTGCTACTGATATAGATTACATTACATACTGCAATCCCTCTCATCTCAGACCTGCTACTGATATAGATTACATTACATACTGCAATCCCTCTCACCTCAGACCTGCTACTGATATAGATTACATTACATACTGCAATCCCTCTCACCTCAGACCTGCTACTGATATAGATTACATTACATACTGCAATCCCTCTCATCTCAGACCTGCTACTGATATAGATTACATTACATACTGCAATCCCTCTCATCTCAGACCTGCTACTGATATAGATTACATTACATACTGCAATCCCTCTCATCTCAGACCTGCTACTGATATAGATTACATTACATACTGCAATCCCTCTCACCTCAGACCTGCTACTGATATAGATTACATTACATACTGCAATCCCTCTCACCTCAGACCTGCTACTGATATAGATTACATTACATACTGCAATCCCTCTCATCTCAGACCTGCTACTGATATAGATTACATTACATACTGCAATCCCTCTCATCTCAGACCTGCTACTGATATAGATTACATTACATACTGCAATCCCTCTCATCTCAGACCTGCTACTGATATAGATTACATTACATACTGCAATCCCTCTCATCTCAGACCTGCTACTGATATAGATTACATTACATACTGCAATCCCTCTCATCTCAGACCTGCTACTGATATAGATTACATTACATACTGCAATCCCTCTCATCTCAGACCTGCTACTGATATAGATTACATTACATACTGCAATCCCTCTCATCTCAGACCTGCTACTGATATAGATTACATTACATACTGCAATCCCTCTCATCTCAGACCTGCTACTGATATAGATTACATTACATACTGCAATCCCTCTCATCTCAGACCTGCTACTGATATAGATTACATTACATACTGCAATCCCTCTCATCTCAGACCTGCTACTGATATAGATTACATTACATACTGCAATCCCTCTCATCTCAGACCTGCTACTGATATAGATTACATTACATACTGCAATCCCTCTCATCTCAGACCTGCTACTGATATAGATTACATTACATACTGCAATCCCTCTCATCTCAGACCTGCTACTGATATAGATTACATTACATACTGCAATCCCTCTCATCTCAGACCTGCTACTGATATAGATTACATTACATACTGCAATCCCTCTCATCTCAGACCTGCTACTGATATAGATTACATTACATACTGCAATCCCTCTCATCTCAGACCTGCTACTGATATAGATTACATTACATACTGCAATCCCTCTCATCTCAGACCTGCTACTGATATAGATTACATTACATACTGCAATCCCTCTCATCTCAGACCTGCTACTGATATAGATTACATTACATACTGCAATCCCTCTCATCTCAGACCTGCTACTGATATAGATTACATTACATACTGCAATCCCTCTCATCTCAGACCTGCTACTGATATAGATTACATTACATACTGCAATCCCTCTCATCTCAGACCTGCTACTGATATAGATTACATTACATACTGCAATCCCTCTCATCTCAGACCTGCTACTGATATAGATTACATTACATACTGCAATCCCTCTCATCTCAGACCTGCTACTGATATAGATTACATTACATACTGCAATCCCTCTCATCTCAGACCTGCTACTGATATAGATTACATTACATACTGCAATCCCTCTCATCTCAGACCTGCTACTGATATAGATTACATTACATACTGCAATCCCTCTCATCTCAGACCTGCTACTGATATAGATTACATTACATACTGCAATCCCTCTCATCTCAGACCTGCTACTGATATAGATTACATTACATACTGCAATCCCTCTCATCTCAGACCTGCTACTGATATAGATTACGTTACATACTGCAATCCCTCTCATCTCAGACCTGCTACTGATATAGATTACATTACATACTGCAATCCCTCTCATCTCAGACCTGCTACTGATATAGATTACTTTACATACTGCAATCCCTCTCATCTCAGACCTGCTACTGATATAGATTACGTTACATACTGCAATCCCTCTCATCTCAGACCTGCTACTGATATAGATTACGTTACATACTGCAATCCCTCTCATCTCAGACCTGCTACTGATATAGATTACGTTACATACTGCAATCCCTCTCATCTCAGACCTGCTACTGATATAGATTACGTTACATACTGCAATCCCTCTCATCTCAGACCTGCTACTGATATAGATTACGTTACATACTGCAATCCCTCTCATCTCAGACCTGCTACTGATATAGATTACGTTACATACTGCAATCCCTCTCATCTCAGACCTGCTACTGATATAGATTACGTTACATACTGCAATCCCTCTCATCTCAGACCTGCTACTGATATAGATTACGTTACATACTGCAATCCCTCTCATCTCAGACCTGCTACTGATATAGATTACGTTACATACTGCAATCCCTCTCATCTCAGACCTGCTACTGATATAGATTACATTACATACTGCAATCCCTCTCATCTCAGACCTGCTACTGATATAGATTACATTACATACTGCAATCCCTCTCATCTCAGACCTGCTACTGATATAGATTACATTACATACTGCAATCCCTCTCATCTCAGACCTGCTACTGATATAGATTACATTACATACTGCAATCCCTCTCATCTCAGACCTGCTACTGATATAGATTACATTACATACTGCAATCCCTCTCATCTCAGACCTGCTACTGATATAGATTACATTACATACTGCAATCCCTCTCATCTCAGACCTGCTACTGATATAGATTACATTACATACTGCAATCCCTCTCATCTCAGACCTGCTACTGATATAGATTACATTACATACTGCAATCCCTCTCATCTCAGACCTGCTACTGATATAGATTACATTACATACTGCAATCCCTCTCATCTCAGACCTGCTACTGATATAGATTACATTACATACTGCAATCCCTCTCATCTCAGACCTGCTACTGATATAGATTACGTTACATACTGCAATCCCTCTCATCTCAGACCTGCTACTGATATAGATTACATTACATACTGCAATCCCTCTCATCTCAGACCTGCTACTGATATAGATTACGTTACATACTGCAATCCCTCTCATCTCAGACCTGCTACTGATATAGATTACGTTACATACTGCAATCCCTCTCATCTCAGACCTGCTACTGATATAGATTACATTACATACTGCAATCCCTCTCATCTCAGACCTGCTACTGATATAGATTACGTTACATACTGCAATCCCTCTCATCTCAGACCTGCTACTGATATAGATTACGTTACATACTGCAATCCCTCTCATCTCAGACCTGCTACTGATATAGATTACATTACATACTGCAATCCCTCTCATCTCAGACCTGCTACTGATATAGATTACATTACATACTGCAATCCCTCTCATCTCAGACCTGCTACTGATATAGATTACGTTACATACTGCAATCCCTCTCATCTCAGACCTGCTACTGATATAGATTACGTTACATACTGCAATCCCTCTCATCTCAGACCTGCTACTGATATAGATTACGTTACATACTGCAATCCCTCTCATCTCAGACCTGCTACTGATATAGATTACATTACATACTGCAATCCCTCTCATCTCAGACCTGCTACTGATATAGATTACATTACATACTGCAATCCCTCTCATCTCAGACCTGCTACTGATATAGATTACATTACATACTGCAATCCCTCTCATCTCAGACCTGCTACTGATATAGATTACATTACATACTGCAATCCCTCTCATCTCAGACCTGCTACTGATATAGATTACATTACATACTGCAATCCCTCTCATCTCAGACCTGCTACTGATATAGATTACATTACATACTGCAATCCCTCTCATCTCAGACCTGCTACTGATATAGATTACATTACATACTGCAATCCCTCTCATCTCAGACCTGCTACTGATATAGATTACATTACATACTGCAAATCACATTTTATTTGTCACATGCGCCGAATACAATGGGTGTAGACTTTACCGTGAAATCCTTGCTTACGAGCCCTTCCAAACAAAATTATAGTAGTTATTAAAGTATAGAGTTATTAAAAATAGTAACACGAGGAATAAAATACAAGAATGAAGCTTTATACATGGAGTACCAGTACCAGATCAATGTGGAGGGGTAATAGCTATAGTGCATTCGGAAAGTATTCAGACCCCTTGACTATTTCCACATTTTGTTATGTTATAGCCTTATTCTAAAATGGATTAAATAGTTGTTTTCCCCTCATCAATCTACACACAATACCCCATAATGAAAAAGCAAAACACAGGTTTGTTAGAAATGTTTGCAAATTAATAAAATAAAATAAAACGGAAATACGACATTTACAGAAGTATTCAGACCCTTTACTCAGTACTTTGTTGAAACACCTCTGGCAGCGATTACAGCATTGAGTCTTCTTGGGTATGACGCTACAAGCTTGGCACACCTGTATTTGGGGAGTTTCTCCCATTCTTCTCTGCAGATCCTCTCAAGCTCTGTCAGGTTGGATGGGGAGCGTAGCTGCACAGCTATTTTCAGGTCTCTCCAGAGATGTTCGATCGGGTTCAAGTCCGGGCTCTGGCTGGGCCACTCAAGGACATTCAGAGACTTGTCCCGAAGCCACTCAAGCGTTGTCTTGGCTGTGTGCTTAGGGTTGTTGTCCTGATGGAAGGTGAACCTTCGCCCCAGTCTGAGGTCCTGAGCGCTCTGGAGCAGGTTTTCATCAAGGATCTCGATGTACTTTGCTCCATTCATCTCTCCCTCGATCCTGACTAGTCTCCCAGTCCCTGCCGCTGAAAAACATCCCCACAGCATGATGCTGCCACCACCATGCTTCACCATAGGGATGGTGCCAGGTTTCCTCCAGATGTGACACTTGGCATTCAGGCCAAAGAGTTCAATCTTGGTTTCATCAGACCAGAGAATCTTGTTTCTCATGGTCTGAGAGTCCTTTAGGTGCCTTTTGGCAAACTCCAAGCGAGCTGTCATGTGCCTTTTACTGAGGAGTGGCTTCCGTCTGGCCACTCTACCATAAAGGCCTGATTGGTGGAGTGCTGCGGAGATGGTTGTCCTTCTGGAAGGTTCTCCCATCTCCACAGAGGAACTCTGGAGTTCTGTCAGAGTGACCATCGGGTTCTTGGTCCCCTCCCTGACCAAGGCCCTTCTCCCCTGATTGCTCAGTTTGGCCGGGTGGCCAGCTCTAGGGAGAGTCTTGGTGGTTCCAAACTTCTTCCATTTAAGAATGATGGAGGCCACTGTGTTCTTGGGGACCGTCAATGCTGCAGACATTTGTTGGTATCCTTCCCCAGATCTGTGCCTCGACACAATCCTGTCTCAGAGCTCTACGGACAATTCCTTCGACCTCATGGCTTGGTTTTTGCTCTGACATGCACTGTCAACTGTGAGACCTTATATAGACAGGTGTGTGCCTTTCCAAATCATGTCCAATCAATTTAATTTACTCCAATCAAGTTGTAGAAACATCTCAAGAATGATCAATGGAAATAGGATGCACCTGAGCTCAATTTCGAGTCTCATAGCAAAGGGTCTGAATACTTATGTACATAAGGTATTTGTTTTTTATTTGAAATAAATTTGCCAACAATTCTAAAAACCTGTTTTCGCTTTGTCATTATGGGGTATTGTGTGTAGACTGATGAGGAAAAACATTAATGTAATCCATTTTAGAATAAGGCCGTAACGTAACAAAATGTGGAAAAGGGGAAGGGGTCTGAATACCATCTATTGGCTTATTTGGTGATGTGGAGTGCAGGTAATTCTTTTAAAAGCGTTATGAAATGTGACAGTGTGTTGACGAGAAACATGCCGCTATGACGTGTTCCTGATTTTACAGACGGACCACATTGTTATTTTACCCACTGATAGAACATAGGCTTTCACCAAATGTGGTCCGTCTGAACGCTGAGCTGTAGTCTATGAACAGCATTCTCACAAAGTTATTTCCCCTCTTGTCCAGGTGGGAAAGGGCAGTGTGAAGTGCAATTGAGATAGCGTGATCTGTGGATCTGTTGGGGCGGTATGCAAATTGGAGTCGGTCTAGGGTGTCTGGGATGATGGAGTTGATGTGTGTCATGACCAGCCTTTCAAAGCACTTCATAATTACAGAGTACTACATTTAGGAAGGTTACCTTGGAGTTCTTGGGAAAAGGGACAATGGTGATCAGCTTGAAACATGTTGTGATTACAGATGGGGACACTTGCCAAATGGTCTGTGCATGCTTTGAGAACGTGCCCTGGTGTTCCGTCTGGCTCGGCGGCCTTGAGTATTAACCAGTTAAAAAGTTTTACTCACATCGGCCACGGAGAGCAGGATCACACAGTCATCTAGAACAACAAGGGCTTTCATGCAAGACTCAGTGTTGTATTCCTTGAAGTCATAAAAGGCATTTAGCTCGTTTGAGAGTTCTGCATCACTGGGCGACTCACGGTTTCCTCTATATCTGCGTTATCATCTGCAAGCCCTGCCACATACGACGAGCGTCAGAGCCGTTGAATAAGATTCCACCTTCCTCCAATATTGTCATTTTGCATGCTTGATGTCTCGTCGGAGGTCGTAGCGGGTTTTCTTGTATGCGTCCGTGTCCGTGTCCCGTTCCTTGTAAGCGGTAGCTCTAGCCTTTAGCCCAGTGAGGCTAATTGCCTGTAATACATGTCTTATGGTTTGTAAACATTCGTATCACTGTGCACTAGCTACAGGACATACTGTAGAGTTCTGGTTCCCAACCAAACTGTGGCTTGCGGCAGGGGTCCAGGTGGGCCGTGGGATTACCTTGTTGGTGCATTGTTACATATATAGTTATTATACTGTCAATTTCATAAAATTGGTCAAAAGAGCCCAAACTCAAATCGACATTCAGTTAAATGTTTTTACATTCAGTTAAAGGGGAAATCAGCAGTTGCTACATCCATTTTTGGATTGATAAGTTCATGAAATGTACCCATTGACTCTTGAAAAATATAATTTATGAATGCCTCATGACCTTAGTTCAACTGTCGTACCCCGTCAGAACCAGAAATATCAGCTTGTTTTAAACCAATGTTTGTAAACAAAGTAAATGTAAACAAACACTATATAGGCTCAAAACATGGTGAAAACTAATGTTGATATCATGGATGGTCAGTCCTTGAAGCTCTGTCTATGAATTTGATTTGAGAGTAGTTACATTACTCCAGCCCCATCCCTCAGCTTTTTACCGAAACGGGCAGGGAGAGGATTTGTTTCAACCGCTGATTGCCGCTTTAAGGCTTGAATTCATGAATTGTACTTATTCATTTGGTCTGGGTATGTTTTTCCATTGTTCAACCCTTGGTGAGTCATGAAGCAAAACGTTTGGGAAGCCCTGAGCTACAGCATATGAGGTACTGCTGATATAGCTGATGTGACAGAGGATACAGGCTGAAGTCCTCGAGGTAGAAAGGCTGTTATTGGATAAGGTTTAAAGAGGTAGAAAGGCTGTTATTGGATAAGGTTTAAAGAGGTAGAAAGGCTGTTATTGGATACGTTTTATCACTGAAATGTTTTAAGATGCGATCAGGAGCCAAAATACTGTTGCATGCTAAATGGCACATATTCGCAAGGAGTTTAGTTAATAATTCTTATAACATTCAGAACAAACTGAATGTGTTGCTGAAATATGAGCGTTCTTTATTTACAACGCTATAATAGTAGGACAGTATTTATTCATTGTAATACTAAACTGATGTAAAATATCCGTCTAACTCACTTATGAAATTTGCACCCAAAAAAGCCAAAGCACAAAAAAGCTATTATTTAGCATCCATTATTTATCATTAACACTCAAGAGTTTCATCTGTTCAGGAGAAAGTTGTAAGATGCTGAGTTTCATCTCATGTTCAATAGTTCGCCTAATTTCAGTTTGGGACAAAACAAGCTATGTATAGTGTAGAGAATCATTGTACCATCAAAAACGCTGTGAAATATATTTTCAGTAACCAAAAATATTGTATTTTCAGCTGTTGGAAGCTGTTTGGCGCTAGGGTGTACAAAACTGAAACTAAACTTTAGAACGGGAAGCGTAGAAATAGCGCACACAGAACAGATCTACGGCTTCTTAGACTTGCTTTCAACGAGAATGACAGATCTATAACTCATATTTCTATGTGAATTTGGTCTGGTCGCCCCAAAGAGTTACATATTGTCAGAGAAGGTGTGTTTTCCTATGTGTGGAAAACTAGTGGCTGAATAGAATGACAACGTGGTTCCATGAAGCTCTGCCGTTCTGCTTATCAACGATATATAGTATACATATTACACACGCCTTACATATGCACTAACCTGTACACGCAGTGGCCAGTTTATTAGTCATGAGAAGATATATAAACTTGAATTCCCTGTATACAATATATTCAGGTGAAGTTACCTTTGTTTTTATTCATGTTTTAATTAATTATTCTTATGGAAAATGTTGATTTGATTTCAATGGGAAATTCTAATCACCTCTTGATTCTATGCATTAAATCTGAAGAACTGATGGAATGAAAGCCTGATGTGTAAATCTGAAGAAGAGCACAAAATAAAGCTTTGAATGAGTAACAAATCAATCTGTATCATCTCTGTGTTTGTATGTGAGATGCTCGTGAAAGAGAACATAGCATAATAGTGAGTGAAATTGATTGATTGAACAGGACCATTTAATTTCCTGGCAACAAACATTGAAGATGATCTCGATCTGCTGATGTTTTCTCTTTTATTGGATTCCTGATATCTCTTATCAGACAGAAGTCCTTGTAGTCGTCTTCCACCAGGGTGAGGCAAACACCAATCTGACTCTAAACCCCTAGTTGTCTTCCACCAGGGGGCAGCAAACACCAATCTGACTCTAAACCCCTAGTTGTCTTCCACCAGGGGGCAGCAAACACCAATCTGACTCTAACACCAGTATGACCCACTTCTAGACCGAGCAGTCAGGCCTGGATGTTTTTTTGTATTACTTTGGTAGGGACCATTCTGAAATAGTAAGACAATTCATACATATTCATGGATTTTCTCTTTCACTTCACATGTGGCTTATAACACAACATCAGTAGAACCCTAACCTGGCAGTCATGTCCCATATGTAGTGAACCAGTAGAACCCTAACCTGGCAGTCATGTCCCATATGTAGTGAACCAGTAGAACCCTAACCTGGCAGTCATGTCCCATATGTAGTGAACCAGTATAACCCTAACCTGGCAGTCATGTCCCATATGTAGTGAACCAGTATAACCCTAACCTGGCAGTCATGTCCCATATGTAGTGAACCAGTAGAACCCTAACCTGACAGTCATGTCCCATATGTAGTGAACCAGTAGAACCCTAACCTGGCAGTCATGTCCCATATGTAGTGAACCAGTAGAACCCTAACCTGACAGTCATGTCCCATATGTAGTGAACCAGTAGAACCCTAACCTGACAGTCATGTCCCATATGTAGTGAACCAGTAGAACCCTAACCTGACAGTCATGTCCCATATGTAGTGAACCAGTATAACCCTAACCTGGCAGTCATGTCCCATATGTAGTGAACCAGTATAACCCTAACCTGGCAGTCATGTCCCATATGTAGTGAACCAGTAGAACCCTAACCTGACAGTCATGTCCCATATGTAGTGAACCAGTAGAACCCTAACCTGGCAGTCATGTCCCATATGTAGTGAACCAGTAGAACCCTAACCTGACAGTCATGTCCCATATGTAGTGAACCAGTAGAACCCTAACCTGACAGTCATGTCCCATATGTAGTGAACCAGTAGAACCCTAACCTGACAGTCATGTCCCATATGTAGTGAACCAGTAGAACCCTAACCTGACAGTCATGTCCCATATGTAGTGAACCAGTAGAACCCTAACCTGGCAGTCATGTCCCATATGTAGTGAACCAGTAGAACCAGTAGTGCTTTATTATGGACAGACTTCTCCCCTTCTTAGCCATTGTTGTTTTGACAGTTTACAATCAATTTCCACATGATTTATTACAAGATTTAGTTGAGGTTTAGGGTTTAGTGAATGATTTGTCCCAAATACAATGCTTTTAGTTTTAGAAATATTTAGGACTAACTTATTTCTTGCCACCAACTCTGAATCTAACTGCAGCTCTTTGTTATGTGTTGCAGTCATTTCAGTCGCTGTATTAGCTGACATATGTATAGTGTTGAGTCATCCGCATACATAGACACACTGGCTTTACTCAAAGCCAGTGGCATGTCATTAGGAAAGATTTAAAAAGGTAAGGGGCCTAAACAGCTGCCCTGGGGAATTCCTGATTCTACCTGGATTATGTTGGAGAGGGTTCCATTAAAGAACACCCTATGTGTTCTGTTCGACAGGTAACTCTTTATCCTGAATATAGCAGGCGGTGTAAAGCCATAACATATATGTTTTTCCCGCAGCAGATAATGATCGATAATGTCAAAAGCCGCACTGAAGTCTAACAAAACAGCTCCCACAATCTTTTTATCATCAATTTCTCTCAGCCAATCATCAGTCATTTGTGTAAGTGCTGTGCTTGTTGTATGTCCTTCCCTATAAGCATGCTGAACGTCTGTTGTCAATTTGTTTACTGTAAAATAGCATTGTATCTGGTCAAACACCATTTTTTCCAAACGTTTACTAAGGGTTGGTAACAGGCTGATTGGTCGGCTATTTGAGCCAGTAAAGGGTGCTTTACTATTCTTAGGTAGCTGAATTACTTCTGCCTCCCTCCAGGACTGAGGGCACACACTTTCTATTAGGCTTAAATTGAAAATATGGCAAATAGGAGTGGCAATATCGTCCGCTATTATCCTCAGTAATTTTCCGTCCAAGTTGTCAGACCCCGGTGGCTTGTCATTGTTGATAGACAACAATAATTTCTTCATTTCTTCCACACTCACCTTTACGGAATTCAAAATTACAATGCTTGTCTTTCATAATTTGGTCAGATATACTTGGATGTTTAGTGTTAACGTTTGTTGCTGGCTTGTCATGCCTTAGTTTGCTAATCTTGCCAATGAAAAAATAGTTAAAGTAGTTGGCAATATCAGTTCGTTTTGTGATGAATGAGCCATCTGATTTAATTAATGATGGAGCTGAGTTTGCCTTTTTTCCCCAAAATATCATTTAAGGTGCTCCAAAGCTTTTTACTATCATTCTTTATGTCATTTATCTTTGTTTCATAGTGTAGTTTCTTCTTCTTTTTATTCAGTTTAGTCACATGATTTCTCAATTTGCAGTACGTTTGCCAATCGGTTGTGCAGCCAGACTTATTTGCCATTCCTTTTGCCTCATCCCTCTCAACCATACCATTTTTCAAATCCTCATCAATACATGAGGATTTAACATTTTAACAGTCATTTTCTTAATGGGTGAATGCTTATTAGTAACTGGGATAAGCTATTTCAGTACAGCATCTGGTTGTTCCTCATTACACACCACGGACCAACAAATATACTTTACATCAACAACATAGGAATTGCTACAAAACTTATTGTATGATCTCTTATACACTATATTAGGCCCAGCCTTTGGAACTTTGGTTTTCCTAGATATGGCTACTATATTGTGATCACTACATCCGATGGATCTGGATACTGCTTTCAAGCTATTTTCAGTGCAGGGTGAGCTGCACACAGTGGACTTCCTACTAGGGCACACCGCCTCAGTGCTAACAGTATAAATCTGGTTCATAGGCACATGATTACTGCATACAATCGCTGTAGGATCAGCAGAGGCATTCAGGGCAGTTAGAGGGACATAAATTAGGTTACTTATATTGTGTCTCCCGAGTGGCGCAGCGCAGCGCTAGCTGTGACACTAGAGATCCTGGTTCGAATCCAGGCTCTGTTGTATCCGGCCGTGACCGGGAGACCCATGGGGCGGCGCACAATTGGCCCAGGGTAGGGGAGGGAATGGCCGGCAGGGATGTAGCTCAGTTGGTAGAGCATGGCGTTTGCAACGCCAGGGTTGTGGGTTTGATTCCCACGGGGGGCCAGTATGAAAAATTAAAAAATAATGTATGCACTCACTAACTATAAGTCGCTCTGGATAAGAGTGTCTGCTAAATGACTTAAATGTAAATGTGTCTACCAACGCCCCAGGTGTAATATACATTTGCTGAAGCATTATGACAACTCTGCGTCACAATGGTAGGGATTTGCTGGGCTTGGGTCATTGATAAGTCATCGTCTCAACGCAGCCTTATAATGCTGTGAAAGGATCCAGGAACCCAAATGATTTGGGTGGATCCCATCCTCCTTATAAAATGTTTTTTGTTTCCAAAAGGTGTCAAAATTGTCAAGAAAAGTTACACCCATTAATCACGTAGCCAGTTGCTAATCCTGCTAAAGTGTTCAATGCCACGATTCAGAGAGGGCACAGGGCCAGATATAATGGGTTTTTTGTTAGTGTTTAGCAAAAATTCAATCAGCTCTTTAAAATCCAGTTTCAACTGTTCAGAGCTTCCCTTCATAATGTAATTAAAACCCACATGGACTTCGATAGAATCGATGTAATGTCATTTACTCGAGCTCCGGGATAGGACACTGTTTTTGCACCAGGAACAGTCACATTTCTTACCATGGAACTGCCCAAAATCACGGCTGGCGAGAAGGACGAGGAAATTGCGGACTGCACCAACATGCAATGAGTCTACAATGAGTTTGTGTGATTTCTAAGATAGTGAATCATTGTATCTGGAGGAACCTGTTGAAACAATTACAGCATCTTCTATTTCTAGCCCTATTAGCATTAATTACAGGTCCTCTCCTCTCCTCTCATCTCCTCTCCTCTCCTCTCCTCTCCTCTCCTCTCCTCTCCTCTCCTCTCCTCCCCCTCCTCTCTCTCTTCCTCCTCTCTCTCCTCTCCTCTCTCTCCCCTCCTCTCTCTCCTCTCCTTCCTCTCCTCTCCTCTCCTCCTCCCAATCCTCTCCTCTCCTCTCCTCTCCTCTCCTCTCCTCTCCTCTCCTCTCCTCTCCTCTCCTCTCCTCTCCTCTCCTCTCCTCTCTTCCCTTCTCCCTCTCCCCTCCCTTCCCCCTCTCCTCTCCTCTCCTCTCCTCTCCTCTCCTCTCCTCTCCTCTCCTCTCCTCTCCTCTCCTCTCCTCTCCTCTCCTCTCCCCTCCTCTCCTCCCTATCCCCTCCTCCCTCTCCCCCTCCCCCTCCTCTCTGCTCTTCTCCCTCTCCTCTCCGCTCCTCTCCTCCCCCTCCTCTCTCCCCCTCTCCTCTCCTCTCCTCTCCTCTCCTCTCCTCTCCTCTCCTCTCCTCTCCTCTCCTCCCCTCCCCTTCTCCCTCTCCTCTCTACTCCTCCCACTCCTCTCTCCCCTCCTCCCTCTCCTCTCCTCTCCACTCCTCTCCTCTCTCTTCTCCCTCTCCTCTCCTCTCCTCTCCTCTCCTCTCCTCTCCTCTCCTCTCCTCTCCTCTCCTCTCCTCTCCTCTCCTCTCATCCCTCTCCCCTCCTCTCCTCTCCTCCCCCTCCTCTCTCCCCTTCTCCCTCTCCTCTCCTCCCTCTAACTCCTCCCTCTCCTCTCCTCTCCTCCCTCTCCCCTTCTCCCTCTCCTCTAATCTCTTCCCTCTCTTCTCTCTCTCTCTGTCCAGAAGCTCTTTTCGGTCATAGAAAATGATGGTGAAAACATTAAGTTACAATCAGCGCGAAAAAACACACAAAACAGCACAATAATTGGTCAAAAGACAGTAAAATGGCTGCTATTCCCTACAGCGTCCTCATCTATTGTTAACGCTGTTGATTTGAAACGTCTTTATTTCCATTCCCTCTATTATCAGGCTTGTCATAATCCTCTCCTCCACCTCCACCTCTCCTCTCCTCTCCTCTCCTCTCCTCTCCTCTCCTCTCCTCTCCTCTCCTCTCCTCTCCTCTCCTCTCCTCTCCTCTCTCTCCCCTTCTCCCTCTCCCCTCCTCTCTCTCCTCTCTCTCCCCTCCTCTCTCTCCTCTCCTTCCTCTCCTCTCCTCCTCCCAATCCTCTCCTCTCCTCTCCTCTCCTCTCCTCTCCTCTCCTCTCCTCTCCTCTCCTCTCCTCTCCTCTCCTCTCCTCTCCTCTCTCCCCTTCTCCCTCTCCTCTCCACTCCTCTCCTCTCTCTTCTCCCTTTCCTCTCCTCCCCCTCCTCTCTCCTCTCCTCTCCTCTCCTCTCCTCTCATCCCTCTCCTCTCCTCCCCCTCCTCTCTCCCCTTCACCCTCTCCTCTCCTCCCTCTAACTCCTCCCTCTCCTCTCCTCCCTCTCCCCTTCTCCCTCTCTTCTCTTCTCTTCTCTCTCTTCTCTTCTCTTCTCTTCTCTTCTCTTCTCTTCTCTTCTCTTATCCTCCCCCTCCTCTCTCCCCTTCTCCCTCTCCTCTCCCCTCCTCCCACTCCTCTCTCCCCTTCTCCTATCCTCTCTCTTTTCCCTTTCCTTTCCTCTCCTCCTCTCCTCTCATCCCTCTCCCCTCCTCTCCTCCCCCCTCCTCTCTCCCCTTCTCGCTCTCCTCCCACCTCCTTTCTCCCTCTCCTCTCCTCTCCTCTCCTCTCCTCTCCTCTCCTCTCCTCTCCTCTCCTCTCCTCCATATCCCCTCCTCTCACAAAGCAATCACTAGCCTGCTATTCAGTGGAGTGGGTATGTGGTCCAAGTCTGGGTTTAAGGGTCTCTTTTCCAAGCTTCAAAGGATAATCATTCAACACCATGAGTTTTAGCCATGCTGTCAATCCAGCATGACAATGACACAGAATGCAGTCCATGAGCGGTCACCATGCAATTTGACTGAGTCTTACTCACTTCGGCTATGGAGAGTGTGATCACATAGTCATCCGGAACAGCTGGTGCTCTCATGCATGCTTCAGTGTTGCTTGCCTCGAAGCGAGCATAAAATGATTTAGCTCGTCTGGTAGGCTTGCGTCACTGGGCAGCTCGCGGCTGGGTTTCCCTTTGTAGTCTGTAATAGTTTTCAAGCCCTGCCACATCCAACGAGCATCGGAGCCGGTGTAGTACGATTCAATCTTAGTCCGGTATTGACTCTTTGCCTGTTTGATGGTTCGTCGGAGGGCATAGCGGGATTTCTTATAAGCGTCCGGGTTAGAGTCCCGCTCCTTGAAAGCGGCAGCTCTACCCTTTAGCTCAGTGCGGATGTTGCCTGTAATCCATGGCACTGTGGGGATGACGTCATTGATGCACTTATTGATGAAGCCAGTGACTGATGTGGTGTACTCCTCAATGCTATCTGAGGAATCCCGGAACATATTCCAGTCTGTGCTGTTTAAATAAAGCCGAAAAAATTATATTTTTATGTGTTTTCATTTCAGGCTGTAAGGCAACAAAAGGTGAACATTTTGAAAGGGGGTGGTGACTTTCTATACCGACTGTAAAACACATGTTACACTGGTAGAGAATATTTTTGAAAGAGATTTGAAAGAATAATTAATTATTAACCATTATACCAATATCCCAATTCATATAGGCTTCTGTGCTCACGTCTTCTTTCACATTGTGAGAATAGGCCATGATTGTGAATCCAATTATATTTTGATGAGGATGATGAAGATGAGATGATGGTGATGACGATGATGATGATGGTGATGATGATGATGATGATGACGATGATGATGACGATGATGATGATGTTATGATGATGGTGATGATGATGATGACGATGATGATGATGATGGTTATGATGATGATGATGATGATGATGATGATGATGATGATGATGGTTATGATGATGATGATGATGATGACGATGATGATGATGATTGTTATGATGATGATGATGATGATGATGATGATCACACCGACCCACCAGCCTGGTCTCATAGACTTAACATAGTAAATGTAAATCCGGGAAGCTCCAGTTAGTATGATATGTAATGTTTGGTATGGTTCCATTAGACAGATGGTTACTGAAGGCAATCCAGAGGTTGCAAATCGAATCTCATTAAGGACAACTTTAGCATTTTAGCTAATTAGCAACTTTTCAACTACTTACTACTTATTAGCTACTTTGCAACTACTTAGCATGTTAGCTAACCCTTCCCCTAACCCTAACTCTAACCTTGACCCTAACCCTAGCCTAACGTTAGCCACCAAGCTAGAATTATTAACATATCAAATCAAATCAAATCAAATTTTATTGGCCACATGCGCCGAATACAACAGGTGCAGACATTACAGTGAAATGCTTACTTACAGCCCTTAACCAACAGTGCGTTTTTTTTTAACAAAAAAGTAAAAATAAAACAACAACAAAAAAAGTGTTGAGAAAAAAAGAGCAGAAGTAAAATAAAATAACAGTAGGGAGGCTATATATACAGGGGGGTACCGGTGCAGAGTCAATGTGCGGGGGCACCGGCTAGTTGAGGTAGTTGAAGTAATATGTACATGTGGGTAGAGTTAAAGTGACTACGCATAAATAATTAACAGAGTAGCAGCAGCGTAAAAAGGATGGGGTGGGGGGGCAGTGCAAATTGTTAGGCCTCCTGCTGCTAGGTAGCTCTCTCTCTGCTCTCTCCCTCCCCTCTGTCTGTCCTTGATTGCAGGAGTGAAGTCTGGTGTGCGGGAGTCAGGGTTCCAGCTGCAGCTCATTCACCATAATCACCTCAGCCTTTAAGACCCGGTCAAACTTACCACTCATCGTCAGATCATAGTCAAGACGACCATGTTAGTCTCGCTGCCGACTCAACCTGTTTGTTTTTGGCCTGTTCTATTTACTTTTCTCCTGTGCCACAGATTATTGGAACCTGACTCCTGCCTCCGCTTCACTCCTGCCACCACCATCCTGCTCTCCACTACCGGACCTCCCTTTTGGACTCACCACGGACACTAGGACATTACGGTACCACACCTGCCCTGACCTGGATCTGTTACCCTCCCTGTAACCTGGACTTGCTCTTCCCCTATTATTGGAAACCTGGACTTATTGAACATTGTAAATAAACCTGTTAAACCTTCTCTGGCTTGGTGTACTTGTCTGCATTTGGGTTCTAATCCAGTTAAATCATGACAGTATGATCTGACCAACATGAACCCAGCAGACAGTAGCTCGGATACCACCCCAGAGTGCACTCATTTGGACTGCCATAGCCAATCAGGGCATTTTACTTGGCCAACATGATACTTTGTTTAAGACTATTGCTGAGAACAGTCAGGTGCTGCTTAATCAGGTTCAATTACTCACCAATCAAGTGTCTGCCCTTACTACCCAAGTTAATAATGCACCCCTCGGGCATGGCATACAAACTGCTCCTTCTCCTGCTCCACCTGTTTTTCCTACCCCTTCAGCCCAGATCAGAGAGCCTTTTGTTCCTGCTCCAGAGCGCTATGACGGGAACATGGGAACCTGTGGCGATTTTTTGACTCAATGCTCGCTAGTGTTTGAACAACAGCCCCTCACCTACGCCTCAGAAAGAGCCCGTATTGCCTACCTTATCAACTCTACTAGCGGTTCCGCTCGTGCCTGGGGATCCGCGGTCTGGGAGAGTCAGTCGGACATTTGCAACGCTTACGTTGCCTTCACCACTGAGATGAGGAAGGTTTTTGACCACCCCGTACGGGGCAAGGAGGCTGCGAAACGGTTGTTTTCTCTTCGGCAGGGGGCTCGCAGTGTGGCGGAGATGGCAGTGGAGTTTCGGGCTTTAGCGGCAGTGAGTGGTTGGAATGACGAGGCATTACAAGGAGTGTTCATCAATGCTTTGTCTGAGACTTTAAAAGATGAATTGGTGTCATATGATGAATCGCCTACGCTGGATAATCTTATTTCACTCACCATCAGGTTGGATAATCGGATTCTGGAGTGCCGGGAGAGGAGTGTTAGTTCCAAGCAACCTGTCTGTCGTCAACAAACTCCTCCCCGCATCTTCCCTACGGAGAAAGCCGTGTCTTCCCGAGTCGATACGAGGAGCACTGAACCCGAAGCCATGGAGGTGGGTCGTGCACGGTTGTCCTCAGAGGAGCGTGCACGTCGTATTCAGGCTCGGGTCTGCCTGTATTGTGGAGAAGCTGGTCATTTCGTTCCTTCCTGCCCAGTTCGTCCGGGAAAAGGGCCGGCTCATCATTATTGGGAGAAGTTTTGGTGAGCCGAGCAGCGGATTCTTCCTCTTCTCCCCGCATTCTGCTCCAGGCATCCCTCCAGTGGCAGTCCCAGAATTTCTCTGTTAGTGCGCTGGTTGACTCGGGTGCTGACAAACTTTTTGGATAGAGAGTGGGCTCAACAAATGGATTTGGAGACTGTTCCTATGGACTGTCGGCTGCAGGCTAAGGGTCTAAATGGACAATTGTTGACCCGTATTACCCATCAGACTGTTCCTGTTTGTCTCAGAGTGTCGGGAAATCATCAGGAGAACATTCAATTCCATATAATCGACTGCCCACAGACCCCCCTGGTCCTTGGTATCCCCTGGCTCATAAGACACAATCCACACATTGATTGGGTGACGGGTAGAATTGTTTCATGGAGCACATTTTGTCATGTGAATTGTTTGTGTTCTGCTCAGACCCCTGCCAGCACTGTGCCTCAACCTCCACTGGAGTCCATGGATCTTTCTGCTGTCCCTGACGTGTATCATGACCTGGCATCCGTTTTCTGCAAACACAGAGCTACTTCTCTTCCTCCTCACCGGCCTTACGACTGCGCCATTGACCTCCAGCCAGGAGCCCCACTCCCCAGCAGTCGCCTGTACAATCTCTCCCGCCCGGAGACTGAGGCTATGGAGAACTAAATTCGGGACTCCTTGGTGGCAGGTATTATTCGTCCTTCCTCGTCACCTGTAGGAGCGGGATTCTTTTTTGTTGCTAAGAAGGATAAGACCCTCAGACCCTGTATTGATTTCCGTGGACTTAACAACATCACCATTAAGAACAAATATTCTCTGCCATTAATTAATTCTGCTTTTCCCCTCCTTCATGGTGCAACTATCTTTACCAAACTGGATCTACGAAATGCGTATCACCTGGTGCGCATTCGTAAAGGTGATGAATGGAAGACTGCCTTCAACACACCCTTGGGACATTTTGAGTATCTAGTTATGCCTTTTGGGTTGTCCAATGCCCCTGCTGTTTTTCAGGCACTAGTCAATGATGTCCTTCGGGACATGTTGAATCGGTTTGTTTTTGTCTATCTGGATGATATCTTGATTTTCTCAGAGTCCTCCCAGGAACATGAACTGCATGTGCGCCAGGTGTTGCAAAGGTTGTTGGAGAACAAACTGTTTGTGAAGATGGAGAAATGTGAATTTCATGTGTCTGAGACCTCTTTTTTGGGTTACATCATAGCTCAGGGGGAGTTGCGGATGGACCCAGCTAAGATCTCTGCTGTCACGGACTGGCCAGCCCCCTCCACCCGCAAACAACTTCAACGATTCCTGGGGTTTGCGAACTTCTATAGGAGGTTCATCAAGGACTACAGCCACTCACCGCTCTCACCTCCATCTCACGACCGTTCGCTTGGAATGAAGGGGCCGAATCAGCGTTCGAAGAACTGAAACATCGCTTCGCCTCGGCTCCCATTCTGATGCAGCCGGACCCCGACCGCCAGTTTGTCGTGGAGGTGGATGCATCCGACACTGGGGTAGGTGCGGCGTTGTCACAACGTTCTCCTGAAGATAACAAACTGCATCCCTGTGCTTTTCTCTCAAGGAAACTTTCTCAGGCAGAGAGGAATTATGATGTTGGCAATCGTGAACTGCTCGCCGTTAAGCTGGCTCTCGAGGAGTGGCGACATTGGTTGGAGGGGGCGGAACAACCCTTCATCGTTGGACGGATCATAAGAATCTGGCTTACCTCCAGTCAGCGAAGCAGCTCAACCCCCGTCAAGCCAGGTGGGCACTATTTTTTGGGAGATTCAATTTTTCTCTGTCTTACCGTCCTGGGTCACGCAACGTCAAGCCTGACGCCCTGTCTTGTGTTCATTCGGCTGTTGATACTGGTAGTAACCTTGAACCCATCTTGCCTCCTACCTGCAGTATTGCGGCCATCACATGTGACATCGAAGGGATTGTTAGACAGGCTCAACATCATCAAGCTGACCCTGGGAGGGGTCCTCCTAACCGGTTGTTTGTCCCTGAGTCTGCTCGCTCCCAGGTACTTCAGTGGGCTCACTCGTCTCCCCTTACCTGTCACCCTGGAGTTTTGCGGACCCTTGACTTTGTGCGACGGAAGTTCTGGTGGCCCACGATGGAGGCGGACACTCGAGCCTTCATTGCTGCTTGTACGGTATGTGCACGAAGTAAGAACTCCACCCAGGCCAGCGCTGGTCATCTACGACCTCTACCTATACCCAGCCGGCCCTGGTCGCACATTGCTATGGATTTTGTCACTGGACTTCCCCCCTCGTCTGGAAAGACTGTCATTTTTACTGTGATTGATCATTTTTCTAAGTTCGCTCATTTTTTGGCCCTACCTAAACTGCCCACTGCCAGAGAGACGGCTGATATTTTGGTTGAACATGTGTTCCGCTCTCATGGTCTACCCACGGATATTGTCTCTGACAGGGGTCCCCAGTTTGTCTCCCAGGTGTGGAAAGCTTTCTGTAAAGCTTTGGGCATCACATCCAGCCTGTCCTCTGGATATCACCCCCAGACCAACGGGCAAGCCGAGAGAGCGAACCAGGAGATGGAGACCGCTCTCCGCTGTGTCACAGGGTCTAACCCTGGGTCATGGAGCTCCATGCTCCCCTGGGTGGAATATGCTCATAACACCTTGACTAACGCTTCCTCTGGTTTGTCTCCCTTTCTGTGTGCTCTGGGTTATCAACCTCCCCTGTTCCCTTCTCAAGAGAGGGAACTGGCGGTACCCTCGGTGCAGTCCCACATGCGCCGCTGCTTCAAGGTCTGGAGGAAGGCCAGGGTAGCTCTGTCCCGAGCTTCGGCGTACATGCAGAGGCAAGCCAACCGTCACCGGTCCCAGGCTCCCGGTTACTCTCCTGGTCAAGAGGTATGGCTTAAGTCACGTGACCTTCCATTGAAAGTGGAGTCTAAGAAGATGGCACCTCGTTTTATAGGACCGTTCAAGATACTGTCTATTGTTAACCCCTGCACGGTTAAGCTACAGCTTCCTGCCTCCCTACGGGTTCATTCCACCTTTCATGTTTCCCAGATTAAGCCTGTGTCGGTTAGCCCTCTGTGCCCGCCCTCTCGTCCCCCTCCTCCGCCCAGGATCGTGGGTGGGGGTCCGGTCTACACTGTCCGGCGACTTCTGGATGTTCGCCGCCGGGGTCGTGGTTTCCAGTACCTGGTGGATTGGGAGGGTTATGGTCCTGAGGAACGTTCCTGGGTGCCCAGGAGCTTCATTGTGGATCCTGCTCTGGTCCGTGATTTTCATAGGTTACATCCGGATAAACTCCGTCGGCCGCCAGGTGGCGTCCGTAGAGGAGGGGGTACTGTTAGGCCTACTTCTGCTAGGTAGCTCTCTCTCTGCTCTCCCCCTCCCCTCTGTCTGTCCTTGATTGCAGGAGTGAAGTCTGGTGTGTGGGAGTCAGGGTTCCAGCTGCAGCTCATTCACCATAATCACCTCAGCCTTTAAGACCCGGTCAAACTTACCACTCATCGTCAGATCATAGTCAAGACGACCATGTTAGTCTCGCTGCCGACTCAACCTGTTTGTTTTTGCTCTTTGTGTTTTTGGCCTGTTCTATTTACTTTTCTCCTGTGCCACAGATTATTGGAACCTGACTCCTGCCTCCGCTTCACTCCTGCCACCACCATCCTGCTCTCCACTACCGGACCTCCCTTTTGGACTCACCACGGACACTAGGACATTACGGTACCACACCTGCCCTGACCTGGATCTGTTACCCTCCCTGTAACCTGGACTTGCTCTTCCCCTATTATTGGAAACCTGGACTTATTGAACATTGTAAATAAACCTGTTAAACCTTCTCTGGCTTGGTGTACTTGTCTGCATTTGGGTTCTAATCCAGTTAAATCATGACACAAATAGTCTGGGTAGCCATGATTAGCTGTTCAGGAGTCTTATGGCTTGTGGGTAGAAGCTGTTGAGAAGTCTTTTGGACCTAGACTTGGCACTCCGGTACCGCTTGCCGTGCGGTAGCAGAGAGAACAGTCTATGACTAGGGTGGCTGGAGTCTTTGACAATTTTGAGGGCTTTCCTCTGACACCGCCTGGTATAGAGGTCCTGGATGGCAGGAAGCTTGGCCCCAGTGATGTACTGGGCCGTACGCACTACCCTCTGTAGTGCCTTGCGGTCGGAGGCCAAGCAGTTGCCATACCAGGCGGTGATGCAACCAGTCAGGATGCTCTCGATGGTGCAGCTGTAGAATTTTTTGAGGATCTGAGGACCCATGCCAAATCTTTTCAGTCTCCTGAGGGGGAATAGGCTTTGTCGTGTCCTCTTCACGACTGTCTTGGTGTGTTTGGACCATGATAGTTTGTTGGTGATGTGGACACCAAGGAACTTGAAGCTCTCAACCTGTTCCACTACAGCCCCGTCAATGAGAATGGGGGCGTGCTCAGTCGTCTTTTTCATACGCTTTGCAAATTCGTAACATAGTATGTTTCGCAAATTCGTAACATACAATATGAAATGGGTGATGGACATCCACTAATTAATACATACCATACCAGACCTAATGTTATATATAAATGGAGTGTATCTGAATTTACATGCAGAATAACACGAAATGCTCTCACCAGGTTGGACACACACATCCCCAACCCAACTGCACGGTAGTTAGGGACATATTTTGAAGTGGTGGGTCTTGAGGTGTCATGTTTTGAGGGGGCGAGAGACTCTGTAGCTGCAACCATCCTTCCTGCTTCCATCCGTTTTACACCGTCCTTTCCCTCGCGCCCATCAACGTCCATCAACCGAAGGCGTGGAGAACATCTCGTGCCAGACACGGTGCATCCGCTCCACAGGAAGATGGAGAAATGGCAAGCGCAGTTCTCGAAATTTAGAGAACAAGAAATCAAGAAATGCTGTCATTTATGATGCAAATAGTGCTTTTTCCGTCGATAGGAACTTCTTTTAGGGAAAGGGGTAAGTGAAATGTCACATTTTATTACAGAATTAGATCGTTTTTTAATAGTATAGTTGTGCGCTGGATATGTAGTTCTGTTTGATCAGACATATGGCAGTAAGCTACTGTTTCATTCTATATTGCCACAACATTATTACATTATGTTATAATAACAAGCTTTCTCAGGAAATTGACACATTTTAGATTTATATATTGTTGCGGACCAACTGGAACGATTGAATGTTAACGAATTGCGCACGAATAGTCTGCAGGCGTATTTGTAAATATCTAAATTATTGCTATTCTGTCATTGGAAGCTTTACGCGTATAGTTAATATACATGTCATTTTTTAAAAATGGTATCAGGAAAATGTTTATTCTGAGATTATTTGAATGTGAATCGAATATTGGTTCAAGGTTGGTTCCATTACTTATCCAAGACCTCCCGGGTGAAATTGTGATTTATCCCTTTTCATACATTTGATTATTAATTCTCCCCTCTCAAAATATCACTTTTTCCTCGAGCAAATTGTATTTAGAGAGGGTTTCCACCTAAATTAATAAATACCTTTTAAACTCTTCAAGCTTTTCCAGACTGTCTTTTCAACAGCCATAGGCTACTTGAAATATAAGCAAATCATTTATTTATGTATTATAGTAATCGAATATGTGAACGTTTGACCAGAAGGCAATGTATCAGAGATGAGAGCGTGGTGGTAGCGGAGGGAGAGAGAGACAGAGAGACAGAGAGAGAGAGGGGGGGAGAGACAGAGGTGAGGGTGATGGTGATGTGGTTGGTGGGAGTGTCATATGAGGAAGGACCTGACCCCTTGTGGCTGAACTGAGATTACAGAGTGTTGGCCAGACTTCCAGTTTGGTATAGCCAATGAGAGTTTATCATTCTCCAGCTATTAATCCATTATTATGAAGAGTTGGGATGCATGGGGCTGGAAACCACCACCTTTGGGATGCATGGGGCTGGAAACCACCACCTTTGGGATGCATGGGGCTGGAAACTACCACCTTTGGGTGGGAGAAGTAGCTCACAGCTGTAGCTGAGTGGGTTTCTGTTAGAAATGGGGAAGGATGCTATTTTGGAAATGGGGAAGGATGCTATTTTGGAAATGGGGAAGGATGCTATTTTGGAAATGGGAAAGGATGCTATTTTGGAAATGGGAAAGGTATTTTGAGTACAGTTCCATCACCTTGTCCAGGGTTCAGGGGGTTCTGGGTAGGAGAGCAGGAGACTTGGGCTCTGTTGGATGTTTCATGTTGTTGGATGTTTCATGTTGTTGGATGTTTCATGTTGTTGGATGTTTCATGTTGTTGGATGTTTCATGTCGTTGGATGTTTCATGTTGTTGGAAAATAATCCCACAGCAACAGGAAATGTAAATTATTATGTGGATTAAAATGAATGGACATTTCTGTAGGGGTTGATACATTTTTTCATTAGTGCAAATCAAGTCTGAAATTAGAAATGTAAATCACAAACTTTAGAAGCCTTTTTAAACCTCAAATACACTTTGGACTTCATGCTGTGCAAGAAAATTCTCAGCAACAAAAGAGTGATCAAATTAAGATCCTCCATCTGCACTATGGGAGGGGATGTGACTGAGCTTCCCACAATGAGAGGATTAATAAAGCCATTTAGTATTAGATTGAAATGTAATGTATTGTAAGACCAAGGATAGGTCTGCTGTTTTTCGTTGTACTAAACACAATGTATTTAGATTCTTACAAGGCAGGCTAGTGCACAGCAGCATGCATCAAGCTGTGATTCCCCTCCCTGGGGGGGGGCATCTTTTTGGACGTCCAGTCAAGCAGCTAATAGGGAAACATCATGTGACTCATTTAACTGTGTTATTATCGCTCTGGTCTAATATAAAGAGAGAATCATCCTGCTTTATTACACTGAATCAACCTCACCGTGGCTGGTCGCTCTCTCTCTCTCTGCCTGGATATATAGTATATAGACATGAGACCACACAGGACGAAGACAAAGAGAAGGTGAGAGAGCGAGAGAGAGGAGGGGAGAGAGGAGGGGAGAAGTGAGAGAGAGAGAGAGAGAGAGATAGAGGAGGGGAGAAGTGAGAGAGAGAGCGAGAGAGGAGAGAGGAGGGGAGAAGTGTGAGAGAGAGAGAGCGAGAGAGCGATATGTGAGAGGGGGAGAAGTGTGAGCGAGAGAGCGAGAGGGAGATATGTGAGAGGGGGACAAATGTGAGAGAGAGAGAGAGAGAGAGAGAGAGAGACAGTGACAGAAAAGGAGATCACTGAGGCAGTGAGTTATGAGTTATGAATTATAAATTATGTAAGAGTTTCATCTGGAAAAATCTCTATCTTTCTATGAAATTTCTCCCTATGCTATTCCTCTCCAAGACGGCACAATATATTCATATTTTTAGATATTATTTTTATTTTCATGATATCCAAATGGTAGTTACAGTGTTGTTCCATCGCTGCAACTCCCTTACAGACTCGGGAGAGCCATGCGTCCTCCGAAAACACGACCCTGCCAAGCCACACTGCTTCTTGACACACTGCTCGCTTAACCCGGAAGCCAGCCGCACCAATGTGTCGGAAGAAACGCCGTACAGCTGGTGACCGTGTCAGCATGCATGTGCCCAGCTTCCACAAGGAGTCGCTAGAGCCGGCCAATCCCTCCCGTAACCCGGATGACGCTGGGCCAATCGCCGCATGGGTCTCCCGGTCGCGGCCGGCTGCGACACAGTCCGGGATCGAACCCGGGTCTGTAGTGCCGCCTCAAGAATTGCACTCAGGAGGCCCTAGATAAAAACATTTTCAGCTGTCTTCTTTATTGCTTGTGTATTGTTCCATCTAATAAACAAGTATTTTTTTTAAACATATCAGATACATTATTTGATATCACTCAAGATAACGATGAGACAGCCTATAGGGAGGAGGTCAGAGACCTGGCCGTGTGGTGCCAGGATAACAACCTCTTCCTCAACGTGACCAAGACAAAGGAGATGATTGTGGACTACAGGAAAAAAAAGAGGACTGAGCACGCCCCCATTCTCATCGACAGGGCTGTAGTGGAACAGGTTGAGAGCTTCAAGTTCCTTGGTGTCCACATCACCAACAAACTATCATGGTCCAAACACACCAAGACAGTCGTGAAGAGGGCACGACAAAGCCTATTCCCCCTCAGGAGACTGAAAAGATTCGGCATGGGTCCTCAGATCCTCAAAAAATTCTACAGCTGCACCATCGAGAGCATCCTGACTGGTTGCATCACCGCCTGGTATGGCAACTGCTTGGCCTCCGACCGCAAGGCACTACAGAGGGTAGTGCGTACAGCCCAGTACATCACTGGGGCCAAGCTTCCTGCCATCCAGGACCTCTATACCAGGCGGTGTCAGAGGAAGGCCCTAAAAGTTCCAGCTACCCTAGTCATAGACTGTTTTCTCTGCTACCACACGGCAAGCGGTACCGGAGCACCAAGTCTAGGTCCAAAAGGCTTCTTTACAGCTTCTACCCCCAAGCCATTAACACTCCTGAACAGCTAATCATGGCTACCCGGACTATTTGCACTGCCCCCCCACCCCATCTTTTTACGCTGCTGCTACTCTGTTAATTATTTATGCATAGTCACTTTAACTCTAGCCACATGTACATATTACTTCAACTACCTCAACTAGCCGGTGCCCCCGCACATTGACTCTGCACCGGTTGTTGACTCTGCCCCCTGTATATATAGCCTCCCTACTGTTATTTTATTTTACTTCTGCTCTTTTTTTCTCAACACTTTTTTGTTGTTGTTTTATTTTACTTTTTTATAAAAAATAAATGCACTGTTGGTTAAGGGCTGTAAGTAAGCATTTCACTGTAATGTTTGCACCTGTTGTATTCGGCGCATGTGGCCAATACAATTTGATTTGATTTGATTTGATACAGTATATTGCAATCATTTCTTACTCTGACCTCTCTCCTTCTCCAGTGTGCTCTGATCTGCTGAAAGAACATGGATGTATCTGGAGGCCAGCAACAGTATGGAGGATCTAAGAAGAGGGTGAAGATCCACCCCAACGCCGTCACAGTGAAATACGCCACCCACTTCCCCCAGCCTGGAGACGAGGGTTACGACGATGCTCCCTCCTTTGAGGACTTTGGTTCGTTTGCAGAGGCCAGCCCTGCTAAGAGACTG
Organism: Coregonus ussuriensis; assembly: GCA_031479575.1. Taxonomy (NCBI): domain Eukaryota; kingdom Metazoa; phylum Chordata; class Actinopteri; order Salmoniformes; family Salmonidae; genus Coregonus; species Coregonus ussuriensis. The sequence goes on along the minus strand of CM062506.1, from coordinate 43,304,244 downwards.
GTGACAGACGGTAGTAGGAGGACCCCCAGGCCGTTAGGGGGAGCGGTGGAGCCCCAGAGCAGGGACAAGGGGGTGGGGGGGCAGCTGGCTAGCTTCGGGGAGGCCAACGTCCTGGCGTCCCGGGTCACCTGGATGGCGTTGTTCGGGGCAGCAGTGGCTCACGGCTGCGTTGCTCTGATCACACGGCTGGCAGCGGACCGCTCCAAAGTGCCGTCCCTGGAGCTGATTTCCATCCGGTCTGTGATCCAGGTCCTGTCCATCGTGGTGGTGTTCTATAACCAGGAGGCCCCCTTCGGCCCCAAGGGGTACCGCCTCCGCCTCTTCTTCTATGGTGTCTGCAACGTCATCTCCATCACCTGCGCCTACACCGCCTTCGCCATCGTGCCGCCCAGCAACGGCACCATCATGTGGCGCGCCACCACCACGGTGTTCAGCGGCGTGATGGCCTTCCTGTTGTTAGACGAGCGGCTGGGCTACACAGACGTGGTGACGGTGGTGGGCAGCGTGTTCGGCCTGTGTCTCGTCATGATCCCCAACGTGGCCGACGAGGAGAAGTCCCGCCTCACCTTCTGGAAGGAGGCGTTCGGCTACACCATGACCGTGACGGCTGGCCTCACCGGAGCTCTGTCCATGATCGTCTACCGGGCCATCAAGGAGCGCGTCAGCATGTGGACAGCCCTGTTCACATTCGGCTGGACGGGCACGGTGTGGGGCGCCTCCACCATGTTCGTTATGCAGGAGCCGATCATCCCCCTGGATGGGGAGACGTGGGGCTACCTCGTGGGGATCTGTATCTGTTCCACCGTGGCTTTCCTGGGGGTCTACTACGCCCTCAACAAGTTCCACCCCGTCCTGGTGAGCACCGTGCAGCACCTGGAGATAGTGGTGGCCATGTTGCTTCAGCTCATGGTGCTGCGCACGGTCCCCTCCATCTACGACGTCATCGGGGGGCTGGTCATCATAGCCAGCGTGTTCACTCTAACGGTAGTGAAGCTGTACAGAGTCAGCCGGGCTATACGGCAGGACTACCAGGAGATACTGGACTCACCCATCAAATAGAGCCCGGACTCAGAGTAGGAGTTGTGATTCAGGATCAGTTTGGCCCTAAAGACCATAATGCATTGCATGGACAGGGGGGAACATATCCTTGATCAGCACTCCTACTCTCTCTATATATTTTGAATTGTGGTCGTCATGAAAACAGTAGTCTAAATAAAATACTACAGATTGCCAAAGGCTAAGGTGTGAGCTTGAAGTTCCTTGGTGTCCACATCACCAACAAACTATCATGGTCCAAACACACCGAGACAGTCGTGAAGAGGGCACGAAAAAGCCTATTCCCCCTCAGGAGACTGAAAAGATTTGGCATGGGTCCTCAGATCCTCAAATAGTTCTACAGCTGCACCATCGAGAGCATCCTGACTGGTTGCATCACCGCCTGGTATGGCAACTGCTCGACCTCCGATCGCAAGGCACTACAGAGGGTAGTGCGTACAGCCCAGTACATCACTGGGGCCAAGCTTCCTGCCATCCAGGACCTCTATACCAGGCGGTGTCAGAGGAAGGCCCTAAAAGTTCCAGCTACCTTAGTCATAGACTGTTTTCTCTGCTACCGCACGGCAAGCGGTACCGGAGCACCAAGTCTAGGTCCAAAAGGCTTCTTTACAGCTTCTACCCCCAAGCCATAAGACTCCTGAACAGCTAATCATGGCTACCCGGACTATTTGCACTGCCCTCCCATCCCCACCCCAACCCCCTCTTTTACGCTGCTGCTACTCTGTTTATTATTTATGCATAGTCACTTTAACTCTACCTACATGTACATACTTCCTCAATTACCTCGACTAGCCGGTGCCCCCGCACATTGACTCGGTACCGGTACCCCCCTGTATATAGCCTCCCTACTGTTATTTTATTTTACTGCTGCTCTTTAGTTATTTGCTTTTATTTTTTATTTAACACTTTTTTTTTTCTTAAAAAAACTGTATTGTTGGTTAAGGGCTTGTAAGTAAGCATTTCACTGTAATGTCTACACCTGTTGTATTCGGCGCTTGTGGTAAATAACATTTGATTTGATTTGAACTATACTGAACAAAAATAGAAACGCAACATGCAACAATTTCAAACATTTTAAACGAGTTACAGTTCATAGAAGGAAATCAGTCAATTGAAAGAAATGCATTAGGCCCTAATCTATGGATTTCACATGACTGGGCAGGGGAGCAGCCATGGGTTGGCCTGGGAGGGCATAGGCCCACCCACTTGGTAGCCAGGTCCACCCACTGGGGAGCCAGGCCCAGCCAATCAGAATTCGTTTTTCCCCACAAAAGGGCTTTATAACAGACAGAAATACTCCTCAGTTTCATCAGTTGTCCGGGTGGCTGGTCTCAGACGATCCCGCAGGCGAAGAAGCCGGATGTGGAGGTCCTGGTCTAAGGCACTGCATCGCACTGCATCGCAGTGCTAGCTGTGCCACTAGAGATCCTTGTTCGAATCCAGGCTCTGTTGTAGCCGGCCGCGACCGGGAGACCCATGGGGCGGCGCACAATTGGCCCAGCGTCGTCCAGGGTAGGGGAGGGAATGGCTGGCAGGGATGTAGCTCAGTTGGTAGAGCATGGCGTTTGCAACGCCAGGGTTGTGGGTTCGATTCCCATGGGGGGGAAAAAATAAAATTATGTATGCACTCACTAACTGTAAGTCGCTCTGGATAAGAGCGTCTGCTAAATGACTAAAATGTAAATGCATGGTTACACGTGGTCTGCGGTTGTGAGGCCGGTAGGATGTACTGCCAAATTCTATAAAAACAACGTTGGAGGCGGCTTATGGTAGAGAAATGAACAATACATTCTCTGACAACAGCTCTGTTGGATATTCCTGTAGTCAGCATGCCAATTGGACGCTCCCTCAAAACTTGAGACACCTGTGGCATTGTGTTGTGTGACAAAATTGCACATTTTAGAGTGGCCTTTTATTGTCCCCAGCACAAGGTGCACCTGTGTAATGATCATGCTATTTAATCAGCTTCTTGATATGCCACACTTGTCAGGTGGATGGATTATCTTGGCAAAGGAGAAATGCTCATTAACAGGGATGTAAACCAATTTGTGCACAAAATTTGAGAGAAATAAGCTTTTTATGTGTATGGAAAATTATTGCATTTATATTTTTGTTCAGTATATCTATACATCACAGAACATACACCATGTGTGGTTTCCTTCCTCCTATATAATGTGTACATTATATTTTATTTTATACTGTCCTGTTAGCCAGCAGCATAATGAACTGATTACCATGATGTTGGCATAGTGATTACATTTGTGTGTGTTCTTCCTCTGTTTAGTTTCAGCTGGACTGAGGCAGGCTTCAGCTCCACTAAATAAGTTAAACTGCCTAACTACATAAACTCTGCTGCCTCCTCTCCTCTCTCTTCTCGCTGCCTCCCTCTCCTCTCTCTCCATGCTGCCTCCCTCTCCTCTCTCTCCATGCTGCCTCCTCTCCTCTCTCTTCTCGCTGCCTCCCTCTCCTCTCTCTCCATGCTGCCTCCTCTCCTCTCTCTCCATGCTGCCTCCTCTCCTCTCTCTTCTCACTGCCTCCCTCTCCTCTCTTTCCATGCTGCCTCTTCTCTCCTCTCCCCTCGCTGCCTCCCTCTCCTCTCGCTCCATGCTGCCTCCCTCTCCTCTCCTCTCTCTTCTCGCTGCCTCCCTCTCCTCTCTCTCCATGCTGCCTCCTCTCCTCTCCTCTCCCCTCGCTGCCTCCCTCTCCTCTCACTCCATGCTGCCTCCCTCTCATCTCCTCTCTCCATGCTACCTCCCTCTCCTCTCTCTCCATGCTGCCTCCCTCTCCTCTCTCTCCTCGCTGCCTCCCTCTCCTCTCTCCATGCTGCCTCCCTCTCCTCTCTATCCATGCTGCCTCCCTCTCCTCTCGCTCCATGCTGCCTCCCTCTCCTCTCTCTCCATGCTGCCTCCTCTCCTCTCTCTCCATGCTGCCTCCCTCTCCTCTCTCTCCATGCTGCCTCCCTCTCCTCTCTCTCCATGCTACCTCCCTCTCCTCTCTCTCCTCGCTGCCTCCCTCTCCTCTCTCCATGCTGCCTCCCTCTCCTCTCTCTCCATGCTGCTTCCTCTCCTCTCTCTCCATGCTGCCTCCCTCTCCTCTCTCTCCATGCTGCCTCCCTCTCCTCTCTCTCCATGCTGCCTCCCTCTCCTCTCGATCCATGCTGCCTCCCTCTCCTCTCTCTCCATGCTGCCTCCCTCTCCTCTCTCTCCATGCTGCCTCCCTCTCCTCTCTCTCCATGCTGCCTCCCTCTCCTCTCTCTCCATGCTGCCTCCCTCTCCTCTCTCTCCATGCTGCCTCCCTCTCCTCTCTCCATGCTGCCTCCCTCTCCTCTCTCTCCATGCTGCCTCCTCTCCTCTCTCTCCATGCTGCCTCCCTCTCCTCTCTCTCCATGCTGCCTCCCTCTCCTCTCTCTCCATGCTGCCTCCTCTCCTCTCCTCTCCTCTCCCCTCGCTGCCTCCCTCTCCTCTCGCTCCATGCTGCCTCCCTCTCCTCTCTCTCCATGCTGCCTCCCTCTCCTCTCCCCTCGCTGCCTCCCTCTCCTCTCGCTCCATGCTGCCTCCCTCTCCTCTCTCTCCATGCTGCCTCCTCTCCTCTCCTCTCTCTCCATGCTGCCTCCTCTCCTCTCTCTCCATGCTGCCTCCTCTCCTCTCGCTCCATGCTGCCTCCCTCTCCTCTCTCTCCATGCTGCCTCCCTCTCCTCTCTCTCCATGCTGCCTCCCTCTCCTCTCTCCATGCTGCCTCCCTCTCCTCTCTCTCCATGCTGCCTCCCTCTCCTCTCCTCTCCCCTCGCTGCCTCCTCTCCTCTCCTCTATACTGTAATCAGTCTCAGTATTATTCTCCCCCAGGTAAACATTTAAAGCAATATAATCAGTCTCAGTATTATTCTCCCCCAGGTAAACATTTAAAGCAATATAATCAGTCTCAGTATTATTCTCCCCCAGGTAAACATTTAAAGCAATATAATCAGTCTCAGTATTATTCTCCCCCAGGTAAACATTTAAAGCAATATAATCAGTCTCAGTATTATTCTCCCCCAGGTAAACACAGGTTAATATCAAGATAATAAGGATGAAATTAAAAGGCTTGAGCAGCTCCAAGTTGATTTTGTGTATAGTGCTACTAAAGAAAATGTTATCTTTAGGATATGTCCACCAGGTGGCGTATGAAATATTTTATTTCACTGAAATTCAATCAAATGCATTTACAAAGCAGATGTCACAAAGTGCTATACAGAAACCCAGCCTAAAACCCCAAACAGCAGCAATGCAGATGTAGAAGCACGGTGGCTAGGAAAAACTCCCTAGAAAGGCAGAAACCTAGAGAGGAACCAGGCTCTGAGGGGTGGCCAGTCCTCTTCTGGCTGTGCTGGTAGAGATTATAAGAGTACATGGCCATTAAGGCCAGATCGTTCTTCAAGATGTTCAAACGTTCATAGATAACCAGCAGGGTTAAACAATAATCACAGGTACAACAGGTCAGCACCAATGTCAGTTGGCCATTCACAGCGGAGCATTCAGAGGTCAAGGTCTCTGTTGTATCCTCCCATTCCATTATCCTCCCATTCTACCATTCTAGTTCAGTACATTCTACCATTCTAGTTCAGTACATTCTACTATTCTAGTTCAGTACATTCTACCATTCTAGTTCAGTACATTCTACCATTCTAGTTCAGTACATTCTACCATTCTAGTTCAGTACATTCTACCATTCTAGTTCAGTACATTCTACCATTCTAGTTCAGTACATTCTACCATTCTAGTTCAGTACATTCTACCATTCTAGTTCAGTACATTCTACCATTCTAGTTCAGTACATTCTACCATTCTAGTTCAGTACATTCTACCATTCTAGTTCAGTACATTCTACCATTCTAGTTCAGTACATTCTACTATTCTAGTTCAGTACATTCTACCATTCTAGTTCAGTACATTCTACCATTCTAGTTCAGTACATTCTACTATTCTAGTTCAGTACATTCTACCATTCTAGTTCAGTACATTCTACCATTCTAGTTCAGTACATTCTACCATTCTAGTTCAGTACATTCTACCATTCTAGTTCAGTACATTCTACCATTCTAGTTCAGTACATTCTACCATTCTAGTTCAGTACATTCTACCATTCTAGTTCAGTACATTCTACCATTCTAGTTCAGTACATTCTACCATTCTAGTTCAGTACATTCTACCATTCTAGTTCAGTACATTCTACCATTCTAGTTCAGTACATTCTACCATTCTAGTTCAGTACATTCTACCATTTTAGTTCAGTACATTCTACCATTCTAGTTCAGTACATTCTACCATTCTAGTTCAGTACATTCTACCATTCTAGTTCAGTACATTCTACCATTCTAGTTCAGTACATTCTACCATTCTAGTTTAGTATATTCTACCATTCTAGTTCAGTACATTCTACCATTCTAGTTCAGTACATTCTACCATTCTAGTTCAGTACATTCTACCATTCTAGTTCAGTACATTCTACCATTCTAGTTCAGTACATTCTACCATTCTAGTTCAGTACATTCTACCATTCTAGTTCAGTACATTCTACCATTCTAGTTCAGTACATTCTACTATTCTAGTTCAGTACATTCTACCATTCTAGTTCAGTACATTCTACCATTCTAGTTCAGTACATTCTACTATTCTAGTTCAGTACATTCTACCATTCTAGTTCAGTATATTCTACCATTCTAGTTCAGTACATTCTATCAATCAATCAATCAATTTTATTTTATATAGCCCTTCTTACATCAGCTAATATCTCGAAGTGCTGTACAGAAACCCAGCCTAAAACCCCAAACAGCTAGTAATGCAGGTGTAGAAGCACGGTGGCTAGGAAAAACTCCCTAGAAAGGCAAAACCTAGGAAGAAACCTAGAGAGGAACCAGGCTATGAGGGGTGGCCAGTCCTCTTCTGGCTGTGCCGGGTGGAGATTATAACAGAACCATGCCAAGATGTTCAAAAATGTTCATAAGTGACAAGCATGGTCAAATAATAATCAGGAATAAATCTCAGTTGGCTTTTCATAGCCGATCATTAGAGTTTAAAACAGCAGGTCTGGGACAGGTAGGGGTTCCATAACCGCAGGCAGAACAGTTTAAACTGGAATAGCAGCAAGGCCAGGCGGACTGGGGATAGCAAGGAGTCACCACGGCCGGTAGTCCCGACGTATGGTCCTAGGGCTCAGGTCTCTCAGTTGGCTTTTCATAGCCGATCATTTAGAGTTGAAAACAGCAGGTCTGGGACAGGTAGGGGTTTCGTAGCCGCAGGCAGAACAGTTGAAACTGGAATAGCAGCAAGGCCAGGCGGACTGGGGGCAGCAGGGTGTCATCATGCCCGGTAGTCCTGACGTATGGTCCTAGGGCTCAGGTTCTCAGAGAGAAAGAGAGAACGAGAGAATTAGAGAGAGCATACTTAAATTCACACAGGACACTGGATAAGACAGGAGAAGTACTCCAGGTATAACCAACTAACCCCAGCCCCCCGACACATAAACTACTGCAGCATAAATACTGGAGGCTGAGACAGGAGCGGTCCGGAGACACTGTGGCCCCATCCGAAGAAACCCCCGGACAGGGCCAAACAGGAAGGATATAACCCCACCCACTCCGCCAAAGCACAGCCCCCGCACCACTAGAGGGATATCCCCAACCACCAACTTACAATCCTGAGACAAGGCCGAGTATAGCCCACAGAGGTCTCCACCACAGCACAAACCAAGGGGGGGGGGGGGCGCCAACCCAGACAGGAAGATCACGTCAGTAACTCAACCCACTCAAGTGACGCACCCCTCCCAGGGACGGCATGAAAGAGCACCAGCAGGCCAGTGACTCAGCCCCTGCAACAGGGTTAGAGGCAGAGAACCCCAGTGGAGAGGGGAACCGGCCTGGCAGAGACAGCAAGGGCTGTTCGTTGCTCCAGCCTTTCCGTTCACCTTCACACTCCTGGGCCAGACTACACTCAATCATATGACCTACTGAAGAGATAAGTCTTCAGTAAAGACTTAAAGGTTGAGACCGAGTCTGCGTCTCTCACATGGGTAGGCAGACTGTTCCATAAAAATGGAGATCTATAGGAGAAAGCCCTGCCTCCCGCTGTTTGCTTAGAAATTCTAGGGACAATTAGGAGGCCTGCGTCTTGTGACCGTAGCGTACGTATTGGTATGTACGGCAGGACCAACTCGGAACACTCAGTACATTCTACCATTCTAGTTCAGTACATTCTACCATTCTAGTTCAGTACATTCTACCATTCTATTTCAGTACATTCTACCATTCTAGTTCAGTACATTCTACCATTCTAGTTCAGTACATTCTACTATTCTAGTTCAGTACATTCTACCATTCTAGTTCAGTACATTCTACCATTCTAGTTCAGTACATTCTACCATTCTAGTTCAGTACATTCTACCATTCTAGTTCAGTACATTCTACTATTCTAGTTCAGTACATTCTACCATTCTAGTTCAGTACATTCTACCATTCTAGTTCAGTACATTCTAGTATTCTAGTTCAGTACATTCTACCATTCTAGTTCAGTATATTCTACCATTCTAGTTCAGTACATTCTACTATTCTAGTTCAGTACATTCTACCATTCTAGTTCAGTACATTATACCATTCTAGTTCAGTACATTCTACCATTCTAGTTCAGTATATTCTACTATTCTAGTTCAGTACATTCTACCATTCTAGTTCAGTACATTCTACTATTCTAGTTCAGTACATTCTACCATTCTAGTTCAGTACATTCTACCATTCTAGTTCAGTACATTCTACCATTCTAGTTCAGTACATTCTACCATTCTAGTTCAGTACATTCTACCATTCTAGTTCAGTACATTCTACCATTCTAGTTCAGTACATTCTACCATTCTAGTTCAGTACATTCTACCATTCTAGTTCAGTACATTCTACCATTCTAGTTCAATACATTCTACCATTCTAGTTTAGTACATTCTACCATTCTAGTTCAGTACATTCTACCATTCTAGTTCAGTACATTCTACCATTCTAGTTCAGTACATTCTACCATTCTAGTTCAGTACATTCTACCATTCTAGTTCAGTACATTCTACCATTCTAGTTCAGTACATTCTACCATTCTAGTTCAGTACATTCTACCTACTATACTCTACTTAGTTGTAATGCTCGTCTGAATGGAAGTCTAGACAATCCTTCCAAATCACTCCAGGTGTTTTGGAGCAGCAAACTGCAAAACTGCATAGCAGTCAATCACATATTACAAGTTCTACCATTAACCTGTATCCACAGTAGGAGATGACCAAACACAGGTATTGTTGGAGTATTTGATATGGTGTGGTGTCACATCTGTCTTTTATTGTCACAGGCTCTACGCAAGAAGGGAAGATGAGGTGCAACAGGAACGGCTGTGTGTTTCTAGATGCAGCTCATCAAATTAGGTAGATCTGTCATGATACAACAGGATGAGATGCAACAGGACATATAAAATCAATTTATAACATTTTTGACATGCGTTTTTCTGGATTATTTTGTTGTTTTTCTGTCTCTCACTGTTCAAATAAACCTACCATTAAAATTATAGACTGATCATGTCTTTGTCAGTGGGAAAACGTACAAAATCAGCAGGGGATCAAATACTTTTTTCCCCTCACTGTACACATCAGGTCCCCGAACTTCCTGTAAAACATCCTGTAGGCCTGTCTGCTGTCTTATCGTTGTCACGGCCTAAATACCAATCACCAAATGAGGAGACTAATGCAAATGTGGGTTAAATCAACTGTAAAACATGCTATCAAAATGATGCATTCTGCAATAGTGAAGGATTAACAGCAACATAACTCTGTTGACAACATTATACATCAAACAGCACTATCATGCTATCACTATCATGCTATCACTATCATGCTATCACTATCATGCTATCACTATCATGCTATCACTATCATGCTACTCTTTTTACAGTTTTTAAAAACTCAGCAGCGAACGTTCTCTCTCCATTCAGCTCCACTCTAATCTTGAGGGGCGTTTCTTTAAAACATACATCCAATCTCATTTAGCCCTTACATAACTAGACCAATCACCTATTTTGAATGTTATATTGTTTTTGTGCTTCGTTGAGTGATGTTCTATCGATTCCCTGGGTCATTTCATGTGTATCTGAGTTATTGGCGTTCAATCAGGCAGAAATCCGGCCAGTATGACGTAGCACTGCGATAAAGTCTCTCTCACTACAATGGAAGTTAATAGGAATATGACTTTTAGATCGCGAAAACGTCTATCATACATGTCAGATTTCAAAACTGAACCATGTCATAACTCAGGAGAATGTCCTCTCTCGAATGAGCCATTGATCATATTTTAGCGATATTCCTACCTCGATAAATGTGTAATTATAAGCACATTTTACCTCTTTAGTTAAGGGTGTGTGATGGCGCCGGAGGGGATGGCTGCCGTTTTATGGACTCTTAATCAACTGTGCTATTTTATGTGTTTTTTCGCATTGTTTGTAATTTATTTTGTACATAATGTTGATGCTACCGTCTCTTATGACCGAAAAGAGCTTCTGGATATCAGAACAGCGATTACTCACCTTGAACTGGACGAATATTTTTATTTTATGATTCGGACGAGAGGGATTTTCTCCAGACACCCGACAGGGCCCTCATCCCCGTCATTCGCAGTATAAAGAAAAGGAGATATCGCGGAAGGAGATCGGGGTGCCTGGTAAGGAGCCGGCGACGAGTGGCTAATCTGCCTTTGCTATCGATACTATTGGCCAACTTACAATCGCTTGATAATAAAGTGGACGAACTACAGGCAGGAATATCCTACCAACGGGGCATTAATTAACTATAATATCTTATGTTTCACCGAGTCGTGGCTGAACGAATACATGAATAACATACAGCTGGCGGGTTATACACTGTATCGGCAGGATAGAACAGCAGCCTCTGGTAAGACAAGGGGTGGTGGTCTGTGTATATTTGTAAACAACAGCTGGTGCACGATATCTAAGGAAGTCTCGAGGTTTTGCTCCCCTGAGGTAGAGTATCTCATGATAAGCTGTAGACCACACTATCTACCGAGAGAGTTTTCATCTATATTCTTCGTAGCTGTCTATTTACCACCACAAACCTATGCTGGCACTAAGACCGCACTCAATGAACTGTATTCGGCCGTAAGCAAACAGGAAAATGCTCATCCAGAGGCAGCACTCCTAGTGGCCCAGGACTTTAATGCAGGGAAACTTAAATCCGTTTTACCTCATTTCTACCAGCATGTTAAATGTGCAACCTGAGGGAAAAAACTCTAGAACACCTTTACTCCACACACAGAGACGCATACAAAGCTCTCCCTCGCCCTCCATTTGGAAAATCTGACCATAATTCTATCCTCCTGATTCCTGTTTACAAGCAAAAACTAAAGCAGGAAGCACCAGTGACTTGGTCAATAAGGAAGTGGTCAGATGAAGCAGATGCTAAGCTACAGGACTGTTTTGCTAGCACAGACTGGAATATGTTTCGGGATTTTTCTGATGGCATTGAGGAGTACATCACATCAGTCACTGGCTTCATCAATAAGTGCATCGACAACGTTGTCCCCACAGTGACCGTACGTACATACCCCAACCAGAAGCCATGGATTACAGGCAACATCCGCACTGAGCTAAAGGGTAGAGCACTTCGAGATATTAGCTGATGTAAGAAGGGCTATATAAAATAAAATTGATTGATTGATTGATAGAGATGCCACTTTCAAGGAACGGGACTCTAACCCGAAAGCTTATAAGAAATTCCGCTATGCCCTCCGACGAACCATCAAACAGGCAAAGAGTCAATACAGGACTAAGATTGAATCGTACTACACCGGCTCTGACGCTCGTCGGATGTGGCAGGGCTTGCAAACACTACTACAAAGGGTAGCATAGACGCAAGCTGCCCAGTGACACGAGCCTACCAGACGAGCTAAATTACTTCTATGCTCGCTTCGAGGCAAGTAACACTGAAACATGCATGAGAGCATCAGCTGTTCCGGATGGCTGTGTTATCACGCTCTCCGTAGCTGATGTGAGTAAGACCTTTAAACAGGTCAACATTCACAAGGCCGCAGGGCCAGACGGATTACCAGGACGTGTACTCCGAGCATGCGCTGACCAACTGGCAAGTGTCTTCACTGACATTTTCAACCTCTCCCTGTCTGTCTGTAATACCAACATGGGTCGGCAGGTAGCTTAGTGGTTAAGAGCGTTGCGCTAGTAACCGAAAGGTCGCTGGTTCTAATCCCCGAGCCGACTAGGTGAAAAATCTGTTGATGTGCCCTTGAGCAAGGCACTTAACCCTAATTGATCCTGTAAGTCGCTCTGGATAAGAGCGTCTGCTAAATGACCTAAAAATTAAATAAATAAAATGTTTCAAGCAGACCACCATAGTCCCTGTGCCCAAGAACACTAAGATAACCTGCCTAAATGACTACCGACCCGTAGCACTCACGTCTGTAGCCATGAAGTGCTTTGAAAGGCTGGTCATAGCTCACATCAACACCATTCTCCCAGAAACCCTAGACCCACTCCAATTTGCATACCGCCCCAACAGATCCACATATGATGCAATCTCTATTGCACTCCACACTGCCCTTTCCCACCTGGACAAGAGGAACACCAACGTGAGATAGCTATTCATTGACTACAGCTCAGCGTTCAACACCATAGTGCCCTCAAAGCTCATCACTAAGCTAAGGACCCTGGGACTAAACACCCTCTGCAACTGGATCCTGGACTTCCTGACGGGCCGCCCCCAAGTGGTAAGGGTAGGTTGCCACACTGATCCTCAACACGGGGCCCCTCAGGGGTGCGTGCTCAGTTTCCTCCTGTACTCCCTGTTCACTCATGACTGCATAGCCAGGCACGACTCCAACATCATCATTAAGTTTGTCGATGACACAACAGTGGTAGGCCTGATCACCGACAACGACGAGACAGCCTATAGGGAGGAGGTCAGAGACCTGGCCATGTGGTGCCAGGACAACAACCTCTCCCTCAACGTGATCAAGACAAAGGAGATGATTGTGGACTACAGGAAAAAGAAGAGGACCGAGCACGCCCCCAATTCTCATCGACGGGGCTGTAGTGGAGCAGGTTGAGAGCTTCAAGTTCCTTGGTGTCCACTATCAGCACACCAAGACAGTCGTGAAGAGGGCACGACAAAACCTATTCCCCCTAAGGAGACTGAAAAGATTTGGCATGGGTCCTCAGATCGTCAAAAAGTTCTACAGCTGCACAATCGACTGGTTGATGACTGGTTGCATCACTGCCTGGTATGGCAACTGCTTGGCCTCCGACCGCAAGGCACTACAGAGGGTAGTGCGTACGGCCCAGTACATCACTGGGGCCAAGCTTCCTGCCATCCAAGACCTCTATACCAGGCGGTGTCAGAGGAAGGCCCTAAAAATTGTCAAAGACTCCAGCCACCCTAGTCATAGACTGTTCTCTCTGCTACCGCACGGCAAGCGGTACCGGAGCGCCAAGTCTAGGTCCAAGAGGATTCTTAACAGCTTCTACCCCCAAGCCATAAGACTCCTGAACAGCTAATCATGGCTACCCGGACTATTTGCATTGTCACCCCCACCCCTCTTTTACGCTGCTGCTACTCTGTTTATTATCTCTGCATAGTCACTTTAATAACTCTACCTTCATGTACATATTACCTTGACTAACCGGTGTCCCCGCACATTGACTCGGTACCGGTACCCCCTGTATATAGCCTCGCTATTGTTATTTTTACTGCTGCTCTTTAATTATTTGTTACTTTTATTTCGTATTATTTTATATGTATTTTTTTGTGATTTTTATTCTTTCTTAACTGCGTTGTTGGTTAAGGGCTTGTAAGTATGCATTTCACTGTAAGGTCTACCTGTTGTATTCGGCGCATGTGACAAATACAATTTGATTTGATTTGATTTTGCGATGCATGTTGCCGTTGCCAGAGATATTTTAGAAGGAAGAATCCAGGAAGGAATCAAATGAATGGAGGAACGCTTAACGCCCCACCCAGCAGACTGTCGACCAATCGCGTTCACGTTGTCATGCTGTGTCAAGCGGTTGCTAAGCTAATCGTCGCACAATCCCTTAAAGTCGAGAAACGTGCCTATTTTTCTCGAAAGTACGTAATGTCACGATTCCAAAGCTATACGATATTACAGATAACAAGTTAATTATCTCACATCTCGGAAAAGATTTGCAATGTTGTACTTCTAGTTGACGAAATTCATGCTAATGATGATTTTTTTGAGCTAGCGCCCAATAGACTCCCATTCACTCCTTGAAGGAGAGCGCTACTTGTCCCAGAATTATGGAATGCTGTTTGGGCCTTTGCGAATGGAACGCCATTTGGGTCTTTGTGTGTCAAAAAAGATACTTGTTGACCAATCAGGACCTGAAATATGACTGCACGTCACATAACAATTTAACACGTTCATACATTTTTTACGTAGTTATTACACATAGATTAATCTGTTGAAATCACTGTGGATGTATTAGACTTTAGAATTGCATTGGGGGCATACTTATTGCACTGTACAGCCTAACCTATGGATTGTGAATCAATGACATGGAGTATCAGTCTATTCAGTGACACCCAGAGAACATTAGCGTCGTAGCTCTTATTGCGGGACTCTGAAACCACTGTGAATTGAGCCACATGTAATGTACCAGTCACCCTACTATGTGTATTGAACACTATTCCAGAGGAAAAACAATACAACCTGGATGTTTTGGAGTCTGATAACTATGAGGAGGACTTTCCCACTGTCAAATTCCACAATAAGAGCTACGAGACAGTGGCACTGCCGCCTCCCTGTAGCTCAGTTGGTAGAGCATGGCGCTTGCAACGCCAGGGTTGTGGGTATTTGTATTCATTTGCGTCACTTTCAAAGAGGAACTTTTATTTTGAGGCGAACAGCAAATTCCACTATTGTGGCTAATCCGTATTGTGGCTAGCTTCACATAGGTGGGTCCGACCATCATTAATCAAATAAGAACTGTGTTATAAATACGGGGTATTTTACAGCGCTTGGGGAAGTGCCGGCACTCGTGTGGCAGCGGCAGGTGCAGGAGACAAAACTTTACCAGCGTCATAGCATACGTATTGGTGAATCACTGTGACATATGAAATACTAGTGATAGTGTAATCAATGTGTAATAACTACCTGGGCGGCAGGTGGCTTAGTGGTTAAGAGCGTTGTGCCAGTAACCGAAAGGTCGCTGGTTCTAATCCCCGAGCCGACTAGGCTGTTGATGTGCCCTTGAGCAAGGCACTTAACCGTAATTGCTCCTGTAAATCGCTCTGGATAAGAGCGTCTGCTAAATGACTAAAATGAATGAAGGTGAAGGTTAGAGTATTATGTGACGTGCAGTCATATTCAGGTCCTGATTGGTCAACAAGCTTATCGATCTCCAGGTTGAACATGTTGAGATTGTAGACTCCTAAATTGATAATGCAGTTTGTTTAGGCGATTTTACATGCTGATATTTTCTTTGGTATTAGTGTGTGTAGCTACGTTTGCTAGCTAGCCCATAGAGAGCACTGCATTGTGGATTTTGTAGTGGACTTGAGATGCAACAGATTTCCACAACGATTTTCCATGTTGCTAACAACCTTATTATAACGCCAAAATGAAAGATTTGTTCACAAAAAAATATTGTTCTCACATTCGTGTTATTTAACACTGTAAATTAAAGGAATTAGTGGTTTTAGGTGGAATTTTCCTTTAACAAGGTGTAGGCCGTCATTGTAAATAAGAATTTGTTCTTAACTGACTTGCCTAGTTAAATAAAGGTAAAATAAATAAAATAAACAACACAAAATAATCAAACATTTTGAATATTGTCAAATAAATAAACAGAAACAAACATACCTTCTCAGGAAAAACTCTAAACTTTTTCTGAACGGCAAGGTCACGCGATGGCTACTCTCACAAACGACTAGAACAGCAAGGGCAGTGCACAGCCAGCCAGGGACCTCCCGGTACAGAGCTCTCACCTACACACGAGGTTGTGGGTGATTCCATACATTCTACAGGTTCACGTTCACCATTATTAAGGGCGGCACAGGAAACACTGACCGAAGTCTTTGTTCCTTCCCTGTCCTATTGGGCTTTCTTCCTTTTTTTGCGGGGGTCGCTGCGGCCTCATCAAGACCCTCACACAACATACATTTGACCTGATTTTTGATTTGATTTGACATAGGCCTAGATCATGAATAAATGTGTAAATGTTGATTTGTAAATGTTTTTTCTCAATGCCTCAGGAGGTAAAGGCAAATGTAAAAGTGCTTGCCAAGCGTTGCAGGTATGCAGACAACCTCCACCAGTGTTGAATAGAGAACCCTTATAGACAGGGGTGCACATAACTTTTTCAGTGAGTTACTCAGGTGAGTACCAGCAGATGGTGTCTGGTACTCACCCCATATGTAGTGTGGTCTTAATAAGTGCAGTCTTCCTCACTGTCCTCCTCAGTGCCGCCACCACTGTCCTCTGCTTCAGCTTCCTGCATGGTAGATGATGAAGATGCTGCAGATGCACCTCCCTGTCCTTGGTTGAGCCTCCGATTAGCTGTCTCCGTCCACAGGTCAACAGCAGGCTTTGGGTCAAATGTCTCTATGGTCTGCTTTGACAGGTGAATGTGCATCAGGGCTGAGAGACGAGCATGTGACAGACGAGATCTGTACTTGGTTTTTAATATGTTGAGATGTGAGAATCCCCTCTCACAAGCTGCACTGCTTAAAGGCAGTGTAAGAGACAGCTTAACCACCTTGTTGATGTTGGAGTAAGCATCTGGGTTACTTGTATTTACTATTTGGACCAAGTCATACACAGAAGAGGCTCCCAGGCGTTTTCCTGCCTGCTTTAAGCGCATCCATTCTGTCACAGTGGTATCTTTGTCAAGTTGCAAGGTGGCCTCATATTTCTTGAGAATGCTGCAAACGGTTGTGTTTCCAAAACTGTGGAGGTCTTGCAATTCCTGAGGCCATGTTGAAGGATCAAATACTAAGAAATGATCACATGACTTGAGGGAGTCATATCTGATTTCAAACTCTTCAATTAACCCCCTGATTAAGTGTGTCTTGTCTCTGTCAGCATCAGCATTGGAAACAGTGTGTGCCCTGTGGCTTTCACCATCAAGCAGAAGTGTGAACTGTCCAATGGCCACCATCATCCTTACATTCTCCAATGGTCAGCTTTTCCTTCTGAAACCTAATGGATGTGGTCTTCAAAATGTTGCAAATGTCAAGCATGTTTGACAAAACGCTCTGTGCAGATATGCTGCAAGTCACTGTTGTCACTCGTAACCAGTTGCATTTTAATGGCTGGCAATAGTCTTGATATTTTTAACAGTGTTTCATGCCTCCATGCAGACCATCTGATATTATGAAACTTACCCAGTTTCACAAAGGAGATCCCATTTTCTTCACATAGCTTATTCAGTGCAGCAGTTTTTTTTGCTCCACCTTTTTGTAAATAAAACTGCAGCAGCTTGACCACAGAGCGATTAAACGTCTCACAGTAAGGAACGTTGCGATCAGCTGATTTCGCGCAATTCTCCAGTGTGTGTGCGGTGCACAGAATGTGCACAAGGGAGTTTCCAACCGCAGCAAGTTGCCGGAGTTTTGGCACAACGCCGTTGTAGATACCTACGTTGACAGCAGCCCCGTCTACGCACACAGCGACCAACTTTGTTGTCCAGTCATCCAAGCCTGTGTCCTGGAAAAGTCTCACAAGTCCGTCTGTTATGGCCTGCGCGGTTCGGTCAGCACCCAATTCAATCAGTCCAATAAAGTCCGAAGTAAACTCTCCGTTGCTGGACACAGACACAATGTAAACGATTTCCTGCTCAGTTTTTTTGATGTCCTCAGATCCATCAAAAAGCAGCCCCCAAAATTCAGCAGACTGCAACTTGGCTCGTAACTCCCCGCTGATGGTGTGAGCGATGCTCTGCATGATCCGTGTGCCCCCTTCACGTGAATGATATGCATTTACTCCTAGCCGCTTCAGTAAAGGAACATCCTCAGAATAGGAAGACATGGGACGTGCGTGTTTAGCTTTATGGAAGGCGAGGAGAAAAATATTAAACAGAGCTTGCCGCTGTTCTTCATTCAGCTTGTCTCGCCATCTGGCAAGTGGGCGACTGGACATTTCTTATCGGCTAGCTTGTTTAGCAATGGCTTGCGCCACATTCGTGTGCTCCTTGCTCTTTTCATGTTTGTCAAATAAAGGATGGTTGAAATTCTTTAAGCCTTTATAAAATGCACCTGTTTTGTCTGCTAGATGTGGATTTGAGAGGAAAATATTGCACCACATTTCAGTGCGCTCACTGTTAGCTTCAAGCCTTGGACATCTTGAACACCTTGAACATCTTGGAGCCACTTTTCCGAAAAAAGTAATTATTCGGCTCTGGCTCCAGTTGGCGTTTCTTTGTAGGTGGCGAAACGCCAAAGAAGCTGCTTAATGTCTGTTGCTTTTTGGACATCCCTGACAGTAGTTGACAAGCAACATGTCATGTGTAAGGTTAGATGAGAAGATCGGTCAAGTACGCAAAGGCGCGTAGTAACACAAGTGGCATTACGCATTCCTGATTTTTGTCGCGCTTGCGTACCTGCGTACCAGTTATGTGCACCCCTGCTTATAGAAATACCACTGTGACCAGTAGCCTTGCAGGAAAGGCATACCAGTCTATTCTGGTAAATACAGTGGCCATTGAAGAATGTCATGGGGGTCAAATAATGTCCTCTTTTACAGCAGTAGGCTAACCCGCTATAGTTGGACAACCTGCCAATTACAGAGATTGATTAATTAATCATTGATTATTTTCTTCCAGGGAAATAATGCTGTTAATGGAAAAGAATAGGCTAATAGATGCTGGTGCTACATTTAGCCGTACAATGAGACACTCTATATGAGAGCACATATGGCAATACAAATACACAGACTTTATATGAGAGACATCTTGATTTGTGTCATGGGAAAAACAAACATTTTGTATCGATGGGTGAGTTCGTTTTGGGTTAGTGCTATCTGAGATCATTGGGATGTCCCAACCCTAACCCTTACCATATCAATTTTAAATTCCAACTTCAATGGGGTAGAGAGGGATGTCCCAAGGATCCCGGACAGCAAGGACCATTCGTTTTGCATGGCCCGGTGCCCCGGGCGAATGGATGTTTAAACCCCGCCTACCCGGGGCACCGGGCGAATGGATGTTTCAACCCCGCCTACCCGGGGCACCGGGCCATGTAAGACGAACTCACCCAATGGGATGCGGTAAACATTTTGATAGGCAGCCAACCACTGTTGTGGGGGACCGGTTTGATTGACACTGCCACTGTCCAATGAAAAAAAACCATTTCCATCAAACGACCAATGGGAGCATTGAGCATCGTGAACACTGAGAGCAACTCGAGGAGCTATCTCTGTGTCTGGAGCTTTGTCATGCTGGAAACGGGAAAGCTGGCTTTTTCCAACGAGGTTGCTATTATGATTATAGTCAGCTAGACAAGTTGTGCAAGGTTACCTTAGCTAGCTAGGTTTTGGTCCTAGTCACCAACCATCTACACGGGCGTTTCAAAACATCTTTGCTGTACATGGTGATTTCATCAAGCAAAAAAAAGGGACAGGTACGACCGATCAGTTAACCAGGTAAGACCCAGAGGGATCTGCGATGTTCATGTCTGCATCTTGAATTGCTTCGCTAACTAGCTAGCTGGGTAGGTTAGCAAAAAACATTTCTGACCTCAACTCATGGGAATAGAGGCACGTCCTGATAATTAAATATCCCTTGTAACGTTGTGAATGCTGAAAAATAGCATCTTGATTAGCTAACTTCATAGCTAGCCATGCTTACTTGGCAAGCTAGCTGTCTAGATTGCTAACGTTAGAGTTAGCTAACTGTCTTGCCAGAGTGGAAAATATGCCAACTGGTTGTTAACTTGGCTGGCTGAGATTGTTGTCTCACATAATACGATTATTGTGGATAGTCAGATTAATATAATAGTTCGTTTAAAACGTTTACATGTTTTGCAGGAAGAACGATTTCCCTAATAATCCTGTTTACATGACACATCTGAAATAAGGCTATCTGATGGGACTTTTGATAAATACAGAGAATCGCCAATGAAAATAAACGGTCTACCACAGTGACTGTTATTTGTGCTTAGACTAACTTTATTTGATTCCGAGTTAGGATATATACAGTTTGTATGTGGAAACTTATTTATAAGACGCATACTTTCAGTTTTTCTGAACTCACCTCACTGGTGCATAAATGTTTTTTTTTATCATAGTCCAACACGTGTACGCGTAGGCACAGCAGTTTTGGACCACTGGTTTTCATACTTGAAGAATTGTCAACACATTGACATTGGTTGTGAGTCCCCCGCGGATGGTGCTCAGGATTTGCATCCTTGGCACAATAAAGGTACATTATAATAATAATATGCCATTTAGCAGAAGCTTTTATCCAAAGCGATTTACAGTCATGCGGGCAGACATTTTTTTGTGTGTGTATTATATTCTACTCAGTCTATCTTCACTGATGCCGTTCAGTGTCTTGAAGTCAATACATCCGTCTATGATTGCTGAAGTTCATAACTAGCTAACATTGACATTATAATATTGACATAAAAGTGATATGTGTGTAAGTCATTTTCTGCTATTTCTTGGGGATTAATGATTAACCGGTGGAAGCAATTTAAACCACTGTTCTGAACTAATATTTATACGAAAAACGCTTTAGGGTCCATTCACAGATCGCCTACATAGCTCGATACACATCCCATAGGCATACAGGTATTTTTCTATCCTCTTCTACACAATAAGCAAGACAAGAGTTAGCTAACTATGTTGTAGTGCACTGCTGTACAATGTAGAGAAACACGGGGCAATTCAAGAGGGTGCTACGAAATTAATGTCAAAACGTCGTTTTCTTTGCCCTATGTCATTATAAATAACATAGAATGATTCATTAGATTGTTCTCTACAATATTATAACCTTCATGTACTTGACAGTGTTGATGAAATAAGAACGTTAATGTCCTGTGACTGTTGCTAGTTTAGACTGCGATGCGCTTGGTTGTATATCTTCCATATTTGGTGTTGTGAGGTGGAACCATCTGGAGGTGTTTCCGCAGGTTGGACCAATCAAAATCAACTTGGTACCGTAGTCATTTTCACCTCCAGATCCTTGGCTTCCATTGCGGCCGTTTCTATGGCGATTTAAAGGGAAAGACTCAGAAATACACAATGAAGACAGGAACAGATTGTCTTCGCAGAGGGTGGATATTGAAGTTCAGTCTGTTAGCTTTGTGAATAAATATATCTTTAGTCACTATTTAGTTATGTATTCAGTGGATTTCATTTACAAAAAGCCCATGTTTCCACGCTTGTCGTTCGAAGTTAGTTCGGTTCTGTCGCGGAGGAGCTCCACAGAGTTCTATTCAGCAGTGAACACGTTTTGATCATGCCTGTGATGACATCCCATTCACTCTAAACATGCTAAATTATCAGAGTAAATCGTCGGTAACTTTTTAACCATATATGGTAGAGACATGGGGTTTGGACTATTGTTTTTCTGATGTAATGTTCTATTTAATGGACATATTTCCATAATCTTTGAGTGCAAGATGGCTCCGACAGACATGGCAGCTCTGCTTCTAGCTGCTAAGCAACTTTGCAGTATTTAGTTTTTTTGTGTGTTATTTCGTACATTATTAGCCCAGAACGGTTTTTGTGTTATTGCATACAGCCGGAAATAACTTCTGGATATCAGAGCAGCGGTAACTCACCAGCATTACGACCAGGAATATGACTTTCCCGAATTGGATCCTTTGTTTGTACCCCCCAGGGCAATTTAACTTATCCCAGAGGCTGCTCCAAGATGGCGCCGGCGGAGAAGAGATATTTGGAGTGGACTTCTAGTCCGACTCAGGAGGCGTGCACACCACCCATCGCTTCCCAGTATATTACTCACTAATGTTCAGTCTCTGGACAATAAAGTACACAAGCTCAGGGCGAGGATCTCCTCTAGAGAGACATCAGGGCCTGTAACATACTCTGTTTCACGGAAACATGGCTCTCTCCGGATATACTGTCCCCGTCCATACAGCCAGCTGGGTTCTCAGTACATCGCACAGACAGGAATAAATAACTTTCCGGGAAGAAGAAGGGCGGTGGTGTATGTTTCATGATTAACTACTCATGGTGTGATTGTGATAACGTACAGAAAACTCAAGACCTTTTGTTCACCCGACCTAGAATACCTCACAATCAAATGCCGACCGTATTACCTCACAAGAGAATTCTCTTCGGTTGTAGTCACAGCCGTATATATTCCCCCTCAAGCCGATACCACAACAGCCCTCGAACTACACTGGACTTTATGCAAACTGGAAACCACATATATCCTGAGGCCGCATTTATTGTAGCTGGGGATTGGGGCTGTATTTCTAGACCTAGCTTTTGATACTGTTAACCATGGGGTTCTCATCACAAAACTGTCCAAGTTCAAGTTTTCCCCCGATGCCTTGAGATGGATGAAATCATACCTTGAAGGCAGAACCCAGTGTGTCAGAGTGAGCAATGAGCTGTCACCCACTCTCAGCTATGATGTGGGCGTGCCCCAAGGGTCAATACTGGGGCCCCTCCTGTTCAGCCTGTCCATTAATGAACTGCCTTCTGTCTGCACTGGGTCTGAAGTTCAAATTTATGCAGATGATACAGTGATGTATGTACATGCAAGGAGCAAACAACAAGCTGTACTGGGTCTGAAGTTCAAATGTATGCAGATGATAAGACATGGCTAACCTCCCGAGTGGCGCAGTGGTCTAAGGCGCTGCATCGCAGTGTTAACTGTGCCACTAGAGATCCTGGTTCGAATCCAGGCTCTGTCGTAGCCGGCCGCGACCGGGAGACCCATGGGGTGGCGCACAATTGGCCCAGCGTCGTCCAGGGTAAGGGAGGGAATGGCCGGCAGGGAGGTAGTTCAGTTGGTAGAGCAGGGTTGTGGGTTCGATTCCCAAGGGGGGCCAGTATGAAAGACAAAAAATATGTATGCACTAACTGTAAGTCGCTCTGTAATGGTCCAGGTTACAAAGTGGCTCAGTGACTCACTACTGTAATGGTCCAGGTTACAAAGTGGCTCAGTGAATCACTTCTGTAATGGTCCAGGTTACAAAGTGACTCAGTGACTCACTACTGTAATGGTCCAGGTTACAAAGTGGCTCAGTGACTCACTACTGTAATGGTCCAGGTTACAAAGTGACTCAGTGACTCACTACTGTAATGGTCCAGGTTACAAAGTGGCTCAGTGACTCACTACTGTAATGGTCCAGGTTACAAAGTGACTCAGTGACTCATGTTTGCATCTCAATGTGAAAAAAACTGTCTGCATGTTCTTCACAAAGAGGGCAACTGATGCTGCAGAACCAGATGTCTATGAGTCAGGAGAGGAGCTCCAGGTGGTATCTGATTTTAAGTACCTTGGCATCATACTTGTTTCCAACCTCTCTTTTTAAAAAGCAGGTGAAAGGTAACTCAAATAACCAAATTCAACCTAGCTAATTTCCGATTCATACAAAATACAGAGGTAGCAAAACTGTACTTCAAGTCTATGATACATAACATACTGCTTTACTAGTTGGGCCCAAGCTTGCTGTACAACATTAAAACCCATTCAGTCAACAAACAGGCTCTCAAAGTGTTTGATAGAAAGCCCAATAGCCATCAAATCAAATAAAATCAAATCAAATTTTATTGGTCACATGCGCCGAATACAACAGGTGCAGACATTACAGTGAAATGCTTACTTACAGCCCTTAACCAACAGTGCATTTATTTTAAACAAAAAAGTAAGAATAAAACAACAACAAAAAAGTGTTGAGAAAAAAAGAGCAGAAGTAAAATAAAGTGACAGTAGGGAGGCTATATATACAGGGGGGTACCGTTGCATAGTCAATGTGCGGGGGCACCGGCTAGTTGAGGTAGTTGAGGTAATATGTACATGTGGGTAGAGTTAAAGTGACTATGCATAAATACTTAACAGAGTAGCAGCAGCGTAAAAAGGATGGGGTGGGGGGGGCAGTGCAAATAGTCCGGGTAGCCATGATTAGCTGTTCAGGAGTCTTATGGCTTGGGGGTAGAAGCTGTTGAGAAGTCTTTTGGACCTAGACTTGGCACTCCGGTACCGCTTGCCGTGCGGTAGCAGAGAGAACAGTCTATGACTAGGGTGGCTGGAGTCTTTGACAATTTTGAGGGCCTTCCTCTGACACCGCCTGGTATAGAGGTCCTGGATGGCAGGGAGCTTTGCCCCAGTGATGTACTGGGCCGTACGCACTACCCTCTGTAGTGCCTTGCGGTCAGAGGCCCAGCAGTCACCACTGTTACTTCCTCAGAAAGCATGAGCTCCTGAGTTGGGAAAATCTTGTGCAATACACCGACGCATGTCTTGTATTCAAGATCCTAAATGGCCTGGCTCCCCCTCCACTTAGTACTTTGGTTAAATAGAAAACTCAAATCCATGGCAGCAGATCCACAAGGTCTGCCATGAGAGGTGACTGTGTAGTTCCCTTAAGGAAAAGCACCTTTAGTCAATCTGCTTTCTCTGGGAGAGCTTCCCATGTCTGGAATACACTGCTATCAGACACACACAACTGCCCCACCTATCGCAGCTTCACAGATAACATAAAGACATGGCTGAAGGCCAATCAGACCAGTGAACATAAAGACATGGCTGAAGGCCAATGGCCAATCAGACCAGAGAACATAATCCCTAGCTGTGTATTGCCACGTTCCATGTTGTCTGTAGCTTGTGAGGTGGAAACACTGTTGCTTTTATGTATTTTGTTTTGTTGCTTTTTGTGTTATTGCTCTGTCTGCGTGCTACGTGTTGTAACCACAGCAAGGTGACTAGAAATATGGTTGAGTACAAACAGTGGAGTTATTCCCTCCAGAAGGCAATCAAACAGGCAAAACGTCAGTACAGAGACAAAGTGGTGTCCCAATTCAACAGCTCAGACAGAAGATGTATATGGCAGGATCTACAGACTATCACGGATTACGAAGGGAAAACCAGCCACGTCTCGTGGCTGCCAAGAGGGGCGGCAGGTAGCTTAGTGGTTAAGAGCGTTGTGCCAGTAACCGAAAGGTCGCTGGTTCTAATCCCCGAGCCGACTAGGTGAAAAATCTGTCGATGTGCCCTTGAGCAAGGCACTTAACCCTAATTGCTCCTGTAAGTCGCTCTGGATAAGAGCGTCTGCTAAATGACTAAAATGTAAATGTAAGAGTGTGCAAAGCTGTCATCAAGGCAAAGGGTGGCTATTTGAAGAATCTCAAATATAAAATATATTTGTTTAACACTTTTTTGGTTACTACATGATTCCATATGTGTTATTTCATAGTTTTGAGGTCTTCACTATTATTTTACAATGTAGAAAATAGTAAAAATTAAGAAAAAACCCTTCAATGAGTTGGTGTGTCCAAACGTTTGACTGGTAGTGGATATACTGTATTCTATTCTACTGTAGTTTAGTCAATGCCACTCAGACATTGCTCGTCCTAATATTTATATATTTGTTAATTCCATTATTTTACTTTTAGATGTGTGTGTATTGTTGTGAACTGTTAGATACTACTTTACTGTTGGAGCTAGGAACACAAGCATTTCGCTACACCCGCAATAACATCTGGTAAAGATAGAATTTGATTTGAATGAATTAATCATTTTATGGGGTGAACACCCTATATGTTACCTCAGCTGCATTGCATGGCAAATGTCAGCAAGGCAAGCTTACAAAATTGTACCTTCAATTAGCAGTAAATGCTTTAGCTAGCTAGATTATTTACATCCACTTTCTCACAAGACGACAGCCTGGTTTGCTGGTTTTCTCAGGAGTCCCTAAAATATTAAACGACACGAATTACAATTTCATACTCATGTCAAAACGACCATGAAGCTAGCTAGTCAGCTAGCTTGCTAAATAGCGATTTTTGTAAGTGAACTTCATGACCAAAACATTTGCATAATCGTTTGTCTTAACGTTAACATATTCCTCTCAGCTGTAAATTGTTTGCATGACGTTGTAATGACTTACATTTACTTCCATCGTAATATTTCTGTCGGCCATCCTTGCTGAAGACAGTCTCCAGCGTTGCGTCAAATCCGTCCTGGGAACCACCTGATATGATTGGTCGTAGATTAGGGCAGGAGACGGGTTAAAGAAGGATTTTTAAGCCTTGAGAGAATTGAGACATGGATTGTGTGTGTGCCATTCAGAGGGTGAATGGGCAAGACAAAATAGTTAAGTGCCTTTGAACGGGGTATGGTAGTAGGTGCCAGGCGTACCGGTTTGTGTCAAGAACTGCAACGCTGCTGGGTTTTTCACACCCAACAGTTTCCCTGTGTGTATCAAGAATGGTCCACCACCCAAAGGACATCCAGACAACTTGACACAACTGTGGGACGCACTGGAGTCAACATGGGCCAGCATCCCTGTGGAACGCTTTTGACACCTTGTAGAGTCCATGCCCTGACGAATTGAGGCTGTTCTGAAGGCAAAAGAGGGGGCTGCAACTCAATATTAGGAAGGTGTCCTTAATGTTTTATACATGTAGTTATAACCATGCATGAGTTTCCCCACATTGTAGCCTGCACATTGAATATATTCACCGATCATGTACTCTACCTTGGCAAATAAAGGTGCAGGTTCAGGTATGAATGTCTGTGAGATTCTTTTTCATTCATATCCAACACCAGGAGTATCCAACACCAGGAGTATCCAACACCAGGAGTATCCAACACCAGTCTCTGAATGATGCTGTGTCTGCATGTATCAATTACAATTATACACTTCAACAGTGTTTTACCAATCCTGGTCCAGGGACATCAATTGTAACTCTGCAGTAGACTAGAACACATGATTTAACTAGTTAAAGGCTGAATAAAAAAATAATGAAGAGACGTTACAGTACACTTCCTGTGCTTCATGTAAATACTCTAAAACAGGTTCATCTCATTTCCTTCCTCTGCACTGATCTGAAGGACAGGTGTAGTATTTCATCCAATGAGAGACTTAATTTCAACCAGTAGAGAACGTGAAAAGCTTTATTGAAATAAGTTAATTATCCAAGTGTTATAAATACTGTACATAATACATGCATTATTAATATTATAAATACAAGTTCAATCTGTACTTCAATGCACATCTGGTGTGCATTATAAAACCAGAGAAAGAAAGAGGCGGTGGGGAGAGAGGTGGGAGGAAGAGGAGGTGGGGAGAGAGGTGGGAGAAAGAGGAGGTGGGGAGAGAGGTGGGAGAAAGAGGAGGTGGGGAGAGAGGTGGGAGGAAGAGGAGGTGGGGAGAGAGGTGGGAGAAAGAGGAGGTGGGGAGAGAGGTGGGAGGGGAAGAGGAGGTGGGGAGAGAGGTGGGAGGAAGAGGAGGTGGGGAGAGAGGTGGGAGAAAGAGGAGGTGGGGAGAGAGGTGGGAGGAAGAGGAGGTGGGGAGAGAGGTGGGAGGAAGAGGAGGTGGGGAGAGAGGTGGGAGAAAGAGGAGGTGGGGAGAGAGGTGGGAGAAAGAGGAGGTGGGGAGAGAGGTGGGGAGAGAGGTGGGAGGAAGAGGAGGTGGGGAGAGAGGTGGGAGGAAGAGGAGGTGGGGAGAGAGGTGGGAGGGTGTCAAAGACAGACAGGGAAGGAGGTGAGAACAGAGGAGCAGGGAAGACAGACAGGGAAGGAGGTGAGAACAGAGGAGCAGGGAAGACAGACAGGGAAGGAGGTGAGAACAGAGGAGCAGGGAAGACAGACAGGGAAGGAGGTGAGAACAGAGGAGCAGGGAAGACAGACAGGGAAGGAGGTGAGAACAGAGGAGCAGGGAAGACAGACAGGGAAGGAGATGAGAAGAGAACAGAGGAGCAGGGAAGACAGACAGGGAAGGAGATGAGAACAGAGGAGCAGGGAAGACAGACAGGGAAGGAGATGAGAACAGAGGAGCAGGGAAGACAGACAGGGAAGGAGATGAGAACAGAGGAGCAGGGAAGACAGACAGGGAAGGAGATGAGAACAGAGGAGCAGGGAAGACTGACAGGGAAGGAGATGAGAACAGAGGAGCAGGGAAGACCTCTAACTTCTGATCATGCTGTACACAGGTGATATAACCTAGAGGATTTAGGGAGAAGGGGGGAGAGGGTTGAAGTCAGGGAGGGAGACTTATTGAGAAAATAAGGTAGTTAAAGAGACGGTGTTCAACAGGAATCTGTGTCTGTGTCCACAGTGTCCACACTGAGTGGCTGCAGAGTGCTTTATACTGAAAAACATGCACAGACACACGAGGCCAATCAATATATCGTAGTTCTATAAATATAAATAATGAAGTGTCTTACTATTCTCCATGGTTGGTCCTCTGGCCTATTCTCTGAAGGTGGAAGGAGCCACAGTTCTACACCTGAGCCTGCTTACTGCACAACACAATCCATCTATCAGATTGATACACCAGTGTGTGGGTTGTAGGGTGTCTAATTGTTCTAAATTTGTTCAATACGGGCGACTCTTTAAAATACCCTGTTTTTGTGCAACCCTCACCTGAGAAGTAGAACTGAAAGGGAGAGAAACTGGGAATTGACTAACCTGCTCGTCCAACATCTCATTCCAAAATCATGGGCATTAATATGGAGTTGGTCCCCCCCCTTTGCTGCTATAACAGCCTCCACTCTTCTGGGAAGGCTTTCCACTAGATGTTAGAAACATTGCTGCAGGGACTTGCTTCCATTCAGCCACAAGAGCATTAGTGAGGTCGGGCACTGATGTTGGGCGATTAGGCCTGGCTCGCAGTCGGCGTTCCAATCCATCCCAAAGGCGTTCCATGAGGTTGAGGTCAGGGCTCTGTGCAGACCAGTCAAGTTCTTCCACACCGATCTCGACAAACCATTTCTGTATAGAACTCCCTTTGTGCACGGGGTCATTGTCATGCTGAAACAGGAAAGGGCCTTCCCCAAACTGTTGCCACGAAGTTGGGAGCACAGAATTGTCTAGAATGTCATAGTATGCTGTAGTGTTAAGATTTGACGAACTGACTTATTGAAAAGGTGGCATCCTATGACGGTGCCACGTTGAAAGTCACTGAGCTCTTCAGTAAGGCCGTTCTACTGCCAATGTTTCCCTTTGGAGATTGCATGGCTTTGTGCTGTGGGCAACTGGTGTGGCTGATATAGCCGAATCCACTAATTTGAAGGGGTGTCCACATACTTTTGTGTGTGTGTGTATATATATATCTCCATGAGTTTTAAGCATTGTGAAGCTCACAGGCATGGAGAGGCAGCTATCTTATTGCAGCCAGTTTCCTATGTTCATTATTTTCATGGTGGGATGTCAACTCAATGTCTGTAGTCTGCAGTGTGGCATCTGCTCAACATGATCTTATCTTGATTTCAACATTTTCCTTTTCTGTCCTCACAGGAAAACGTGTGTGTGTGTGTGTGTGTGTGTGTGTGTGTGTGTGTGTGTGTGTGTGTGTGTGTGTGTGTGTGTGTGTGTGTGTGTGTGTGTGTGTGTGTGTGTGTGTGTGTGTGTGTGTGTGTGTGTGTGTGTGTGTGTGTGTGTGTGTGTGTGTGTGTGTGTGTGTGTGTGTGTGTGTGTGTGTGTGTGTGTGTGTGTGTGTGGGGGGGGGGGGGGGAGAGGGGGTGTGTGTGAGGCAGGGCAGGGCAGGGGGCCTGTTGCAGCTGGTGAATAGTATAGTTTCTGTAATTATTGTCACACTGACAGGCCTCTCCACAGTCTCTCATTAAGTCTACAGGGAGGGGAAGAGGCAGACAGACATTTTGTCTGCAGCAGCAGCACTGGAGAAGGGGAAGCTATAGCTGGCTAGGGGAAGGGGGTTGAGGCCAGCTAGGCCATTTTATAAAGGGCCATTTCCGTTAAGGCTAAAAGTCAGTCCATTGGAGAGATTTACTGGACTGGTGGTAACTGGCCATTGGGAGACTCTAACCTGTAGCCCTGTGGAGAAGAAGGCCTCAAATTCAGCTTTCTCCGTTTTTGTTTAATCAGGTTTCTGTTTTCCCCATTTTTTTTCAGGTTTTCGTGGTCAAAAACACGTTTATTTTATAAAACATCCAATGTTGTTTTTCTTAGTCCACAACAATGCTTAAACCACATCAGGAGACCACTTTTGAGGTCTGGGAAAAATGTAAGAAATGTAGATTTTTGGGTGTAGTTACCCTTTTGATACAAGTACACACCAGCCAGAGACTGTTTGTAGCGCCCATCTGATGGCAGAGTTTTCCAAACAAATGTCCACTGTATTCATGCAAATAATCATTCTGCCAGGTAGGCATGGGCTACATTTAATTGAGAAGGTTTTTGGGAAAGTCTTTCCATCTCTACCAGAAGGTTATCATTAGCTTCATTGCTAACGGCTACACAAAGTGGAGACATACGAGCGCACCGCACACACACACACACACAGACAGGGCTATTCCTGTGCCGTTTCAGAATTCTGCAGGAAAATACAAGTCACTGATGCATTTTGTTCATGTCTTATGAGAGACTGATGAACAGCTTCTATCTCCATCAGACTGATAAACAGCTTCTATCTCCATCAGACTGATAAACAGCTTCTATCTCCAGGCCATCAGACTGATAAACAGCTTCTATCTCCAGGCCATCAGACTGATAAACAGCTTCTATCTCCAGACCATCAGACTGATAAACAGCTTCTATCTCCATCAGACTGATAAACAGCTTCTATCTCCAGGCCATCAGACTGATAAACAGCTTCTATCTCCAGACCATCAGACTGATAAACAGCTTCTATCTCCAGGCCATCAGACTGATAAACAGCTTCTATCTCCATCAGACTGATAAACAGCTTCTATCTCCAGACCATCAGACTGATAAACAGCTTCTATCTCCAGGCCATCAGACTGATAAACAGCTTCTATCTCCAGGCCATCAGACTGATAAACAGCTTCTATCTCCAGGCCATCAGACTGATAAACAGCTTCTATCTCCAGACCATCAGACTGATAAACAGCTTCTATCTCCAGACCATCAGACTGATAAACAGCTTCTATCTCCATCAGACTGATAAACAGCTTCTATCTCCAGACCATCAGACTGATAAACAGCTTCTATCTCCAGACCATCAGACTGATAAACAGCTTCTATCTCCAGGCCATCAGACTGATAAACAGCTTCTATCTCCAGACCATCAGACTGATAAACAGCTTCTATCTCCAGACCATCAGACTGATAAACAGCTTCTATCTCCAGGCCATCAGACTGATAAACAGCTTCTATCTCCATCAGACTGATAAACAGCTTCTATCTCCAGGCCATCAGACTGATAAACAGCTTCTATCTCCAGGCCATCAGAGTGATAAACAGCTTCTATCTCCATCAGACTGATAAACAGCTTCTATCTCCAGGCCATCAGACTGATAAACAGCTTCTATCTCCAGGCCATCAGAGTGATAAACAGCTTCTATCTCCATCAGACTGATAAACAGCTTCTATCTCCATCAGACTGATAAACAGCTTCTATCTCCAGGCCATCAGACTGATAAACAGCTTCTATCTCCAGGCCATCAGAGTGATAAACAGCTTCTATCTCCATCAGACTGATAAACAGCTTCTATCTCCAGGCCATCAGACTGATAAACAGCTTCTATCTCCAGGCCATCAGAGTGATAAACAGCTTCTATCTCCATCAGACTGATAAACAGCGTCTATCTCCATCAGACTGATAAACAGCTTCTATCTCCAGACCATCAGACTGATAAACAGCTTCTATCTCCATCAGACTGATAAACAGCTTCTATCTCCATCAGACTGATAAACAGCTTCTATCTCCATCAGACTGATAAACAGCTTCTATCTCCAGACCATCAGACTGATAAACAGCTTCTATCTCCATCAGACTGATAAACAGCTTCTATCTCCATCAGACTGATAAACAGCTTCTATCTCCAGGCCATCAGAGTGATAAACAGCTTCTATCTCCAGGCCATCAGACTGATAAACAGCTTCTATCTCCATCAGACTGATAAACAGCTTCTATCTCCAGGCCATCAGACTGATAAACAGCTTCTATCTCCAGGCCATCAGAGTGATAAACAGCTTCTATCTCCAGGCCATCAGAGTGATAAACAGCTTCTATCTCCAGACCATCAGACTGATAAACAGCTTCTATCTCCATCAGACTGATAAACAGCTTCTATCTCCAGACCATCAGACTGATAAACAGCTTCTATCTCCATCAGACTGATAAACAGCTTCTATCTCCATCAGACTGATAAACAGCTTCTATCTCCAGGCCATCAGAGTGATAAACAGCTTCTATCTCCAGGCCATCAGACTGATAAACAGCTTCTATCTCCATCAGACTGATAAACAGCTTCTATCTCCAGGCCTTCAGACTGATAAACAGCTTCTATCTCCAGGCCATCAGACTGATAAACAGCTTCTATCTCCAGGCCATCAGAGTGATAAACAGCTTCTATCTCCAGACCATCAGACTGATAAACAGCTTCTATCTCCAGGCCATCAGAGTGATAAACAGCTTCTATCTCCACCCGGTACTCTACCCTGAACCTTAGTCACTGTTCTAGCCGGCTACCACCCGGTACTCTACCCTGAACCTTAGTCACTGTTACTAGCAGGCTACCACCCGGTACTCTACCCTGAACCTTAGTCACTGTTCTAGCCGGCTACCACCCGGTACTCTACCCTGAACCTTAGTCACTGTTCTAGCCGGCTACCACCCGGTACTCTACCCTGAACCTTAGTCACTGTTCTAGCCGGCTACCACCCGGTACTCTACCCTGAACCTTAGTCACTGTTCTAGCCGGCTACCACCCGGTACTCTACCCTGAACCTTAGTCACTGTTACTAGCAGGCTACCACCCGGTACTCTACCCTGAACCTTAGTCACTGTTACTAGCAGGCTACCACCCGGTACTCTACCCTGAACCTTAGTCACTGTTCTAGCCGGCTACCACCCGGTACTCTACCCTGAACCTTAGTCACTGTTCTAGCCGGCTACCACCCGGTACTCTACCCTGAACCTTAGTCACTGTTCTAGCAGGCCACCACCCGGTACTCTACCCTGAACCTTAGTCACTGTTCTAGCCGGCTACCACCCGGTACTCTACCCTGCACCTTAGAGACTGCTGCCCTATGTACATAGACATGGAACAATGGTCACTTTAATAATGTTTACATACTGTGTTACCCATTTCATATGTATATACTGTATTCTAGTCATGGTTCATCCTATATAACTACTGCTGTCCTCTTCATATGTATATACTGTATTCTAGTCATGGTTCATCCTATATAACTACTGCTGTCCACTTCATATGTATATACTGTATTCTAGTCATGGTTCATCCTATATAACTACTGCTGTCCTCTTCATATGTATATACTGTATTCTAGTCATGGTTCATCCTATATAACTACTGCTGTCCTCTTCATATGTATATACTGTATTCTAGTCATGGTTCATCCTATATAACTACTGCTGTCCTCTTCATATGTATATACTGTATTCTAGTCATGGTTCATCCTATATAACTACTGCTGTCCTCTTCATATGTATATACTGTATTCTAGTCATGGTTCATCCTATATAACTACTGCTGTACACTTCATATGTATATACTGTATTCTAGTCATGGTCCTAGAAAACACCTTTTCTCTTCATATACAGTGAGGGGAAAAAAGTATTTGATCCCCTGCTGATTTTGTACGTTTGCCCACTGACAAAGACATGACTGACAAAGTCTATAATTTTAATGGTAGGTTTATTTGAACAGTGAGAGACAGAATAACAACAAAATAAATCCAGAAAAACGCATGTCAAAAATTTTATGAATTGATTTCCATTTTAATTAGGGAAATAAGTATCTACCATTAAAATTATAGGCTGATCATTTCTTTGTCAGTGGGCAAACGTACAAAATCAGCAGGGGATCAAATACTTCTCACTGTACATATACTGTCTATACTCAGTCCTATATTCTGACTTTTGTCTTGGATCTGGGTCGTGTCTGATAAAAATTGCCACGGGTCTCAGATATGTGCAATTAAAATTGATTTACCGTCTGGATCCGATTGGACCTGTCCTATGAATTTACTGTTTGTGTGGTTAGAACTGTGTAAGCTTGTTATCTGTGTCGGACAACAACTCAATACAACGTATAGCTTATGTCCAGCTGACACTGGTTCCAGCTGTGCGCCCTGCTACTGAGGAAAGATGGAGATATTTTTCATTGAAGTTAGAGGAGAAATAGTGAAAAAGAAGCCGACAAGGGGAATGTCCTCTGGGACATGTTCTAATATTATAGTGGACTAAGATGAGAAGAATGTGTCTGGATTCAGCGATTGATAGATGCATATAGAGATTGATAGATACTACATATAGAGCCCTACAGGCCCTAGCCTGCTCCCTGAGAGACAGCCCTGCTATTCAGGGCAGGGCCCCCCTGCTCCACTTCTCAGCTCTCCCCTCCTCCTCACTTCCCTTCCCAGCTCTCCTCTCCACTTCCCAGCCCTCCTCTCCACTTCCCAGCTCTCCTCTCCACTTCCCAGCACTCCTCTCCACTTCCCAGCACTACTCTCCACTTCCCAGCACTCCTCTCCACTTCCCAGCACTCCTCTCCACTTCCCAGCACTCCTCTCCACTTCCCAGCTCTCCTCTCCACTTCCCAGCTCTCCTCTCCACTTCCCAGCACTACTCTCCACTTCCCAGCACTACTCTCCACTTCCCAGCACTCCTCTCCACTTCCCAGCACTCCTCTCCACTTCCCAGCCCTCCTCTCCACTTCCCAGCACTTCTCTCCACTTCCCAGCCCTCCTCTTCACTTCCCAGCACTCCTGTCCACTTCCCAGCACTCCTGTCCACTTCCCAGCACTTCTCTCCACTTCCCAGCACTCCTCTCCACTTCCCAGCACTCCTCTCCACTTCCCAGCACTCCTGTCCACTTCCCAGCACTCCGGTCCACTTCCCAGCACTCCTGTCCACTTCCCAGCACTCCTCTCCACTTCCGAGCACTCCTCTCCTCTCCACTTCCCAGCTCTCCTCTCCACTTCCCTGCCCGCCTCTCCACTTCCCAGCCCTCCTCTCCACTTCCCAGCCGCCCTCTCTTCGCATCTCCACTTCCCAGCCGTCCTCTCTTCGAAACTCCACTTCCCAGCCGTCCTCTCTTCGCATCTCCACTTCCCGTCCGCCCTCTCCTCTTCACTTCCCAGCCCTCCTCTCCACTTCCCAGCCCTCCTCTCCACTTCCCAGCCGCCCTCTCCTCTCCACTTCCCAGGCCTACTATCCACTTCCCAGCCCTCCCCTCCTCACCACTTCCCAGCCCTCCTCGCACTTCCCAGCTCTCCTCTCCTCGCCACTTCCCAGCCCTCCTCTCCTCGCCACTTGCCAGCCCTCCTCTCCACTTCCCAGCCCTCCTCTCCACTTCCCAGCTCTCCTCTCCACTTCCCAGCTCTCCTCATCACTTCCCTCCTCTCCTCTCCACTTCCCTCCTCTCCACTTCCCAGCACTCCTCTCCACTTCCCAGCTCTCCTCTCCACTTCCCAGCTCTCCTCTCCACTTCCCAGCACTACTCTCCACTTCCCAGCACTCCTCTCCACCTCCCAGCACTCCTCTCCACTTCCCAGTCCTCCTCTCCTCTTCCCAGCCCTCCTCTCCACTTCCCAGCACTTCTCTCCACTTCCCAGCCCTCCTCTTCACTTCCCAGCACTCCTGTCCACTTCCCAGCACTTCTCTCCACTTCCCAGCACTTCTCTCCACTTCCCAGCACTCCTGTCCACTCCCCAGCACTCCTGTCCACTTCCCAGCACTCCTCTCCACTTCCCAGCACTCCTCTCCACTTCCCAGCACTCCTGTCCACTTCCCAGCACTCCTGTCCACTTCCCAGCACTCCTGTCCACTTCCCAGCACTCCTCTCCACGAGCACTCCTCTCCTCTCCACTTCCCAGCTCTCCTCTCCACTTCCCTGCCCGCCTCTCCACTTCCCAGCCCTCCTCTCCACTTCCCAGCCGCCCTCTCTTCGCATCTCCACTTCCCAGCCGTCCTCTCTTCGCATCTCCACTTCCCAGCCGTCCTCTCTTCGCATCTCCACTTCCCGTCCGCCCTCTCCTCTTCACTTCCCAGCCCTCCTCTCCACTTCCCAGCCCTCCTCTCCACTTCCCAGCCGCCCTCTCCTCTCCACTTCCCAGGCCTACTATCCATTTCCCAGCTCCTCTTTCCACTTCCCAGCCCTCCCCTCCTCACCACTTCCCAGCCCTCCTCGCACTTCCCAGCTCTCCTCTCCTCGCCACTTCCCAGCTCTCCTCTCCTCGCCACTTGCCAGCCCTCCTCTCCACTTCCCAGCTCTCCTCTCCACTTCCCAGCTCTCCTCTCCACTTCCCAGCTCTCCTCTCCACTTCCCTCCTCTCCACTTCCCTTCCCTCCTCTCCACTTCCCAGCACTCCTCTCCACTTCCCAGCTCTCCTCTCCACTTCCCATCTCTCCTCTCCTCTCCACTTCCCAGACCACCTCTCCACTTCCCAGCCGCCCTCTCCTCTCCACTTCCCAGAAGCCATCTCCTCTCCACTTCCCATCCCTCCTCTCCTCTCCACTTCCCATCCCTCCTCTCCTCTCCACTTCCCATCCCTCCTCTCCTCTCCACTTCCCAGCCGCCCTCTCCTCTCCACTTCCCCGCCGCCCTCTCCACTTTCCAGCCGCCCTCTCCTCTCCACTTCCCAGCCGCCCTCTCCTCTCAACTTCCCAAACATCTTCTCCTCTCAACTTCCCAGCCCTCCCCTCCTCTCCTCTCCACTTCCCATCCCTCCTCTCCTCTCCACTTCCCAGCCGCCCTCTCCTCTCCACTTCCCAGAAGCCCTCTCCTCTCCACTTCCCATCCCTCCTCTCCTCTCCACTTCCCAGCCGCCCTCTCCTCCCTCTTCACATCCCAGCCGCCCTCTCCTCTCCACATCCCAGCCGCCCTCTCCTCTCCACATCCCAGCTGCCCTCTCCTCTCCACATCCCAGCCGCCCTCTCCTCTCCACTTCCCAGCCGCCCTCTCCACATCCCAGCCCTCCTCTCCACTTCCCATACCTTCTCTCCTCCCCACTTCCCAGCCCTCCTCTCCACTTCCCAGCCCTCCTCTCCACTTCCCAGACCTCCTCTCCTTTCCACTTCTTAGCCCTACTTTTCTTTTCTCTACAGAGCCATCCGGCAGTGTGCAGATGTTGACATTGCGGTGATGTGGCCTTTTTTATTTAATGTGTCTCTCATTCACAAGCCCTGCCTCCTTCCTCACGCCGCACTGCACAGCTCTGCCTAGAGGGTTGCCAGGAGCAAGCTAATGAGCTAGGAATTGAAACAGTTTTCAAAAACAGGCCCCACAATGTAGAGATTAGCCAATCCAATAGGCTGCGTTTTGAAGATCATATGTCCCAAATAAGATGTTTCGTTTTTATTCCATTGTTTCAGTTGTAGCTTCACGCTCTCTAAACTGGTTTTAATCCCTGAGCCGACTAGGTGAAAAATCTGTCCATGTGCCCTTGAGCAAGGCACTTAACCCTGATTGCTCCTGTAAGTCGCTCTGGATAAGAGCGTCTGCTAAATGACTAAAATGTAAATGTAAATGTAAACTAGTCTGTCTAAAAGCCTGGCTTTACTTAGCTAGTGGGCTCCAGTTTCCACATTCACTGACCTCACCGGAAACGCTAACTGTGCACTTCTCTCTCTGATAATCAGTGCTTAAAAACCCCTCTGGTCAAATTACAACTCTGGCCTATTAGGTAGTTCACATTTAGGATTAAATTGAGTAATGGCGGAAAAAATAAGCTCACCACAATCTTTGCAATTCTCTTATGCGCTTGCCGGGCTCAATATTATTATTTGCATAAACTGAGCTCCCTTTCACTTCCTCATTTCTGGTTCATGATATCTCTCTCTGGCTGACTGGTTTTACTATGGCTGCTCATGCATGTGGACACGTCTGAACACTCATTGATAACACATGACTATACATTTGACAAGCATTTCGCTACACCCGCAATAACGTCTGCTAAATATGTGTATGTGACCAATAAGATTTGATTTGATTGACTATAAATGAATATACGTTGTGCCTTCCTGTATTATACTTATGCAGAAATAAAAAATATATTTATACTGAGCCATTTACTTTGTTCGTATTCTTATCTCTTCTAATTTCGTATTGTCGAGAGGGAACCTGCAAGTAGGCATTTCGTTGGACGACGTATACCATGTGTATCCTGTACATATGACTAATAAAACTAGAAACTACCAGAGGTAAATGGAGGAAACACTCATTAATAAGGAGGTTAAAGGAATACTTCAGGATATTGTAGATTTATCTACTTCCCCAGAGTTAGATTAATTTATGGCTACCATTTTTGTGTCTCTGCATCCAGTACGAAGGGAGTTAGCGAGTTTCGCGAGCCAATGCTAACTAGCGTTAGCGGAATGACTGGAAGTCTGTGGTAGCTACTAGCATTCTACCAGTTACCATATACTTCCAGTCATTGTGCTAACTCTAGCTAGCAATTGAGCTAACAATAGTTAGTTGCTAACTTCAAACTGCACTCAGAGACAAATGGTATCCACAAGTTCATCTGATTCTGTGGAAGTAGATAAAGGGCTTTATTGATAAAGGGTTCTACTAAGCTAACATATGGAATTGTTTAAAATGGTCATACCAAGTATAATTTAGCTATTTTATTTAGAGTTTTAGGACCCTTTAAGGAGTCCAACTCATCCCATGGAGGGCCTAGTGTCTGCGGGTTTAAGGTGTCCGACTCATCCCATGGAGGGCCTAGTGTCTGCGGGTTTAAGGTGTCCGACTCATCCC
Source organism: Coregonus ussuriensis (assembly GCA_031479575.1). Taxonomy (NCBI): domain Eukaryota; kingdom Metazoa; phylum Chordata; class Actinopteri; order Salmoniformes; family Salmonidae; genus Coregonus; species Coregonus ussuriensis. The sequence continues at coordinate 43,265,300 of CM062506.1, read as the reverse complement.
ATGGAGGGCCTAGTGTCTGCGGGTTTAGTTTAAGGTGTCCGACTCATCCCATGGAGGGCCTAGTGTCTGCGGGTTTAAGGTGTCCGACTCATCCCATGGAGGGCCTAGTGTCTGCGGGTTTAAGGTGTCCGACTCATCCCATGGAGGGCCTAGTGTCTGCGGGTTTAAGGTGTCCGACTCATCCCATGGAGGGCCTAGTGTCTGCGGGTTTAAGGTGTCCGACTCATCCCATGGAGGGCCTAGTGTCTGCGGGTTTAAGGTGTCCGACTCATCCCGTGGAGGGCCTAGTGTCTGCGGGTTTAAGGTGTCCGACTCATCCCGTGGAGGGCCTAGTGTCTGCGGGTTTAAGGTGTCCGACTCATCCCGTGGAGGGCCTAGTGTCTGCGGGTTTAAGGTGTCCGACTCATCCCATGGAGGGCCTAGTGTCTGCGGGTTTAAGGTGTCCGACTCATCCCATGGAGGGCCTAGTGTCTGCGGGTTTAAGGTGTCCGACTCATCCCATGGAGGGCCTAGTGTCTGCGGGTTTAAGGTGTCCGACTCATCCCATGGAGGGCCTAGTGTCTGCGGGTTTAAGGTGTCCGACTCATCCCATGGAGGGCCTAGTGTCTGCGGGTTTAAGTTTTTTTTTCCTTTAAAGCTTCTTCCGCGCTTTCGCTCGCCTCACTGCAGACTTTGGACTGATTGGAATTTTAGGTAGGCTAATTAACTTGTGAAGCTTATTATGTGACTCAAACGCTTTAATTTACAAGTATAGGTATATAGAATACTATTTATGTATTTTATCTCATACTTTTATAGCCTACTGGACTCATAGAGAGCTACTCTCTCAAGTTATCTTGTTGGGGCGAGTGACTCTTTGAACATACAATGGCTAGCCCCAGGTCGTTATATCTTTTTCTTGAGCTCCTGAGTGCTTTGTTGACTGTGAACTTGCTTGTTTACTCAACCGTGGGACAGACAATGTTTGTTCCCACACTCTGGATTCTGACTCTCTATTGGTTACACAGACTCTTCTAACCACCTCTCACAGACTCATCTCCCATCCTATTCTAACCACCTCTCGCCGGCTTTATATTCATGTTAACTGATGAAATTGCTGTACAATATGATTTTGTTGCCATCTGATGCACATTCAAATGTCATATAAAATCAACACTGCAGAGCTCTCCCTCTCCTCTGCCATGCCCTGATTGTATTACTGCTGATGATATCTGGAAATGTGCATGTACTTCCTGGCCCATCTACTGTTGCTAGCCCCAATTCTGACTTGTGCTCTGATATCTGTTTCACTGATTTCTGCTCTCGTAAAAGCCTGGGCTTTCTGCACGTTAACACTAGAAGCTTATTACCTAAATTTGATTAATTGAAAGTGTGGGTTCACAGCTCCAATCCAGACGAGTTGGTCATTACTGAGACGTGGTTAAGAAAGTGTTTTGAGCGCTGATGTTAACCTTTCTGGTTATAACCTTTTGCGGCAAGACAGATCTTCCAAAGGGGGTGGAGTGGCAATCTTTACCAAGGAACACCTTCAGGGCTCGGTTGTCTCCACCAAGTCTGTCCCCAAACCAATCAATCAATCAATTTTATTTTATATAGCCCTTCTTACATCAGCTAATATCTCGAAGTGCTGTACAGAAACCCAGCCTAAAACCCCAAACAGCTAGTAATGCAGGTGTATAAGCACGGTGGCTAGGAAAAACTCCCTAGAAAGGCGAAAACCTAGGAAGAAACCTAGAGAGGAACCAGGCTATGAGGGGTGGCCAGTCCTCTTCTGGCTGTGCCGGGTGGAGATTATAACAGAACCATGCCAAGATGTTCAAAAATGTTCATAAGTGACAAGCATGGTCAAATAATAATCAGGAATAAATCTCAGTTGGCTTTTCATAGCCGATCATTAAGAGTTGAAAACAGCAGGTCTGGGACAGGTAGGGGTTCCATAACCGCAGGCAGAACAGTTGAAACTGGACTGGAATAGCAGCAAGGCCAGGCGGACTGGGGACAGCAAGGAGTCACCACGGCCGGTAGTCCCGACGTATGGTCCTAGGGCTCATGTCTCTCAGTTGGCTTTTCATAGCCGATCATTAAAGAGTTGAAAACAGCAGGTCTGGGACAGGTAGGGGTTTCGTAGCCGCAGGCAGAACAGTTGAAACTGGAATAGCAGCAAGGCCAGGCGGACTGGGGACAGCAAGGTGTCATCATGCCCGGTAGTCCTGACGTATGGTCCTAGGGCTCAGGTTCTCAGAGAGAAAGAGAGAACGAGAGAATTAGAGAGAGCATACTTAAATTCACACAGGACACTGGATAAGACAGGAGAAGTACTCCAGGTATAACCAACTAACCCCAGCCCCCCGACACATAAACTACTGCAGCATAAATACTGGAGGCTGAGACAGGAGCGGTCCGGAGACACTGTGGCCCCAACAATTTCATTAGCTGGTTTTAAGCATTAAACTTTCAAATAGCTCTTTGTTGACTGTTGCTGGGTGTTATCGTCCACCATCAGCACCGGCCTGTACCCTACCTGCCCTAAGCTCTCTCCTGGCCCCTTACACAGCACCGGCCTGTACCCTACCTGCCCTAAGCTCTCTCCTGGCCCCTTACACAGCACCGGTCTGTACCCTACCTGCCCTAAGCTCTCTCCTGGCCCCTTACACAGCACCGGCCTGTACCCTACCTGCCTTAAGCTCTCTCCTGGCCCCTTACACAGCACCGGCCTGTACCCTACCTGCCCTAAGCTCTCTCCTGGCCCCTTACACAGCACCGGCCTGTACCCTACCTGCCTTAAGCTCTCTCCTGGCCCCTTACACAGCACCGGCCTGTACCCTACCTGCCCTAAGCTCTCTCCTGGCCCCTTACACAGCACCGACCTGTACCCTACCTGCCCTAAGCTCTCTCCTGGACCCTTACACAGCACCGGCCTGTACCCTACCTGCCTGCCCTAAGCTCTCCTGGCCCTTCGTACCCTACCTGCCCTAAGCTCTCTCCTGGCCCCTTACACAGCACCGGCCTGTACCCTACCTGCCCTAAGCTCTCTCCTGGCCCCTTACACTAAGTCTGAATTTGTCCTGCTAGGTGACCTAAACTGGGACATGCTTAAACCACCTGACCAAGTCCTAACGCAGTGGGACTCCCTCAATCTCTCTCCGATTATTACCAATCCCACAAGGTATGACTCCAAACACCCAGAAAAGGCTACTCTCCTTGATGTTATTCTGGTGTTTTCTGTAATGACCTTAGTGATCACTGTTTTACAGCCTGTGTTCATAATGGCTGCTCAGTAAAGCGACCTGTCCTGATTTGTCATAGACGCTTGCTAAAAAACTTTAATGAGCAAGCCTTCCTTCATGACCTGGCCTCTGTAAATTGGTATAGAATCAGCTTGATCCCCTCTAGTCGAAGACACTTGGACCTTCTCTTTTAATATTTTCAGTGGTATTGTTAACAAACACGCCCCCATAAAGAAAATGAGAATTAAAAATAGGTTCAGCCCCTGGTTCGACTGTGATCTGACAGAGTTACTCCACCTCAAGAATTCCATTTGGCGAAAGGCTCAGCACACGCTTACTTAGGCTAACTGGCTCTCGTTCAGGCAAATTAGAAATAAGTGCAAAGTTAGTTACTTTAAGGAGCAGTTCTCTCTCTGTGGGTCTAAACCAAAGAAGTTCTGGAAAACCGTTAAAGACCTGGAGAAACCCTCCTCCTCACAGCTGCCCTTAATGTTGATGATGTGGTTGTTACTGACAAGGAGCACATGGCTGAACTCTTTAATCACCTTCCTTAAGTCAGGATTCCTATTTGACTCCGCCATGCCTCATTGCCCGTCCAACATTTCCTCATCTCCCACCCCTTCTAAAGCGACTAGCCCTGATGCTCCTCCCTCTTTTTCCCCCGCTACAACGTTTCTCCCTGCAGGCAGTCACTGAGTTCAAGGTGCTAAAGGATCTCCTTAAACCTGACCCCAAAAAAACATCTGGGTCAGATGGTTTAGATCCTATCTTCTTTAAGGTTGCTGCCCCTATCATCGCCAAGCCTGTCTCTGACCATTTTAACCTGTCTCTCCTCTCTGGGGAGGTTCCCATTGCTTGGAATGCAGCCACGGTGCGTCCTTTATTTAAAGGGGGAGATCAAGCTGATCCTAACTGTTAGAGGCCAATTTCTATTTTGCCCTGTTTATCAAATGTGTTGGAAAAACTTGTCAATAATCAACTGACTGGCTTTCTTAATGTCTATAGTATTCTCTCTGGTATGCAATCTGGTTTCCACTCGGGTTATGGATGTGTCACTGCAACCTTAAAGGTCCTAAATGATGTCACCATTGCCCTTGATTCTAAGCAATGTTGTGCTGCTATTTTTGTTGACTTGGCCAAAGCTTTTGATACGGTAGACCGTTCCATTCTTGTGGGCCGGCTAAGGAGTATTGGTGTCTCTGAGGGGTCTTTGGTCTGGTTTGGTAACTACCTCTCTCAAAGAGTGCAGTGTATAAAGTCAGAACATCTGCTGTCTCAGCCACTACCTGTCACCAAGGGAGTACCCCAAGGCTCGATCCTAGGCCCCACGCTCTTCTCAATTCACATCAACAACATAGCTCAGGCAGTAGGAAGCTCTCTCATCCATTTATATGCAAATGATGGTCTTATACTGAGCTGGCCACTCCCCGGATTTTGTGTTCAACGCTCTACAACAAAACTTTCTTAGAGTCCAAAAAGCTTTCTCTGCCCTTTACCTTTGTTTTGGAGGTGTTCAGAACAAGGTTATGTGGTTTGGTAAGAAGAATGCCTCTCTCCCCACTGGTGTGATTACTACCTCTGAGGGTTTAGAACTTGAGATAGTCACCTCATACAAGTCCTTGGGAGTACGGCTAGACGGTCCACTGTCCTTCTCTCAGCACATATCAAAGCTGCAGGCTAAGGTTAAATCTAGACTTGGTTTCCTCTATCGTAATCGCTCCTCTTTCACCCCAGCTGCCAAACTAACCCTGATTCAGATGACCATCCTACCCATGCTAGATTACGGAGACATAATTTATAGATTGGCAGGTAAGGGTGCTCTCGAGCGGCTAGATGTTATTTTACCATTCGGCCATCAAATCTGCCACCAGTGCTCCTTATAGGACACATCACTGCACTCTATACTCCTCTGTAAACTGGTCATCTCTATATTCCTGTCGCAAGACCCACTGGTTGATGCTTATTTATAAAACCTTCTTAGTTTCTCCCATTCTTCTCTGCAGATCCTCTCAAGCTCTGTCAGGTTGGATGGGGAGCGTTGCTGCACAGCTATTTTCAGGTCTCTCCAGAGATGTTCAAGTCCGGGCTCTGGCTGGGCCACTCAAGGACCTTCAGAGACTTGTCCCAAAGCCACTCCTGTGTTATCTTGGCTGTGTGCTTAGGATCGTTGTCCTGTTGAAAGGTGAACCTTCGCCCCAGTCTGAGGTCCTGAGTGCTCTGGAGCAGGTTTTCATCAAGGATCTCTCTGTACTGCTCTGTTCATCTTTCCCTCGATCCTGACTAGTCTCCCAGTCCCTGCCACTGAAATAAATCCCCACAGCATGATGCTGCCACCACCATGCTTCACCATAGGGATGGTGCCAGGTTTCCTCCAGACGTGACACTTGGCATTCAGGCTAAAGAGTTCAATCTTGGTTTCATCAGTTCAGAGAATCTTGTTTCTCATGGTCTGAGAGTCTTTAGGTGGCTTTTGGCAAACTCCAAGCGGGCTGTCATGTGCCTTTTAATGAGGAGTGGCTTCCGTCTGGCCACTCTACCATAAAGGTCTGATTGGTGGAGCGCTCCAGAGATGGTTGTCCTTCTGGAAGGTTCTTCCATCTCCACAGAGGAACTCTGTCAGTGACCATCGGATTTTTGGTCACCTCCCTGACCAAGGCCCTTCTCCCCCGATTGCTCAGTCTGGAAGAGTCTAGGTGGTTACAAACTTCTTCCATTTAAGAATGATGGAGGCCACTGTGTTCTTGGGGACCTTCAATGCTGCAGAAATTTTTTGGGACCCTTCCCCAGATCTGTGCCTCGACACAATCCTGTCTCGGAGCTCTACGGACAATTTCTTCAACCTCATGGCTTGGTTTCTGCTCTGACATGCACTGTCAACTGTGGGACCTTAGATAGACAGGTGTGTGCCTTTCCAAGTCATGTCCAATCAATTGACTTTTCCGCAGGTGGACTCCAATCAAGTTGTAGAAACATCTCAAGGATGATCAGTGGAAACAGGATGCACCTGAGCTCAATTTTTTCGAGTCTCATAACAAAGGGTCTGAATACTTATGTAAATAAGGTATTTCTGTTTAAAATGTTTAATGAACTTGGAAGAATTTCAAAAAACCTATTCACTTTGTCATTATGGGGTTTTGTGTGTAGATTGATTAAAAACATTAATTTAATCAATTTAACATTGAGGCTGTAACGTAACAAAATGTGGAAAAAGTTAAGGGGTCTGAATACTTTCTGAATGCACTGTATATATTTGATAAAACATTGAATTTGGCCTTACTGCTATTAGCCCATAGAAACACGTTGAATAACAGATTCATACATGGATAAACATATAGTACAAAAATTAAATCTAAAGGAAGTTTGTTCTGAAGTGTCTGTCCTGAGAGATATAAGAAAGATCAGGAAACAATTTGTGTATGTATGTATGTATGTATATATACATACATTGGGGAGAACAAGTATTTGATACACTGCCGATTTTGCAGGTTTTCCTACTTACAAAGCATGTAGAGGTCTGTCATTTTTATCATAGGTACACTTCAACTGTGAGAGACGGAATCTAAAACAAAACTCCAGAAAATCACATTGTATGATTTTTAAGTAATTCATTTGCATTTTATTGCATGACATAAGTATTTGATACATCAGAAAAGCAGAACTTAATATTTGGTACAGAAACCTTTGTTTGCAATTACAGAGATCATACGTTTCCTGTAGGTCTTGACCAGGTTTGCACACACTGCAGCAGGGATTTTGGCCCACTCCTCCATACAGACCTTCTCCAGATCCTTCAGGTTTCGGGGCTGTCGCTGGGCAATACGGACTTTCAGCTCCCTCCAAAGATTTTCTATTGGGTTCAGGTCTGGAGACTGGCTAGGCCACTCCAGGACCTTGAGATGCTTCTTAAAGAGCCACTCCTTAGTTGACCTGGCTGTGTGTTTCGGGTCGTTGTCATGCTGGAAGACCCAGCCACGACCCATCTTCAATGCTCTTACTGAGGGAAGGAGGTTGTTGGCCAAGATCTCGCGATACATGGCCCCATCCATCAATCCTCCCCTCAATACGGTGCAGTCGTCCTGTCCCCTTTGCAGAAAAGCATCCCCAAAGAATGATGTTTCCACCTCCATGCTTCACGGTTGGGATGGTGTTCTTGGGGTTGTACTCATCCTTCTTCTTCCTCCAAACACGGCGAGTGGAGTTTAGACCAAAAAGCTCTATTTTTGTCTCATCAGACCACATGACCTTCTCCCATTCCTCCTCTGGATCATCCAGATGGTCATTGGCAAACTTCAGACCGGCCTGGACATGCGCTGGCTTGAGCAGGGGGACCTTGCGTGCACTGCAGGATTTTAATCCATGACGGCGTAGTGTGTTACTAATGGTTTTCTTTGAGACTGTGGTCCCAGCTCTCTTCAGGTCATTGACCAGGTCCTGCCGTGTAGTTCTGAGCTGATCCCTCACCTTCCTCATGATCATTGATGCCCCACAAGGTGAGATCTTGCATGGAGCCCCAGACTGAGGGTGATTGACCGTCATCTTGAACTTCTTCCATTTTCTAAAAATTGCGCCAACAGTTGTTGCCTTCTCACCAAGCTGCTTGCCTATTGTCCTGTAGCCCATCCCAGCCTTGTGCAGGTCTACAATTATATCCCTGATGTCCTTACACAGCTCTCTGGTCTTGGCCATTGTGGAGAGGTTGGAGTCTGTTTGATTGAGTGTGTGGACAGGTCTTTTTTATACAGGTAACGAGTTCAAACAGGTGCAGTTAATACAGGTAAAGAGTGGAGAACAGGAGGGCTTCTTAAAGAAAAACTAACAGGTCTGTGAGAGCTGGAATTCTTACTGGTTGGTAGGTGATCAAATACTTATGTCATGCAATAAATTGCAAATTACTTACTTAAAAATCACACAATGTGATTTTCTGGATTTTTGTTTTAGATTCAGTCTCTCACAGTTGAAGTGTACCTATGATAAAAATTACAGACTTCTACATGCTTTGTAAGTAGGAAAACCTGCAAAATTGGCAGTGTATCAAATACTTGTTCTCCCCACTGTATTTATAGATATTTTTTTTAACATGTATTTAACCCCTTATTTTAGGCACTAAACTATCTCCATATATACTTCCATTAATGTTTTAAACTGATCCCAGGCTTCAGACTAGTCTTGTGAGGCTTGTGGGAGTCCTACTTGTACGTGTTTGTGAGAGACTCACCCTTTCATAGAGGGGTATAACCCAAACTGTTCGGACGCTACAGACAGAAGTTGGCAGATCGGCGGTACCAACTTCAGACGAGTCTCATGACGCTTGTGGGGGTTGTAGAGCAAAACGGAGAACACCATATTTGTGAGTTTTTTATCCGTCTTTTGGTATCTTCACCAGTGGTTAATGCGTCTGACCAAGGATTTGGGAATGTCCTTTGTCGACAATTTTGTGGAAGACAGAATTCACCTGGGTGAAAATGGCTCCTGGCTGTTGTCATCAAACATTGGAAAGGTTCTTGGTCAACAATTTTAGCATTACATGTAAGTCAGTTTTTACCATCTCCTCTTTGGTCCCTGTGAGAGTTCCACATGTTGTATCTGAAAGTGGTGACATGCCTAATGGTGTAATTGCTATTCCTACTTTGTTTTCTTTTGAGTCTCCTGTTGTTCTGAAATCTCAAAGTAATCTGACTTGTATTGAAACTCAGTGTGATTTTAAATGCAGAAAAGGTTTGACATTTTTACATCTTAACATTCGTAGTTTATTACCAAAAATGGATCATGTCAAGATCCTGGGCCTCTCAGTCAGACCCAGATATTTTTATTGTATCTGAAACCCGGTTAACTGATAAAACCCTGGACTCTGAGGTTTCTTTGGATGGTTGCAATGTGTTTAGGGCTGATAGGAAAGACTAAGGTGGTGGTGTTGCTATTTACATTTTAGTCATTTAGCAGACGCTCTTATCCAGAGCGACTTACAGTTAGTGAATAAATACATATATATATATATATATATATATATATATATATATATTACTGGCCCCCCGTGGGAATCGAACCCACAACCCTGGCGTTGCAAACGCTATTGCTACATCCCTGCTGGCCATTCCCTCCCCTACCCTGGACGACGCTGGGCCAATTGTGCGCCGCCCATGAGTCTCCCGGTCGCGGCCGGCTGCGACAGAGCCTGGATTCGAACCAGGATCTCTAGTGGCACAGTTAGCACTGCGATGCAGTGCCTTAGACCACTCTTCTGTCTGTGTCTCTGTTAAAGGCTACCTCCAGTCCTCAACTATTTGAATTGTTGGCTTTAAGTCTTCAGTTGGGTTCAAACTCAAAAATAACAGTTATAGGAATATATCCTCCACCCTCCACCAGGAAGTGTGTACTAAACCAACTCACTGACTTAATGACCATTTTTACTACCCCAGAGATGTTGATCGCTGGAGATTTTAATCGTGCATGGGGAACGCAGGATGCTGACTAAATTTGATCCCAGCTGATTACAAAGCCTAATTGTCCAAACTTAAAGGACCCTACGAAATCCACTTTGATTGACCTCATATTTACAAATACTCCAGAGAAATATGCTGGGAGTGGGGTATTTGCTTTGGAAATTAGTGACCACTGTCCCATTGTATGTGTCAGAAATATACGGATGCTTAGATCCAAATCTTGTTTTATCAACGAGGAATTTTAAACATTTCAATGAACAGGCCTTTTTTTGTGACCATTATTTTGGTGACTTTGATTGTATTGACTCAGTTTTTTTTTTTTTTAAGTTTTTTTTTTTTTGGGGGGGGGGGGGGGGGGGGGGGGTAGATCAGTTTAATATTGCAGATAGATTGTAACTTCCATCAATGTAATTGTCTGCATCACTTCCAATCTGCATCACTTCCAATCCCCCATGTTTTAGATATCTGCTTCAGTGTTATGAGATATTTTTGTCAGATGTTACTATGGTGTACTGAAGTATAATTACAAGCATTCCATAAGTGTCAAAGGCTTTTATTGACAATTACATTAAGTTTATGCAAAGAGTCAATATTTGCAGTGTTGACCCTTCTTTTTTCAAGACCTCTGCAATCCGCCCTGGCATGCTGTCAATTAACTTCTGGGCCACATCCTGACTGATGGCAGCCCATTCTTGCATAATCAATGCTTGGAGTTTGTCAGAATTTGTGGGTTTTTGTTTGTCCACCCGCCTCTTGAGGATCAACCACAAGTTCTCAATGGGATTAAGGTCTGGGGAGTTTCCTGGCCATGGACCCAAAATGTTGATGTTTTGTGCCCCGAGCCACTTAATTATCACTTTTGCCTTATGGCAAGGTGCTCCATCATGCTGGAAAAGGCATTGGTCGTCACCAAACTGTTCTTGGATGGTTGGGAGAAGTTGCTCTCGGAGGATGTGTTGGTACCATTCTTTATTTTTGGCTGTGTTCTTAGGCATAATTGTGAGTGAGCCCACTCCCTTGGCTGAGAAGCAACCCCACACATGAATGGTCTCAGGATGCTTTACTGTTGGCATGACACAGGACTGATGGTAGCGCTCACCTTGTCTTCCAGATGCCCCAAACAATGGAAAGAGGATTCTTTGACTTTACCCCAGTCCTCAGTAGTCCAATCCCTGTACCTTTTGCAGAATATAATTCTGTCCCTGATGTTTTTCCTGGAGAGAAGTGGCTTCTTTGCTGCCCTTCTTGACACCAGGCCATCCTCCAAAAGTATTCGCCTCAATGTACATGCAGATGCACTCACACCTGCCTGCTGCCATTCCTGAGCAAACTCTGCACTGGCGTTGCCCCGATCCCGCAGCTGAATCAACTTCAGGAGACGGTCCTGGCGCTTGCTGGACTTTCTTGGGCGCCCTGACGCCTTCTTCACAACAATTGAACCTCTCTCCTTGAAGAGGAGCCTCTCTCCTTGAAGTTCTTGATGATCCGATAAATGGTTGATTTAGGTGCAATCTTACTAGCAGCAATATCCTTGCCTGTGAAGCCCTTTTTGTGCAAAGCAATGATGACAGCACGTGTTTCCTTGCAGGTAACCATGGTTAACAGAGGAAGAACAATGATTTTAAGCACCACCCTCCTTTTAAAGCTTCCAGTCTGTTATTCTAACTCAATCAGCATGACAGAGTGATCTCCAGCCTTGTCCTCGTCAACACTCTCACCTGTGTTAACGAGAGAATCACTGACATGATGGCAGCTGGTCCTTTTGTGGCAGGGCTGAAATGCAGTGGAAATGTTTTTTGGGGATTAAGTTCATTTTCATGGCAAAGAGGGACTTTGCAATTAATTGCAATTCATCTGATCACTCTTCATGACATTCTGGAGTATATGCAAATTGCCATCATCAAAACTGAGGACTTTGTGAAAATTAGTATTTGTGTCATTCTTTGAACTTTGTGGTCCTTTGCAGCTCAATTGGTAGAGCATGGCGCTTCTAATGCCAGGGTAGTGGGTTCGATCCCCGGGACCACCCTCCATAAAAATGTATGCACACATGACTGTAAGTCGCTTTGGATAAAAGCGTCTGCTAAATGGCATATTATTCTCAAAACCTTTGACCACGACTGTACAGTATGTTAGCACCTGAGCGCACCTTAAACTGATTTTCTGGAAGGAAGGAAGGGAAATTCCCAACAGCAGAACAGGTTCTGTGTGAAAGAAAAAAAACGTCTGCTTCCTTCGCTCTCTTTCACGCTTTTTTCAATAATTTCCCTTGTTGTATTTAGCCTAGCTAACCTAGCCTACATCTGTATGGCATGGCGTCATCTGCTTCCAAAGATGCTCCTGGGTAAATCCATTTGAATTCAATCACCTTTTGACAGCATCCCTTTTGATTGAAACAAAACTTTCCGTACATGTTTGCCCATGGAAGAAGTGGTCAAAGTTACTTTTTGGAACTTCAAGAGAGAAAGTTTACCCATTTTGCATACCCACCATATCATTAGACATCCATGTCTTCATCACTGGAAAAGATAAACGGTTTAGTTTGACAACACCATGTTAGCTTTTAAATGATATCAAACTATTTTATGAACATTGCAATTTTTTAACCATTAATCGTCAATGGTCTAAACGCATAAAGTCCAATTTTCTTTTCATATTGGCATATGTTGAAGCTTAGACCCTATTTCACATCATCTGATGTTTTTGTGTTGTGCCATCTGTTGTGAGACAACATGCTCTTGAATGTGTAATTTCAATCATAGAAATTGAATTCATAGAATGGACCTATCCCTTCAGACCACTGCAATGTAGCTGGTACACATTGACATTTACATTGAACATTTTACTTCTAATTACTACCACAATGATGACCGCCGGTCCACACACTGTCGAATGTCAACTTAAATGGTTATATTCTATTTTATACCATGGCATTGTTGAATACTCGTTTCTTGTTGTCTTGAAGGGCATTCTAGAGCGTGCTTTAACGCACGGTATGCGGCACGGTAGAATTCAATGGCTATAGTTCATTCTTACATACAGTATTTTGTTTGAGCTGCTTTTTAAAGCAAAAGTCAAATTTAAAAACATTTGGTTTTGTTGAATTCGATTTTCATTATGGCAAGCTAGGACTGATGGTTTGGTTAGCTAAACTAGCAAGTCTGTTTGTTTGGTTACCACGGCAACTACTGTAGCTAGCTAGTTAACTTTCTAGCTACTTCAGTGTTTGTTTTCAAATGATCACATTTCTAGCGGCAGATGAACACATTTCTAGCGGCAAATTAACACATTTCTAGTGGCAGATGAACACATTTCTAGCGGCAAATGAACACATTTCTAGTGGCAGATGAACACATTTCTAGCGGCAAATTAACACATTTCTAGTGGCAGATGTGTTAAATTATAGCCATGGTATAAAAGTGATAATCAACTCAGGGCTCAGGAAAACAATGCAACGTCGTGGAAGGTCAGTTCCACGTTGTTCATTATTTTCCATAGAATGCATAGCCCCTCATTGATTATCCCTTACATATTCTACAGGTAACATCCAAAATAATGGAAGCACAAATAGCCTACAAGCCACTGATGCAGACCTTTGGAACATCTACATTTGAAAAAGTCTAATAAATCCATGTAAAATAGCCTACACCTTCACAATAAATCCATTATTTATTTTAGACAGGTCTGAAGAAACATGATATGAAGAAAATGTAGTCTATTTCAGAAGAACAGAATAGCATCCTCTGAGTTGTCCTTATGTTAGGCCCTGATCTGGCTGTGCCAAATGGCTGTGGGCTACACTAGTTCATTTAGCAGACAGCTTAGAATTCCGTGGCATTATTTTATATTATTTTATAGTATGAAGAATACAATTGAACAAAACTGAATAAAATAGAAAGGATATATTCTCCAAACGATTTGAGAGAGTGAGCACGTGGCTATTCTGTGTTGAGCGGTTAACAAAGAAGCAGGTCCTCCTATATGCTTAATTTAGAGTTATTTGCAAATAAATTACTTAAAAATCATACAATGTGATTTTCTGGATTTTTGTTTTAGATTCCGTCTCTCACAGTTGAAGTGTACCTATGATAAAAATTACAGACCTCTACATGCTTTGTAAGTAGGAAAACCTGCAAAATCGGCAGTGTATCAAATACTTGTTCTCCCCACTGTATATGCTAGTTGGGCTCTACACTGGTTATAAAGTGGATTAATGTGATTAATTTCAGAAGTTATTTGGCCACTTTAGTTGTGATTCAAACCTTATCAGAACAGATAGGCCTGTGGGCTAGGTTACATGAGGTGTGCCACTATGATTTTGAAAAAGTCACAAAAAAAGGCATGCGCTGTTTCTCGCCTTACTGCAAACAAGCTGGGCATCATTCACAAGTGACAGGCTAATATTGTCACCCATCAGACTATTCTTGATTTCATCTTGTCTTTACATTCAGTGTGAAATTTGTTTTGATTTAGAAATGACCATGGCTGTCTCTAGACAGGGGCAGGGGAAAGCATACATGTAATTTATGCACTTAGCTCTGGAGCAGGTTTTCATCAAGGATCTCGCTGTACTTTGCTCCGTTCATCTTTCCCTCTATCCTGACTAGTCTCCCAGTCCCTGCCGCTGAAAAACATCCCCACATTATGATGCTGCCACCACCATGCTTCATCATAGGGATGGTGCCAGGTTTCCTCCAGACATGACGCTTGACCTTCAGGCCAAAGAGTTCAATCGTGGTTTCATCAGACCAGAGAATCTTATTTCTCATGGTCTGAGAGTATTTAGGTGCCTTTTGGCAAACTCCAAGCGGGCTGTCATGTGCCTTTTACTGAGATGTGGCTTCCGTCTGGCCAGTCTACCATAAAGGCCTGATTGGTGGAGTGCTGCAGAGAAGGTTGTCCTTCTGGAAGGTTCTCCCATCTCCACAGAGGAACTCTGGAGCTCTGTCAGAGTGACCATCGTGTTCAAGGTCACCTTCCTGACCAAGGCCCTTCTTCCCTGATTGCTCAGTTTGGCAATATGACCCCGATCTGTGCCTACGGACAATTCCTTTGACCTCATGGCTTGGTTTTTGCTCTCCGCACTGCTAAAGCTAACTCTGCTCTCATCCTTCTAGACCTGTCTGCTGCCTTTGATACTGTGAACCATTAGATCCTCCTCTCCACCCTCTCCGAGTTGGGCATCTCCGGCGCGGCTCACTCTTGGATTGCGTCCTACCTGACAGGTCGCTCCTACCAGGTGGCGTGGCGAGAATCTGTCTCTGCACCACGTGCTCTCACCACTGGTGTCCCCCAGGGCTCAGTTCTAGGCCCTCTCCTATTCTCTCTATACACCAAGTCACTTGGCTCTGTCATATCCTCACATGGCCTCTCCTATCATTGCTACGCAGATGACACACAACTAATTTTCTCCTTTCCCCCTTCTGATAACCAGGTGGCAAATCACATCTCTGCATTTCTGGCAGACATATCAGTGTGGATGTCGGATCACCACCTCAAGCTGAACCTCGGCAAGACGGAGCTGCTCTTCCTCCCGGGGAAGGACTGCCCGTTCCATGATCTCGCCATCACAGTTGACAACTCCGTTGTGTCCTCCTCCCAGAGTGCAAAGAACCTTGGCGTGACCCTGGACAACACCCTGTCGTTCTCCGCTAACATCAAAGTGGTGACCCGATCCTGCAGGTTCATGCTCTACAACATTCGCAGAGTACGACCCTACCTTACACAGGAAGCGGCACAGGTCCTAATCCAGGCACTTGTCATCTCCCGTCTGGATTACTGCAACTCGCTGTTGGCTGGGCTCCCTGCCTGTGCCATTAAACCCCTACAACTCATCCAGAATGCCGCAGCCCGTCTGGTGTTCAACCTTCCCAAGTTCTCTCACGTCACCCCGCTCCTCCGCACACTCCACTGGCTTCCAGTTGAAGCTCGCATCTGCTACAAGACCATGGTGCTTGCCTATGGAGCTGTGAGGGGAACGGCACCTCCGTACCTCCAGGCTCTGATCAGTCCCTACACCCAAACGAGGGCATTGCGTTCATCCACCTCTGGCCTGCTGGCCCCCCTACCTCTGCGGAAGCACAGTTCCCGCTCAGCCCAGTCAAAACTGTTCGCTGCTCTGGCACCCCAATGGTGGAACAAGCTCCCTCATGGCACCAGGACAGCGGAGTCACTCACCACCTTCCAGAGACACTTGAAACCCCACCTCTTTAAGGAATACCTGGGATAGGATAAAGTAATCCTTCTACCCCCCCCTCCCCCACAAAAATAAATAAATAAAATAAATAAATAAAAAGAAACAAAATAAATAAAAACAATATATATATAACAAATGAAAATTAAAAATATACTCTAAATATAAAAAAACATTGTAAAGTGGTTGTCCCACTGGCTATAAGGTGAATGCACCAATTTGTAAGTCGCTCTGGATAAGAGTGTCTGCTAAATGACGTAAATGTAATTTTGAGTCTCATATCAAAAGGTCTGAATACTTATGTAAATAAGGTATTTCAGTTTTTTTATTCAAATACATTTGCTAAAATTTCTAAAAAGCTGTTTTTGCTTTGTCATTATGGGGTAATGTGTGTAGATTTATTTTATAATAAGGCTGTAATGTAACAAAATGTGGAAAATACTTTCCGAAGGCACTGTATGAGGCCAATAACATAGTGGTAAAATGATTTGTTAAATGATTTTAACATATTGGACCATGGCATGCATATAGCCTCTATGCATGGTCCTTATTACCAGGTCTGCTGTTAGCAGTAAGCATTCTGACCTGTAGCCCAACGGATGCAGCACAGTGGCTAGAAATACACAGGCTGAAGCGTGGGGTTGCCCATCTGCATTTACCCTATTGGGCTAATCATTAGCCAGATCCGGAAATGTGATCTTTTAACTAGTTAGCATCCTATTGATGAATTTTATGTCCCCCAAATTTTTTTGTTGTTGCATAAAAACACTGAATAAAATGTAGGCCTACCTGTTAGGGTAACTCAGGTTAACTCGCCACCCGGGGTAACACCCCCGCCTGTACTTCTCACAGAAACCACTTCATGTCACCATTAGCCC
Organism: Coregonus ussuriensis; assembly: GCA_031479575.1. Taxonomy (NCBI): domain Eukaryota; kingdom Metazoa; phylum Chordata; class Actinopteri; order Salmoniformes; family Salmonidae; genus Coregonus; species Coregonus ussuriensis. Next base: position 43,248,562 of record CM062506.1, on the reverse strand, counting down.
CCAACACTTTCCCTGGTTGCCACTACTCTTCCACAAATATCAAAATGTAAGTCACTCCCCAAATAATGGAGGAAGCCTGGGGTTTACCCCAAGTTACCCTACAATTGACCCGTGTTACATTTAGCCCCACTCTCCCCCTATGTACTCACAGCAAGTTGCTGAGCTCCAGTGAAATGGTGCAGTTCGCACATATTTAGGAGTTGATAAATAAAGTAGGAATGGAAAGCCTGGATCTTTTAACAAAGGCCATTTTTAAACTGCTTTTTTCCCCCTGCAATTTCATTAAGAATGGTTGTGCATTGACTGCTTGTCAGAATGCATGTTTCCTTCCCTATGGCTCTCGCAACTTGAATGCTCCTTGAGAGGAATATTTATCTTGCATTGAATGCACAACAACAAGCCAACCAGGTAAATAGATGAACCAGACAGCTCCATAGTAGAATCGTTTTTCTATTCATTACTAGTTGTGTTTGCAGAGGACTGTTCTAGCATCTTCAAAGTGCACAGAAATATTTAGTTAATGTTCCTTTTTTTTTTTTTTTCACCGTAATGATTTTGGCGCAGCACCACAGCTAAATGAAACACTGGGTTACACCCACTTGGAACTCCTCTCTAAACTGCTATTTTACTGCCCTGCAATGTCCATCCTTGGTTCAGACTCTCCGTGTTCATGTGTTCTGGAAGGAAGTGCAGCATCGCCTTACTCAGAGCTCACAGAGCAGCACATTCCATCAGCCTGGAGACCTGTAATTTTAGCAGGCAGTCCTAGGGATTAGGTTACCCTGCTCTACTCTGCCTCTCCTCCCTCAGCTCTCTTTCTCGCTCTCTCTGTGTCTGTCTGTCTGTCTGTCTGTGTGCGCGTGTGCGTGTGCGTGTGCGCGTGTGTGTGTGGTGTGTGTGTGTGTGTGTGTGTGTGTGTGTGTGTGTGTGTGTGTGTGTGTGTGTGTGTGTGTGTGTGTGTGTGTGTGTGTGTGTGTGTGTGTGTGTGTGTGTGAGTGAGAGCGCTCATGTATTATCGTTTTACTGCTTCCCCACACTCCCCTGCCGAGCCACTGCACAGATTCTACAATCTACTGGGGAGACAGAGCTCTAGTATTACTCAGATTCAGTTTTTGTGCTGTTCAGCTGTCTTAGCAGCAGTAGTATTTCTCTGGATACACACAGACAGCCTTATGGCAGCATGCAGCTGTGGAGGCATTAAGGATGTGGTGAACTCCTATCACTCTGTCAATCCTCTCATGGTATTGAGAAGATGGCTCCATCTCACCAGGCGTGTGTTGTACTGTGAGGAAGCTTGTCTGCCTGTTATCCACAGCTAGGCCATGTGCAGCATTGTTGTGGTGGAGGAGTTGCTACGCTGTAAAAACTGCCGTAGTTCTGGTTTGCATTCAGTGTGAAGTGAATTTTTCCTACTTCCTATAACAGACTGGTGATTGCTCAGCCTCAGTCAGTACAAGATATAATGATTAGCTCAGCATAAGCATTGGGTTAACACCGTTAAGGTGACTCTGTCAGTGAGAGATGGGCCCTGCTTTCTTGTGGCCTTTTGAGAAGTCAAAGCTCTTTGGATGAGTTGAACAGCTGCAGCTTGATTTATCCTCTCTGTTCTCTGTGAGGGAGACTGTGTAGTGGTGGCCTGTGTTATCCTGCTAGTATAGGGTCAGGAGGTTAGGTGGTGGGCTATGACCTGGTGTTGGACCACAACCACCACCTCTACAGGGGGTCAGGAGGCTAGGTGGTGGGCTATGACCTGGTGTTGGTCCACAACCACCACCTCTACAGGGGGTCAGGAGGCTAGGTGGGCTATGACCTGGTGTTGGTCCACAACCACCACCTCTACAGGGGGTCAGGAGGCTAGGTGGTGGGCTATGACCTGGTGTTGGTCCACAACCACCACCTCTACAGGGGGTCAGGAGGCTAGGTGGTGGGCTATGACCTGGTGTTGGTCCACAACCACCACCTCTACAGGGGGTCAGGAGGCTAGGTGGGCTATGACCTGGTGTTGGTCCACAACCACCACCTCTACAGGGGGTCAGGAGGCTAGGTGGTGGGCTATGACCTGGTGTTGGTCCACAGCCACCACCTCTACAGGGGGTCAGGAGGCTAGGTGGTGGGCTATGACCTGGTGTTGGTCCACAACCACCACCTCTACAGGGGGTCAGGAGGCTAGGTGGTGGGCTATGACCTGGTGTTGGTCCACAACCACCACCTCTACAGGGGGTCAGGAGGCTAGGTGGTGGGCTATGACCTGGTGTTGGTCCACAACCACCACCTCTACAGGGGGTCAGGAGGCTAGGTGGTGGGCTATGACCTGGTGTTGGTCCACAACCACCACCTCTACAGGGGGTCAGGAGGCTAGGTGGTGGGCTATGACCTGGTGTTGGTCCACAACCACCACCTCTACAGGGGGTCAGGAGGCTAGGTGGTGGGCTATGACCTGGTGTTGGTCCACAACCACCACCTCTACAGGGGGTCAGGAGGCTAGGTGGTGGGCTATGACCTGGTGTTGGTCCACAACCACCACCTCTACAGGGGGTCAGGAGGCTAGGTGGGATATGACCTGGTGTTGGTCCACAACCACCACCTCTACAGGGGGTCAGGAGGCTAGGTGGGCTATGACCTGGTGTTGGTCCACAACCACCACCTCTACAGGGGGTCAGGAGGCTAGGTGGGCTATGACCTGGTGTTGGTCCACAACCACCACCTCTACAGGGGGTCAGGAGGCTAGGTGGGCTATGACCTGGTGTTGGTCCACAACCACCACCTCTACAGGGGGTCAGGAGGCTAGGTGGGCTATGACCTGGTGTTGGTCCACAACCACCACCTCTACAGGGGGTCAGGAGGCTAGGTGGGATATGACCTGGTGTTGGTCCACAACCACCACCTCTACAGGGGGTCAGGAGGCTAGGTGGGCTATGACCTGGTGTTGGTCCACAACCACCACCTCTACAGGGGGTCAGGAGGCTAGGTGGGCTATGACCTGGTGTTGGTCCACAACCACCACCTCTACAGGGGGTCAGGAGGCTAGGTGGGGCTATGACCTGGTGTTGGTCCACAACCACCACCTCTACAGGGGGTCAGGAGGCTAGGTGGTGGGCTATGACCTGGTGTTGGTCCACAACCACCACCTCTACAGGGGGTCAGGAGGCTAGGTGGGCTATGACCTGGTGTTGGTCCACAACCACCACCTCTACAGGGGGTCAGGAGGCTAGGTGGGCTATGACCTGGTGTTGGTCCACAACCACCACCTCTACAGGGGGTCAGGAGGCTAGGTGGTGGGCTATGACCTGGTGTTGGTCCACAACCACCACCTCTACAGGGGGTCAGGAGGCTAGGTGGGGCTATGACCTGGTGTTGGTCCACAACCACCACCTCTACAGGGGGTCAGGAGGCTAGGTGGTGGGCTATGACCTGGTGTTGGTCCACAACCACCACCTCTACAGGGGGTCAGGAGGCTAGGTGGTGGGCTATGACCTGGTGTTGGTCCACAACCACCACCTCTACAGGGGGTCAGGAGGCTAGGTGGTGGGCTATGACCTGGTGTTGGTCCACAACCACCACCTCTACAGGGGGTCAGGAGGCTAGGTGGTGGGCTATGACCTGGTGTTGGTCCACAACCACCACCTCTACAGGGGGTCAGGAGGCTAGGTGGTGGGCTATGACCTGGTGTTGGTCCACAACCACCACCTCTACAGGGGGTCAGGAGGCTAGGTGGTGGGCTATGACCTGGTGTTGGTCCACAACCACCACCTCTACAGGGGGTCAGGAGGCTAGGTGGGCTATGACCTGGTGTTGGTCCACAACCACCACCTCTACAGGGGGTCAGGAGGCTAGGTGGTGGGCTATGACCTGGTGTTGGTCCACAACCACCACCTCTACAGGGGGTCAGGAGGCTAGGTGGTGGGCTATGACCTGGTGTTGGTCCACAACCACCACCTCTACAGGGGGTCAGGAGGCTAGGTGGGGCTATGACCTGGTGTTGGTCCACAACCACCACCTCTACAGGGGGTCAGGAGGCTAGGTGGTGGGCTATGACCTGGTGTTGGTCCACAACCACCACCTCTACAGGGGGTCAGGAGGCTAGGTGGTGGGCTATGACCTGGTGTTGGTCCACAACCACCACCTCTACAGGGGGTCAGGAGGCTAGGTGGGCTATGACCTGGTGTTGGTCCACAACCACCACCTCTACAGGGGGTCAGGAGGCTAGGTGGGCTATGACCTGGTGTTGGTCCACAACCACCACCTCTACAGGGGGTCAGGAGGCTAGGTGGGCTGCTGGCCGTGAACTAGTTCTCATCTTAAAGGGTCTAGCCTCGGACCAGGGTACCTCAGTTTACCTTTTTAGAGCTAACGGGGCCTACCTGTGTGTAACGGTATGAGTAATACTTCATGATATTGGTTTGATTTGGTTTAGGCCTATATAAAGTGGCGCCGGAGAAGATGGCTGCCGTTTTACAGCCCTCTAACCAATTGTACTATTATGTGTGTGTTTTTTCGCGTTATTTGTAATTTATTCTGTACACTACCGGTCAAAAGTTTTAGAACACCTACTCAGGGTTTTTCTTTATTTTTACTATTTTCTACATTGTAGAATAATAGTGAAGACATCAAAACTATGAAATAACACATATGGAATCATGTAGTAACCAAAAAAAGTGTTAAACTAATCAAAATATATTTTAGATTTGAGATTCTTCAAATAGCCACCCTTTGCCTTGATGACAGCTTTGCACACACTTGGCATTCTCTCAAATAAAAATTACTAATTGTGGCACAATTGGTGGCTGACTAAAGACTTTTTTTCCACACTGTGTATATATATGTATATATAAATTATTTATTTATATATATATATATATATATATATATAAATATATAAATAATTTATCTCTCTTGTACTCATTATAATTTATTTCAAAACATTAAGATATTAATTGTTATCTTAGCACTATGACATCTATGATGTGCTACCAGTTGTCTGGTTGTTCCTCCCAGCTGGCTCAGGGATATTGCAGCATCATATGGTTAACATTAATATGCAGAGAAGGATTGTAAATGAAATGGCTTCAGAGACGTTGAGTTGGCGAGGGTAGACTATTCTGACAGGGGGAACAGCGGCTCAGTGGCAGCCTGATGCACGACTCTGCGTGTTGAGGTGAGCGAGCAGGAGGAGGGGCTGTCTCCTCCCCCCCCTGTAATTTTCATCATAGGTACACGTCAACTATGACAGACAAAATGAGAAAAATAAATCCAGAAAATCACATTGTAGGATTTTTAATGAATTTATTTGCAAATTATGGTGGAAAGAATGGTGGTTTTTCTCTGGTATATTCGAATGCCTTGATTCCATCTGAAATATTAACACTTTAACAACTTTACCTCCCAGATTGGTCAAATGACTTGTGGGATTGAGGAGAAAGACATGACTTTACAATTTAAATGACTGAAAATGTCTGAATTCAGTGTGTTGTTAGTAGTTTTGGATATCGCCTAGGCCTGTATTAAAATCACAATTTAACCAACACCCATCTATTGTTGTGACTACCTGGACCTACCAATTGGTTTTGAAGTATTGAAACCAAACCCTGTGGATTTGAATGAAAGTACATTAATAAACATGAAAAGGTGACTGTAAGAAGCACTCATCATTTCAAATAGGATACTATCATTTCAAACAGGATACTATCATTTCAAATAGGATACTATCATTTCAAATAGGATACTATCATTTCAAATAGGATACTATCATTTTAAATAGGATACTATCATTTTAAATAGGATACTATCATTTTAAATAGGATACTATCATTTTAAATAGTCTACATGTCGTATTAAAACAGCATATAAACACTCTGAATAGGTCAGGAGACAGACAGGGAGCCTCAGAACGAACAAATATTAATTATTTAGGCTGTATTATTTATATTATTTCAAGGCTATAGCCTACCAAGAAATACATTGTGAAGCATTTGCGAGTGCTGGTAGGGACATTTTGTTGGAATAAATAATTATAGTCTATAAATTACATATATAGGCTGTGACTTAATTAGAATTAAATACAAACTAAATGAAAAATTACTTAGTGCCTTTGAATTCATTTTTATAATACATTTTTAGAAACACTGGAAAGTTTGTCCAGTCTGTGGCTTCAGGCTCATGTGATGGTACCTGGAGAGCCGGCCAGCGGTGGAGAATATCCTCTCCATGGTACCTGGAGAGCAGGCCAGCGGTGGAGAATATCCTCTCCACGGTACCTGGAGAGCAGGCCATCGGTGGAGAATATCCTCTCCACGGTACCTGGAGAGCCGGCCAGCGGTGGAGAATATCCTCTCCATGGTACCTGGAGAGCAGGCCAGCGGTGGAGAATATCCTCTCCATGGTGCCTGGAGAGCAGGCCAGCAGCGGAGAATATCCTCTCCATGGTACCTGGAGAGCAGGCCAGCAGCAGAGAATATCCTCTCCATGGACCCTGGAGAGCAGGCCAGCGGTGGAGAATATCCTCTCCATGGTACCTGGAGAGCAGGCCAGCAGCAGAGAATATCCTCTCCATGGTACCTGGAGAGCAGGCCAGCGGTGGAGAATATCCTCTCCATGGTGCCTGGAGAGCAGGCCAGCGGTGGAGAATATCCTCTCCATGGACCCTGGAGAGCAGGCCAGCAGCAGAGAATATCCTCTCCATGGTGCCTGGAGAGCAGGCCAGCAGTGGAGAATATCCTCTCCATGGTGCCTGGAGAGCAGGCCAGCAGCGGAGAATATCCTCTCCATGGTGCCTGGAGAGCAGGCCAGCAGCGGAGAATATCCTCTCCATGGTGCCTGGAGAGCCGGCCAGCAGTGGAGAATATCCTCTCCATGGTGCCTGGAGAGCAGGCCAGCAGCGGAGAATATCCTCTCCATGGTACCTGGAGAGCAGGCCAGCGGCGGGAAATATCCTCTCCATGGTACCTGGAGAGCAGGCCAGCGGTGGATAATATCCTCTCCATGGTACCTGGAGAGCAGGCCAGCGGCGGGAAATATCCTCTCCATGGTGCCTGGAGAGCAGGCCAGCAGCGGAGAATATCCTCTCCATGGTGCCTGGAGAGCAGGCCAGCAGCGGAGAATATCCTCTCCATGGTACCTGGAGAGCAGGCCAGCAGCGGAGAATATCCTGCGGAGAATATCCTCTCCATGGTACCTGGAGAGCAGGCCAGCGGCGGGAAATATCCTCTCCATGGTACCTGGAGAGCAGGCCAGCGGTGGAGAATATCCTCTCCATGGTACCTGGAGAGCCGGCCAGCGGTGGAGAATATCCTCTCCATGGTACCTGGAGAGCAGGCCAGCAGCGGAGAATATCCTCTCCATGGTACCTGGAGAGCAGGCCAGCAGCGGAGAATATCCTCTCCATGGTACCTGGAGAGCAGGCCAGCAGCGGAGAATATCCTCTCCATGGTACCTGGAGAGCAGGCCAGCAGCGGAGAATATCCTCTCCATGGTACCTGGAGAGCAGGCCAGCGGCGGGAAATATCCTCTCCATGGTACCTGGAGAGCAGGCCAGCGGTGGAGAATATCCTCTCCATGGTACCTGGAGAGCAGGCCAGCGGTGGAGAATATCCTCTCCATGGTACCTGGAGAGCAGGCCAGCGGCGGAGAATATCCTCTCCATGGTACCTGGAGAGCAGGCCAGCGGTGGAGAATATCCTCTCCACGGTACCTGGAGAGCAGGCCAGCAGTGGAGAATATCCTCTCCACGGTACCTGGAGAGCAGGCCAGCGGTGGAGAATATCCTCTCCACGGTACCTGGAGAGCAGGCCAGCGGTGGAGAATATCCTCTCCATGGTGCCTGGAGAGCAGGCCAGCAGGGAGAATATCCTCTCCATGGTGCCTGGAGAGCAGGCCAGCGGTGGAGAATATCCTCTCCATGGTACCTGGAGAGCAGGCCAGCGGTGGAGAATATCCTCTCCATGGTACCTGGAGAGCAGGCCAGCGGTGGAGAACATCCTCTCCACCCCTCCAGAACATCCTCTCCACGGTTGCAGAGACACTGGGGCTAAACACCCCTTTGGCCACTCTTGCCAGGCTGGGCAGAGATACGGAGTCGTTTAAAAAAAATGTTTTCTATAGGTAGGTCTAAAGGTTTTTAGGCAAAATAACCCTATCCCAAGAGCTCCAAGGTAACCTCACATCTGTAATTAGGAAGGGCTTTGAAAGAATGGTCATGACACACGTCAGCACCATAATCACAGTCACCCTAGACCCACTCCAATTCGCATACCGCCCCAACAGATCCCCAGATTACACAATCTCAATAGCACTTCACACTGCCCTTTCCCACCTGGACAAGAGGGGGAATAACTATGTGAGAATGATGTTCATAGACCCCAGCTCAGCGTTCAACACCATAGTCGTCTCCAAGCTCATCACTAAGCTAAGGACCCTGGGACTGAACCCCTCCCTCTGTAACTGGATCCTGGACTTCCTGACGGGCCGCCCCCAGGTGGTGAGGGTAGGAAACAACACCTCCGCCACGCTGACCCTCAACACGGGGGCCCCTCAGGGGTGTGTGCTCAGTCCCCTCCTGTACTCCCTGTTCACCCACGACTGCGTGGTCACACTCGACTCCAACACCATCATTAAGTTTGTCGATGACACAACGGTGGTAGGCCTGATCACCGGCCGATGAATACGTCTACAGGGAGGAGGTCAGTGACCTGACAGTGTGGTGCCGGAGCAACAACATCTCCCTCAACGTCAGTAAGACCAAGGAGCTGATGGTGGACTACAGGAGAAAGAGGGGAGAGCACGCCACATCGACGGGGCTGTAGTGGTTCGGACAGCCCAGTACATCGCTGGGACCGAGCTCCCTGCCATCCAATATCTCTATATCATGCAGTGTCAAAGGAAGGCCCGGAAAATTGCCAAAGACTCCAGCCACCAAAGCGAAAACAGAAATACCTTATTTACATAAGTATTCAGACCCTTTGCTATGAGACTCAAAATTGAGCTCAGGTGCGTCCTGTTTCCATTGATCATCCTTGAGATGTTTCTACAACTTGATTGGACATGATTTGGAAAGGCACTCACCTGTCTATTTAAGGTCCTACAGTTGACAGTGCATGTCAGAGCAAAAAGCCATGACGGTCGAAGGAATTGTCCGTAGAGCCCCAAGATAGGATTGTGTCGAGGCACAGATCTGGGGAAGGGTCCCAAAACATTTCTGCAGCATTGAAGGTCCCGAAGAACACGTTGGCCTCCATCATTCTTAAATGGAAGAAGTTTGGAACCACCAAGACTCTTCCTAGAGCTGGCTGCCCAGCCAAACTGAGCAATTGAGGGAGAAGGGCCTTGGTCAGGGAGGTGACCAAGAACCCGATGGTCACTCTGACAGAGCTCTACAGTTCCTCTGTGGAGATGGGAGAACCTTCCAGAAGTACAACCATCTCTGCAGCACTCCACCAATCAGGCCTTTATGGTAGAATGGCCAGACATAAGCCACTCCTCAGTAAAATACACATGACAGGCCCGCTTGGAGTTTGCCAAAAGGCACCTAAAGACTCTCAGACCATGAGAAACAAGATTCTCTGGTCTGATGAAACCAAGATTGAACTCTTTGGCCTGAATGCCAAGTGTCACGTCTGGAGGAAACCTGGCACCATCCCTACGGTGAAGCATGGTGGTGGCAGCATCATGCTGTGGGGATGTTTTTCAGCGGCAGGGTTTGGGAGACTAGTCAGGATCGAGGGAAAGATGAATGGAGCAAAGTACAGAGATATCCTTGATGAAAACCTGCTCCAGAGCACTCAGGACCTCAGACTGGGGCGACGGTTCACCTTCCAACAGGACCTGAAAATAGCTGTGCAGCGACGCTCTCCATCCAACCTGACAGAGCTTGAGAGGATCTGCAGAGAAGAATGGGAGAAACTCCCCAAATACAGGTGTGCCAAGCTTGTAGCGTCATAGCCAAGAAGACTCAAGGCTGTAATCACTGCCAAAGGTGCTTCAACAAAGTACTGAGTAAAGGGTCTGAAAATGTATGTAAATGTTTTATTTCAGTATTTCTTATTTTAGCAAAACTTTTTGTAAACCTGTTTTTGTTTTGTCATTACGGGGTACTGTGTGTGTAGATTGATGAGGAAAACAACAATTTAATCCATTTTAGAATAAGGCTGTAATAAAACAAAATGTGGACAAAGTCAAGGGGTCTGAATACTTTCCGAATGCACTGTATATCCTGAATGTGGTCTGAGTTGGCCTGGCTGACCCAGGGTTTTAATGTGGCGGAGCAGCCGATCACCTTCACTCACAGCTGGAAAAGAGGATGAAGGAGAGGAAAATAAAGATGTAAACAATTTGACCGATGCAGAATAGTTGATTTGAGGAATGGAGAGGAAGAGACGAGAGGAGAGGAAGAGTGGAGAGGAGTGGAGAGGAGAGGAAGAGTGGAGAGGAGGAGAGGAAGAGTGGAGAGGAAGAGGAGTGGAGAGGAGAGGAAGAGAGGAGAGGAAGAGAGGAAGAGGAGGAGTGGAGAAGAGAGGAAGAGTGGAGAGGGAGAGGAGGAGAGGAGAGGGAGAGGAGGAAGAGGAGAAAGAGGAAGAGTGGAGAGGAAGAGTGGAGAGGAGAGGAAGAGGAGGAGAGGAGAGGAAGAGTGGAGAGGAGAGGAGAGGAAGTGGAGAGGAGAGGAAGAGTGGAGAGGAGAGGGAGGAATGGAGGGGGGAGGAAGAGTGGAGAGGAATGGAGAGGAGAAGAGGAGGAGAGGAGGAGTGGAGAGGAGAGGAAGAGTGGAGCGGAGAGGAGAGGAAGAGAGGAGAGGAATTGGAGAGGAAGAGTGGAGAGGAAGAGGAAGAGTGGAGAGGAAGAGTGGAGAGGAGAAGAGAGGAAGAGGAGTGGAGAGGAAGAGGAGTGGAGAGGAAGAGAGGAGAGTGGAGATGAGAGGAGGAGAGGAAGTGGAGAGGAGAGGAGAGGAAGAGACAAGAGGGAGTGGAGTGGAGAGGAAGAGTGGAAGTGTGGAGAGGAGAGGAGAGGAGAGGATGGAAAGAGAGGAGGAGAGGAGCTTGTTTCCGTTGTCTAAGCCAGATAGCCCTGCTAGGGGAAGTGTGGAGAGGAGTGAGTTTCAGGCCTTCAGCTCTTCATCAGGCAGAGTAAATCAGCTCTTTGTTTTTGAGGCCAGCCCGGCTCTCCCTCCCTATGTTGCCTCCCTCCCAGTGTTCATAAATGTAATTATAGTTGGCTGAGCTGACAGAGTGGAGGCAGGAGACGACACGCCAGGAGCTAACAGCCAGGAACTAGCTAGGTCTCTACTGTACTGTACACACCCTGATGTTCCTCCTCACTAAAACAACAAACACAGACCAATAATAACCCCCCTCCTTGTTTCTTATTAAACAACAGACCGACACATCAATCACAATGTCACGGTAAAGAGGAAGTCAGTGTGAGGCCTGTGAGGCAGTCATGGCTGTTTTGAAATGGAGGGCCAATTCTAAAATCACACACACACACATTCCTCAGGTATTATGACTCTGCTCCATACTCCTGGTTTTACTTACAGGAGACGAGGAGACCAGTTAGATGATGTTATAGGCCATATCATATCAACGCCAGGCCAGGAGACGAGGAGACCAGTTAGATGATGTTATAGGCCATATCATATCAACGCCAGGCCAGGAGACGAGGAGACCAGTTAGATGATGTTATAGGCCATATCATATCAACGCCAGGCCAGGAGACGAGGAGACCAGTTAGATGATGTTATAGGCCATATCATATCAACGCCAGGCCAGGAGACGAGGAGACCAGTTAGATGATGTCATAGGCCATATCATATCAATGCCAGGCCAGCTGGTTGGAAAGAGGAGAGGACTGGGGCAATTCCACAGTAACGGAGTTGCGTTGACTCAGATTTTTCACTTAAAATGTAAAACGCCAAACAAAAACCTTTAATTTCAAAAGTTTAACATATAATACTCTCAAAACTCTACGCACAAGGATTAGGATTAGGATTAGGGTTAGGATTAGGGTTAGGGTTAGGATTAGGGTTAGGATTAGGATTAGGGTTAGGATTAGGGTTAGGGTTAGGATTAGGGTTAGGGTTAGGGTTAGGATTACTTTTAACAATTTACACTGATCATTTGACAAAAACATTTGCTGGAAGAACTGTGCAAATGCAAAGTTTAGTAACAACATTTCGGTAAAAGTTATTTGACCACATTTTCCAAAAACGACTTTAAAGGTGCAATATGCAGAATTCGCTCCGCCATTTCCTGGTTGCTAAAATTCTAATAGTTCACCTAATTTCAGTTTTCATGTGATAAAACAAGCAGTCAGTACAGAATCGTTGTACCATCTAAACCGCTGTAAAATATTTTTTCAATAACCCAAAATATTGTGTTTTCAGCTGTTTTGAAGCTGGTGTACAAAACCGAACGTAAAAGACTCAAAAACTAAACTTAAGAATGGGAAGCATAGAAATAGTGCACATGGAACAGATCTGCCGCTTCATAGACTTGCATTTAATGATTTTTTTCGGGCACGTGACCTACAAACGCAACGGTCAGAAGACTCTGAAGCTCCTTCCGACAATTCCTCATTCTATATTTTATTCAGGTTATCTGCTTAAACTTTGTATACTTTCTAGTTTAAACATTGGTGGAAATGTCTGGGGTCAAGAAACATACGGATTCGCTCACCAAAATGGCAACTAAACGCCAGAAAACTGAAGTTACTACTGATGCTAGCTTTAGCAACGCCATTTCGCTAGCTTTAGCTGATTAACAAGACCGGATGGTGCAGCAATTCAGGGAGGAACAAGTTGCTACCTTGCAAGATAAGTCGGACACCCACTTCGACTAATAGAAAAGGTGGATTGCATTCAGACTGAGGCAAGGGGCCTAAAAAGGGACGTGAACCTCTGCACTTTGCAACTTGAGAAGATGCGGTGCAAAATGGCGTCACTTGAGGATCAAGACAGACGCAATAACGAGAGGGTCTTGCTACAAACTGGGAGGGAGGTGATGCAATTGCTTTCCTGCAAGAAATCCTTCCCAAATGGATTCCATCTCTTGGTACTACTCCGATTCAAATGGAAAGGGCCCACAGGAGCAAAACCCACAGACCAGTTCTTCAGGGTTCTCAGATACCAAGACCGCAATGCTATCCTACAAGGTGCGCGTGAAGCAAGAAAGAATGTGCCCATCCAAGATGCCGGGAGAACCATATGTTTTTATGCGGAAGGAAAGCATTCAGATGTCCAGAGGGAATTGTACTCGCAGGGCATACCCTCTTTTCTGATCTATCCCGCCACCCTGCGACTTACTTTCAGTGGTGAGCAGCTCTCCTTCACCTTGGCAAAAGAGGCAGACAGGTGACAGGTCTACACACACAAAGAGAAGCATTCGGATGCTGAGCAAGGGCCCGGACAGTAGGATGACAAGGAGACGCAGAATGAAACTGGAGCAACTGGGAGCTAAAGATGCAGCTAACCAGCTAGCTAACATTTAGTTGACTACTCAACTCTTATCTATCTTTGTTTTGGACAGGAACTTCTCCTAGTACCAGGACCGAAAATGCTTTCCTTTTGATGTTGGAGCTAAGGATGAACATTAGCTGGCTAGCGGAGCTGGAGGTTGACTTTATTTTGGACGCTTTATTGATTACTATATTATTATTTAGTACCGGATTATAAAAACATGGTAATGTTTTCACTGTTTGAAACCATGGATTTGCAGCAATCATCGGACTAGCTAACGTTTCAACGATATTTAAATGGAGGTATGTTGAAGTTGGAATGTGATTAGTAGGGGTTGATGTTGCTTTTGATCACTTAATTGAGTCCCTATTTCCCTAAACCCCTGTAGCCAGGTTTGGTTTTCAAGCTTCACAAGTGCCATTTCTCTTGGTTATATCGCCGTTCATTTTTCTACTTGATACTTTTTTTGTTTGGATAACCTGATTTGGAATAGATTTTATTTAGGAGGGGTGGGCCCGAGTTCTGGAGACCTACAGAGCTGCGTTGTGTGGATGTCACGCTTCTCAGAAACAGAGAGGGGGGAGGGTACTTATCTTGGTTACACTGCTTATTGAAGGTAAATCACTTTCAGTTCAACTCGTAATTGTCAGGATTGTTTTTGACTGGTTAAGCTGTCTCTCTTATGCCTGAATGTCAGTGGTTTGTAAAGTTGCTGCTTCGACTAGTGGAGCCTCTAAATCCAAAGGCGCGGTTATTTTGATTAAAAGGAATTTAACTTTAGTTGTCGAAAAGACTAGCAAGGACACTTCAGGCCGCTTAGCTTACATTAGCACGTCTATATACGGCAAGAAGGTAGACTAGCAAGGACACTTCAGGCCGCTTAGCTTACATTAGCACGTCTATATACGGCAAGAAGGTAGACTAGCAAGGACACTTCAGGCCGCTTAGCTTACATTAGCACGTCTATATACGGCAAGAAGGTAGACTAGCAAGGACACTTCAGGCCGCTTAGCTTACATTAGCACGTCTATATACGGCAAGAAGGTAGACTAGCAAGGACACTTCAGGCCGCTTAGCTTACATTAGCACGTCTATATACGGCAAGAAGGTAGACTAGCAAGGACACTTCAGGCCGCTTAGCTTACATTAGCACGTCTATATACGGCAAGAAGGTAGACTAGCAAGGACACTTCAGGCCGCTTAGCTTACATTAGCACGTCTATATACGGCAAGAAGATCTATGCACCTGCTGTTTTTGAGGACAGCTTTTTTTTTTTTTAAGAAGTCTTTGGATCTGTTCCGACCCATCTCCATTAGAGGAACTGGAGTCAGCACTGAAAGGTGCTAAAAAGGGTAAATAACCTGGCTCGATGGGCAGATCACCAGATCACCTGGCCCGATGGGCAGATCACCTGGCCCGACACCTGGCCCGATGGGCAGATCACCTGGCCAGATGTTCCACATGAACTGTTGCTATATTTTGGGGGCATTTTAGGACCAGTATTATTGGAGTCAATTAATTCTGCCATCAACAAGTTTTTTTCTTTTTCATGAGCTATCCATTAATCTACTGCCAAAGAACTGCAAATTATCGTCCGATATCTTTTTAATTAATTCTGACCAAAAATTTTATTCAAAAGTATTGGCGTTACGGTTGTAAAAGTATTTGGATAAGTTGATTCACATTGACCAGTCAGGTTTTATGAAAGGTCACCTTGCAGCTGACAATGTCCGTCGATGAATGCATGTAATGCATAAAACACAACAGCTGGACACACCGTGTGCTGTCTCTAGATGCCGAGAAGGCTTTTGGCAGGCTTGAATGGCAGTACTTGTGGGCTGTCTTGGAGAAATTTGGTTTGGGAAAGAATTTTAATCGATATGGTTTGTGTGTTATATGCTAACCCTGTTGCTATGGTTTCTACTAATGCCATACTCTCAAGTCCATTTCCTATTTTTCGGGGATGTTTCACTTATTTGGGTATTAGTATACAAACATCTCTGCACGGTCTGGTGAAGTTTAATTATGAGAGAATTTAGGAGGAGGTTGAACAAAATGTAACCGTTTGGGAGAAGTTGCCTGCTTCTTTGCAAACTAGGGTCGCTTCCATAAAGATGAATGTTTTGCTGCGTTTCCTGAGCATGATGATCCCACTCCCTCCACCAGTAGGTTATTTGGGGAATGATTGATAAACGTATACGTAAATACCTTTTGGAATGGCAAACATCCAAAGATTAGGTTTGAGGTGTAATGGTCATGCATTACCACATCTCTGTATTTACCACCAATCTTTCCAGTTACGCCCACTTAGATCATGGTTTGATCCGTCTACATCAGTCTCTTGGAGAAATATTGAGAAAGAACTTGTTTCACCTATTAGATTGCAGGATGTGTTGAATACTTATTGACTCAAAGACATTTCAGCTTTTCACTTTGAGATTATTACATTTACATTTACATCATTTAGCAGACGCTCTTATCCTGAGCGACTTACAAATTGGTGCATTCACCTTATAGCCAGTGGGATAACCACTTTACAACCACTTTTCTTATTTTTTTCCACTTAACACTTTTATTTATTTTTATTTTTAGAGTATATTTTTAATTTTCATTTGTTTTATTTATATATATATATATATATATATATATATATATATATATATATATATATATATATATATATATATATATATATATATAAACATTTTTGTGGGGGTGGGGTAGGGGGGGCATAGAATGATTACTTTATCCTATTCCAGGTATTCCTTAAAGAGGTGGGGTTTCAAGTGTCTCCGGAAGGTGGTGAGTGACTCCGCTGTCCTGGCGTCGTGAGGAAGCTTGTTCCACCTTTGGGGTGCCAGAGCAGGGTGCATTATGGGGTGTGTAGGCCAGTGACAAAACAATCTCTTTAAAATGTAGAAAAAGTAAAGATACTTTGTGTAGATAGACTAGCTAGCCTTCTGTAGATAGATAGGCTAGCTAGCCTTTTGTAGATAGATAGGCTAGCTAGCCTTCTGTAGATAGATAGACTAGCTAGCCTTCTGTAGATAGATAGACTAGCTAGCCTTCTGTAGATAGATAGGCTAGCTAGCCTTCTGTAGATAGATAGGCTAGCTAGCCTTCTGTAGATAGACAGGCTAGCTAGCCTTCTGTAGATAGATAGGCTAGCTAGCCTTCTGTAGATAGACAGGCTAGCTAGCCTTCTGTAGATAGACAGGCTAGCTAGCCTTCTGTAGATAGATAGGCTAGCTAGCCTTCTGTAGATAGATAGACTAGCTAGCCTTCTGTAGATAGATAGGCTAGCTAGCCTTCTGTAGATAGACAGGCTAGCTAGCCTTCTGTAGATAGACAGGCTAGCTAGCCTTCTGTAGATAGATAGGCTAGCTAGCCTTCTGTAGATAGATAGGCTAGCTAGCCTTCTGTAGATAGATAGACTAGCTAGCCTTCTGTAGATAGATAGGCTAGCTAGCCTTCTGTAGATAGATAGACTAGCTAGCCTTCTGTAGATAGATAGGCTAGCTAGCCTTCTGTAGATAGATGGGCTAGCTAGCCTTCTGTAGATAGATAGGCTAGCTAGCCTTCTGTAGATAGATAGGCTAGCTAGCCTTCTGTAGATAGATAGGCTAGCTAACCTTCTGTAGATAGATAGGCTAGCTAGTCTGGGGTTACCAAGCACTGGTCTTATGATCCGCAGCAGCATTACATTTACATTTTAGTCATTTAGCAGACGCTCTTATCCAGAGCGACTTACAGTTAGTGAGTGCATACATTTTTCATACTGGCCCCCCGTGGGAAACGAACCCACAACCCTGGCATTCCAAGCGCCATGCTCTACCAACTGAGCTACACATATTACACGTACATATTACCTCAACTACCTCAACTAGCCGGTGCCCCCGCACATTGACTATGCAACGGTACCCCCCTGTATATATAGCCTCCCTACTGTCACTTTATTCTATTGTGTATATATAGCCTCCCTACTGTCACTTTATTTTTACTTCTGCTCTTTTTTTCTCAACACTTTTTTTAGTTGTTGTTTTATTCTTACTTTTTTTGTTTAAAATAAATGCACTGTTGGTTAAGGGCTGTAAGTAAGCATTTCACTGTAATGTCTGCACCTGTTGTATTCGGCGCATGTGACCAATAAAATTTGATTTGATTTGATTTGATACACGGGACCACATCACTAACAGCCCAGTCCTTAGTCTGTTTAACATCTATTTTGGCTATTTGTGCACTTTATAGGACTGTAAATGTTAGGACCATTTGAAGTATTTATTATGATAAGACTTTTATAAGTCACAGCGCCTTTGGAAGGTATTAAGACCCCTTGACTTTTTCCACATTTGTTACATTACAGCCTTATTCTAAAATGGATAAAATAATTGTTTTCCCCTTCTCAATATACAAACAATACCCCATAATGACAAAGCATAAACAGGTTTTTAGAATTTTTTAAACATTTATAAAAAATGTAAAACAGATACCTTATTTACAGAAGTATTCAGACCCTTTGCTATGAGACTCGAAATTGAGCTCAGGTGCATCCTGTTTTCATTGATTATCCTTGATGTTTCTACAACTTGATTGGAGTCCACCTGTGGTACATTCAATTGATTGGACATGATTTGGAAAGGCACACACCTGTCTATATAAGGTCCCACAGTTAACAGTGCATTTCAGAGCAAAACCAAGCCGTGAGGTCAAAGGAATTGTCCGTAGAGCTCCGAGACAGGATTGTGTCGAGGCACCGATCTGGGGAAGGGTCCCAAAAAAATGTCTGCAGCATTGAAGGTCTCCAAGAACACAGTGGCCTCCATCATTCTTAAATGGAAAAAGTTTGGAACCACCAAGACTCTTCCTAGAGCTGGCCGCCTGGCCAAACTGAGCAATCGGGGGAGAAGGGCCTTGGTCAGGGAGGTGACCAAGAATCCGATGATCACTCTGACAGAGCTCTAGAGTTCCTCTGTGGAGATGGGAGAACTTTCCAGAAGGACAACCATCTCTGCAGCACTCCACCAATCAGGCCTTTATGGTAGAGTGGCCAGACGGAAGCCACTCCTCAGTAAAAGGCACATGACAGCCCGCTTGGAGTTTGCCAAAAGGCACCTAAAGGACAAGATTCTGTTGAAACCAAGATTGAACTCTTTGGCCTGAATGCCAAGTGTCACATCTGGAGGAAACCTGGCACCATCTCTATGGTGAAGCACGGTGTTGGCAGCATCATGCTGTGGGGATGTTTTTCAGCAGCAGGGACTGGGAGACTAGTCAGGATTGAGGGAAAGATGAACGGAGCAAAGTACATAGAGAACCTTGATGAAAACCTGCTCCAGAGTGCTCAGGACCTCAGACTGGGGTGAAGGTTCACCTTCCAATAAGGACAACGACACTAAGCACACAGCCAAGACAATGCAGGAGTGGCTTCGGGACAAACCTCTGAATGTCCTTGAGTGGCCCAGCCAAAGCCCGGATTTGAACCCGATCGAACATCTCTGAAAATAGCTGTGCAGCTACGCTCCCCATCCAACCTGACAGAGCTTGAGAGGATCTGCAGAGAAGAATGGGAGAAACTCCCCAAATACAGGTGTGCCAAGCTTGTAGCGCCATACCCAAGAAGACTTGAGGCTGTAATCGCTGCCAAAGGTGCTTCAAATAAGTACTGAGTAAAGGGTCTGAATACTTATGTAAATGTGATATTTCAGTTTATTTATATTTTAATTTGCAAAAATTCTAAAAACCTGTTTTTGCTTTGTCATTATGGGGTATTGTGTGTGGATTTATGAGGAAAAAATACAATTTAATCAATTTTAGAATAAGGCTGTAACTTAACAACATGTGGAAAAAGTCAAGGGGTCTGAATACTTTACGAATGCTCTGTATCTGCCTAAATGACTTATGGGGTGTGGGCGTGTGCTGGATGACCGTGATATCAACTGATTAGCTGTGTTGTTTTCACCCTCTGCCTGCTCTTCCATAGGCCTTGGCCCGTATTCATAAAGGGTCTTAGGGTAGGAGTGCTGACCTAGAATCAGCTTTGCCTTTTAGAATCTAATAAATAAAGTTACATGAACAGGGGGGGACCTGAGCCTAGATCAACACTCCTACTCTGAGATGCTTAATGAATATAGGCCCTGGTTCTCTTCTCCTAGGCTTGGCAAGCTGATACTAGCTGCATCTGGTGTCTCTGACGTCATGATTTATGGCTCTATAATGTCTGCATGATCATCTGGCATCATCTGGCATCAGCACTTTAACGGAGGACAATCTTGATTGACTAAACACATTTTCTGCTTATCAGTCAAATTGTAGCTGTAACGTCTTTATGGTCTTGTCAGAGTTCTCTCTAGTCTCACAAGATGAGAATCAGACGTAGCCTCTTCACTGGGCAGACGTAGCCTCTTCACTGGGCAGACGTAGCCTCTTCACTGGGCAGACGTAGCCTCTTCACTGGGCAGACGTAGCCTCTTCACTGGGCAGACGTAGCCTCTTCACTGGGCAGACGTAGCCTCTTCACTGAGCAGACGTAGCCTCTTCACTGGGCAGACGTAGCCTCTTCACTGGGCAGACGTAGCCTCTTCACTGGGCAGACGTAGCCTCTTCACTGGGCAGACGTAGCCTCTTCACTGAGCAGACGTAGCCTCTTCACTGGGCAGACGTAGCCTCTTCACTGGGCAGACGTAGCCTCTTCACTGAGCAGACGTAGCCTCTTCACTGAGCAGACGTAGCCTCTTCACTGGGCAGACGTAGCCTCTTCACTGGGCAGACGTAGCCTCTTCACTGAGCAGACGTAGCCTCTTCACTGAGCAGACGTAGCCTCTTCACTGAGCAGACGTAGCCTCTTCACTGAGCAGACGTAGCCTCTTCACTGAGCAGACGTAGCCTCTTCACTGAGCAGACGTAGCCTCTTCACTGAGCAGACGTAGCCTCTTCACTGAGCAGACGTAGCCTCTTCACTGAGCAGACGTAGCCTCTTCACTGAGCAGACGTAGCCTCTTCACTGGGCAGACGTAGCCTCTTCACTGGGCAGACGTAGCCTCTTCACTGGGCAGACGTAGCCTCTTCACTGGGCAGACGTAGCCTCTTCACTGAGCAGACGTAGCCTCTTCACTGAGCAGACGTAGCCTCTTCACTGAGCAGACGTAGCCTCTTCACTGAGCAGACGTAGCCTCTTCACTGAGCAGACGTAGCCTCTTCACTGAGCAGACGTAGCCTCTTCATTGAGCAGACGTAGCCTCTTCACTGAGCAGACGTAGCCTCTTCATTGAGCAGACGTAGCCCTACTCCAGAAATGAGCTCTCTTCGTCCTCTACCCTGATACTTTAGACTTGTATTTGAATAGACACACTGTCTTATTGACCAAGTCTGGCTTTGCTCCAATCAACGTGCCTAAATATATGACGTCTTTATTGTCTTGTGTCCGTGTTGACGCTCTCGAGTCTAAGGGTGGTAATCTGATGGAGGTCCTACTGGTGGTAATTTGATGGAGGTCCTACGGGTGGTAATCTGATGGAGGTCCTACGGGTAGTAATCTGATGGAGGTCCTACTGGTGGTAATCTGATGGAGGTCCTACTGGTGGTAATCTGATGGAGGTCCTACGGGTGGTAATGTGATGGAGGTCCTACGGGTGGGAATGTGATGGAGGTCCTACGGGTGGTAATCTGATGGAGGTCCTACGGGTGGTAATCTGATGGAGGTCCTACGGGTGGTAATCTGATGGAGGTCCTACGGGTGGTAATCCGATGGAGGTCCTACTGGTGGTAATCTGATGGAGGTCCTACGGGTGGTAATGTGATGGAGGTCCTACGGGTGGTAATGTGATGGAGGTCCTACGGGTGTTAATGTGATGGAGGTCCTACGGGTGTTAATCTGATGGAGGTCCTACGGGTGGTAATCTGATGGAGGTCCTACGGGTGGTAATCTGATGGAGGTCCTACGGGTGGTAATCTGATGGAGGTCCTACGGGTGGTAATTGATGGAGGTCCTACTGGTGGTAATCTGATGGAGGTCCTACGGGTGGTAATCTGATGGAGGTCCTACGGGTGGTAATCTGATGGAGGTCCTACGGGTGGTAATCTGATGGAGGTCCTACGGGTGGTAATCTGATGGAGGTCCTACGGGTGGTAATCTGATGGATGTCCTACTGGTGGTAATCTGATGGAGGTCCTACGGGTGGTAATCTGATGGAGGTCCTACGGGTGGTAATCTGATGGATGTCCTACTGGTGGTAATCTGATGGAGGTCCTACGGGTGGTAATCTGATGGATGTCCTACTGGTGGTAATCTGATGGAGGTCCTACGGGTGGTAATCTGATGGATGTCCTACTGGTGGTAATCTGATGGAGGCCCTACTCAAGGAATTGTGAAAGGCGGTTTGACTCCTATCCTCATAGTCTTGTATTTGAGGCAGTAACCACACTTCGAGTTCAGTCAACATGAAGCGTCTCTCTTCTGTGTTCCTCCCTCTTCTGTTTCTCTTCCTGACTCTCGGATAGACAATGTCTGGTTGGCAGTGTAGAAGAACAGGAGATTAGAGGAAACCAGTCTCTTGTTTTGTGGAGGAACAGGAGATTAGAGGAAACCATTCTCTTGTTTTGTAGAGGAACAGCAGTTGGAGGATAAACTATAAACGGACTATTGTCAGTGATCAGTGTTGAATACTGAAAACAATAGTCACCTTTATCTGCTATTTACCCATGTGTCAGTCACACAATAGATGGGAATGACCGTTCACTGTTGAGACTAAACCATCTGTTGACTGTTGAGACTAAACCATCTGTTGACTGTTGAGACTAAACCATCTGACTGTTGAGACTAAACCATCTGTTGACTGTTGAGACTAAACCATCTGTTGACTGTTGAGACTAAACCATCTGACTGTTGAGACTAAACCATCTGACTGTTGAGACTAAACCATCTGTTGACTGTTGAGACTAAACCATCTGACTGTTGAGACTAAACCATCTGTTGACTGTTGAGACTAAACCATCTGTTGACTGTTGAGACTAAACCATCTGACTGTTGAGACTAAACCATCTGTTGACTGTTGAGACTAAACCATCTGACTGTTGAGACTAAACCATCTGTTGACTGTTGAGACTAAACCATCTGTTGACTGTTGAGACTAAACCATCTGACTGTTGAGACTAAACCATCTGACTGTTGAGACTAAACCATCTGTTGACTGTTGAGACTAAACCATCTGACTGTTGAGACTAAACCATCTGTTGACTGTTGAGACTAAACCATCTGTTGACTGTTGAGACTAAACCATCTGACTGTTGAGACTAAACCATCTGTTGACTGTTGAGACTAAACCATCTGTTGACTGTTGAGACTAAACCATCTGACTGTTGAGACTAAACCATCTGTTGACTGTTGAGACTAAACCATCTGTTGAGACTAAACCATCTGTTGACTGTTGAGACTAAACCATCTGTTGAGACTAAACCATCCAGGGCTGTCATCTCTGGGTTTGTCCTTACATTTAGGACATTTTACATTTTAGCAGACCCTCTTATTCGGAATGACTTACATTCAACTAAGGTACAGTTGAAGTCGGAAGTTTACATACACCTTAGCCAAATACATTTAAACTCAGTTTTTCACAATTCCTGACATTTAATCCTAGTAAAAATGTGTTTTAGGTCAGTTAGGATCACCACTTTATTTTAAGAATGTGAAATATCAGATTAATAGTAGAGAATTATTTATTTTAGCTTTTATTTATTTCATCACATTCCCAGTGGGTCAGAAGTTTACATACACTCAATTAGTATTTGGTAGCATTGCCTGTAAATTGTTTAACTTGGGTCAAACGTTTCGGGTAGCCTTCCACAAGCTTCCCACGATAAGTTGGGTGAATTTTGGCCCAGTCCTCCTGACAGAGCTGGTGTAACTGAGTCAGGTTTGTAGGCCTCCTTGCTCGCACACACTTTTTCAGTTCTGCCCACACATTTTCTATAGGATTGAGGTCAAGGCTTTGTGATGGCCACTCCAATACCTTGACTTTGTTGTCCTTAAGCCATTTTGCCACAACTTTGGAAGTATGCTTGGGGTCATTGTCCATTTGGAAGACCCATTTGCGACCAAGCTTTAACTTCCTGACTGATGTCTTGAGATATTGCTTCAATATATCCACATAATTTTCCTTTCTCATGATGCCATCTATTTTGTGAAGTGCACCAGGCCCTCCTGCAGCAAAGCACCCCCACAGCATGATGCTGCCACCCCCGTGCTTCACGGTTGGGATGGTGTTCTTCGGCTTACAAGCAACCCCCTTTTTCCTCCAAATATAACGATGGTCATTATGGCAAACAGTTCTATTTTTGTTTCATCAGACCAGAGGAATTTCTCCAAAAAGTACGAACTTTGTCCCCATGTGCAGTTGCAAACCGTAGTCTGGCTTTTTTATGGCGGTTTTGGAGCAGTGGCTTCTTCCTTGCTGAGCGGCCTTTCAGGTGATGTCGATATAGGACTCGTTTTACTGTGGATATAGATACTTTTGTACCCGTTTCCTCCAGCATCTTCACAAGGTCCTTTGCTGCTGTTCTGGGATTGATTTGCACTTTTCGCACCAAAGTACGTTCATCTCTAGGAGACAGAACGCGTCTCCTTCCTGAGCGATATAACGGCTGCGTGGTCCCATGGTGTTTATACTTGCGTACTATTGTTTGTACAGATGAACGTGGTACCTTCAGGCGTTTGGAAATTGCTCCCAAGGATGAACCAGACTTGTGGAGGTCTACAAAAAAAATTCTGAGGTCTTGGCTGATTTCTTTTCATTTTCCCATGATGTCAAGCAAAGAGGCACTGAGTTTGAAGGTAGGCCTTGAAATACATCCGCAGGTACACCTCCAATTGACCTAAATGATGTCAATTAGCCTATCATAAGCTTCTAAAGCCATGACATCATTTTTTGGATTTTTCCAAGCTGTTTAAAGGCACAGTCAACTTAGTGTATGTAAACTTCTGAGCCACTGGAATTGTGATGCAGTGAATTATAAGTGAAATAATCTGTCTGTAAATGACTTGTCATGCACAAAGTAGATGTCCTAACCGACTTGCCAAAACTATAGTTTGTTAACAAGAAATTTGTGGAGTGGTTGAAAAACGAGTTTTAATGACTCCAACCTAAGTGTATGTAAACTTCCGACTTCAACTGTAGATAAAATAACAACGAATCTGTCATTACTCTTAATTTTTGGTTTATGAGGATGAACTTAATCTTTTTACTAATGTGAATCATCTAATAAAACATTCTGATTTGGTTGTGAATAATTCATTAAGCCTAGTCATAATTATTTCATGGTAGTGTTCAGATAGAAGATGGGCCCTAAAGACTGTATTAAATCAATATATCTCCAAGGAAAATAACATGATTGTTGACAAAAGGGGTTTTCTGTTTTATTTTTTTCAGGTCATCAGGCGAAGCATCACGACTTTGAAGTTGACAGCTTTGATGCAGTGCAGGTAAGATGCTCAGTGTCCGCCCCCCAATAAATACATAAATATACAGTACCAGTCAAAAGTTTGGACACACCTACTCATTGAAGGGTTTTTCTTTATTTTTACTATTTTCTACATTGACATCAAAACTATGAAATAACACATATGGAATCATGTAGTAACCAAAAAAGTGTTAAACAAATCAAAATATATTTTATATTTGAGATTCTTCAAAAAGCCACCCTTTGCCTTGATGACAGCTTTGCACACTCTTGGCATTCTCTCAACCAGCTTCATGAGGTAGTCACCTGGAATGCATTTCAATTAACAGGTGAGCCTTCTTAAAAGTTAATTTGTGGAATTTCTTTCCTTCGTAATGCGTTTGAGCCAATCAGCAGTGTTGTGACAAGGCGGGGTGTATACAGAAGATAGCTCTATTTGGTAAAAGACCAAGTCCATATTATGGCAAGAACAGCTCAAATAAGCAAAACGAAACAACAGTTCATCGTTACTTTAAGACATGAAGGTCAGTCAATACTGAACATTTCAAGAACTTTGAAAGTTTCTTCAAGTGCAGTCGCAAAAACCATCAAGAGCTATGATGAAACTGGCTCTCATGAGGACCACCACAGGAATGGAAAACCCAGAGTTAACTCTGCTGCAGAGGATAAGTTCATTAGAGTTACCAGCCTCAGAAATTCCAGCCCAAATAAATGCTTCACAGAGTTCAAGTCACAGATCACAAACCTCCAAGGTAACTAGCTAGTTAGCTTGTAGTCCTTAAAGGGTAGCCAACCCTATTAGTAACTGTTAGCTAAAATACAGTAACATTACTGGTTATTTTGTGGGTTAATATAAAATTGGCTGGTCATGTTATTGAGATTGTCAGACAAGCCTAACTGAAGCTAATTGTAGGGATTTACAGTGGGGAAAAAAAGTATTTAGTCAGCCTCCAATTGTGCAAGTTCTCCCACTTAAAAAGATGAGAGAGGCCTGTAGTTTTCATCATAGGTACACGTCAACTATGACAGACAAAATGAGAAAACAAAATCCAGAAAATCACATTGTAGGATTTTTAATGAATTTATTAGCAAATTATGGTGGAAAATAAGTATTTGGTCAATAACAAAAGTTTCTCAATACTTTGTTATATACCCTTTGTTGGCAATGACACAGGTCAAACGTTTTCTGTAAGTCTTCACAAGGTTTTCACACACTGTTGCTGGTATTTTGGCCCATTCCTCCATGCAGATCTCCTCTAGAGCAGTGATGTTTTGGGGCTGTCGCTGGGCAACACAGACTTTCAACTCCCTCCAAAGATTTTCTATGGGGTTGAGATCTGGAGACTGGCTAGGCCACTCCAGGACCTTGAAATGCTTCTTACGAAGCCACTCCTTCGTTGCCCGGGCGGTAGTGTTTGGGATCATTGTCATGCTGTACTCCTGAGTGGCGCAGTGGTCTAACGTTTGACTGTGCCACTAGAGATCCTGGTTCGAATCCAGGCTCTGTCGCGGCCGGCCGCGACCGGGAGACTCATGGGCGGCGCACAATTGGCCCAGCGTCGTCCAGGGTAGGGGAGGGAATGGCCGGCAGGGATGTAGCTCAGTTGATAGAGCATGGCGTTTGCAATGCCAGGGTTGTGGGTTTGATTCCCAAGGGGGGCCAGTATAAAAAAAAAAATGTATTCACTAACTGTAAGTCGCTCTGGATAAGAGCGTCTGCTAAATGACTAAAATGTAAATGTAAATGAAAGACCCAGCCACGTTTCATCTTCAATGCCCTTGCTGATGGAAGGTGGTTTTCACTCAAAATCTCACGATACATGGCCCCATTCATTCTTTCCTTTACACGGATCAGTCGTCCTGGTCCCTTTGCAGAAAAACAGCCCCAAAGCATGATGTTTCCACCCCCATGCTTCACAGTAGGTATGGTGTTCTTTGGATGCAACTCAGCATTCTTTGTCCTCCAAACACGACGAGTTGAGTTTTTACCAAAAAGTTATATTTTGGTTTCATCTGACCATTTGACATTCTCCCAATCCTCTTCTGGATCATCCAAATGCACTCTAGCAAACTTCAGATGGGCCTGGTCATGTACTGGCTTAATCAGGGGGACACGTCTGGCACTGCAGGATTTGAGTCCCTGGCGGCGTAGTGTGTTACTGATGGTAGGCTTTGTTACTTTGGTCCCAGCTCTCTGCAGGTCATTCACTAGGTCCCCCTGTGTGGTTCTGGGATTTTTGCTCACCGTTCTTGTGATCATTTTGACCCCACGGGGTGAGATCTTGCGTGGAGCCCCTGATCGAGGGAGATTATCAGTGATCTTGTATGTCTTCCATTTCCTAATAATTCCTCCCACAGTTGATTTCTTCAAACCAAGCTGCTTACCTATTGCAGATTCAGTCTTCCCAGCCTGGTGTAGGTCTATAATTTTGTTTCTGGTGTCCTTTGACAGCTCTTTGGTCTTGGCCATAGTGGAGTTTGGAGTGTGACTGTTTGAGGTTGTGGACAGGTGTCTTTTATACTGATAACAAGTTCAAACAGGTGCCATTAATACAGCTAACGAGTGGAGGACAGAGGAGCCTCTTAAAGAAGAAGTTACAGGTCTGTGAGAGCTAGAAATCTTGCTTGTTTGTAGGTGACCAAATACTTATTTTCCACCATAATTTGCAAATAAATTCATTAAAAATCCTACAATGTGATTTTCTGGATTCTTTTCTCTCAATTTGTCTGTCATAGTTGACGTGTACCTATGATGAAAATTACAGGCCTCTCTCATCTTTTTAAGTGGGAGAACTTGCACAATTGGTGGCTGACTAAATACTTTTTTCCCCCACTGTATTTCTATTGATAATGTAAAATTAACGGCCATACAGAAAGACTAATGTGAAGGTGAAATTACAGAGGATTAACTTCTGGATGCAATTAAAGACTTTAAGTCCGGGAAAACTCCAGGGCTGGATGGCGGGAAAACTCCAGGGTTGGATGGCATACCAGTCGAGGTATACCAAACCTTTTTTGATATAATCAGAGGACCGTTATTAGCATGTTTTAACCACTCCTATGTAAATGGTAGATTATCAGATACTCAAGAAGAAGGTCTGATTTCATTATTACTGAAACAGGATACAATATAAAGATCCAGTCCATTTAAAAAATTGGAGGGCCCTTACACTTCAGTGTTGTGATGCAAAATGTATAGCACATAGAATTAAAAAGGTATTGTCGAATATTATTCATTGTAATCAGACAGGTTTAATATGTGGATGATACATTGGAGATAATTTAAGGCAAGTACTGGAAACAATAGAACACTATGGAAAATATGGGAAACCAGGCCTGCTATTCATAGCAAACTTTGAAAAGGCATTTGATAAAGTATGATTGGAGTTTATACATTCGAAGTCGGAAGTTTACATACACTTAGGTTGGAGTCATTAAAACTAGCTTTTCAACCACTCCACAAATGTCTTGTTAACAATATATAGTTTTGGCAAGTCGGTTATGACATCTACTTTGTGCATGACATAAGTAATTTTTCCAAAAATTGTTTACAGACAGATTATTTCACTTATAATTCACTGTATCGCAACTCTAGTGGGTCAGAAGTTTAAATACACTAAGTTGACTGTGCCTTTAAACAGCTTGGAAAATTCCAGAAAATGATGTAATGGCTTTAGAAGCTTCTGATAGGCTAATTGACATCATTTGAGTCAATTGGAGGTGTATCTGTGGATGTATTTCAAGGCCTACCTTCAAACTCAGTGCCTCTTTGCTTGACATTATGGGAAAATCAAAAGAAATCAGCCAAGACCTCAGAACTTTTTTTTTAGACCTACACAAGTCTGGGTCATCCTTGGGAGTAATTTCCAAATGCCTGAAGGTACCATGTTAATCTGTACAAACAATAGTACGCAAGTATAAACACCATGGGACCACGCAGCCGTCATATCGCTCAGGAAGGAGACGCGTTCTGTCTCCTAGAGATGAACGTACGTTGGTGCTAAAAGTGCAAATCAATCTCAGAACAACAGCAAAGGACCTTGTGAAGATGCTGGAGGAATCAGGTACAAAAGTATCTATATCCACAGTAAAAAGAGTCCTATATCGACATAACCTGAAAGGCCGCTCAGCAAGGAAGAAGCCACTGCTCCAAAACCGCCATAAAAAAGCCAGACTACAGTTTGCAACTGCACATGGGGACAAAGATCGTACTTTTTGGAGAAATGTCCTCTGGTCTGATGAAATAAAAATATAACTGTTTTGGCCATAATGACCATCGTTATCCCGTGTAGCTCAGTTGGTAGAGCATGGCGTTTCCAACGCCAGGGTTGTGGGTTCTTTTCCCACGGGGGGCCAGTATGAAAAAAAAGAAAATGAATGCACTCACTAACTGTAAGTCGCTCTGGATAAGAGCGTCTGCTAAATGACTAAAATCTAAATGTAAATGTTATGTTTGGAGGAAAAAGGGGGTACTTGCAAGCCGAAGAACACCATCCCAACCGTTATGTACGGGGGTGGCAGCATCATCCTGTGGGGGTGCTTTGCTGCAGGAGGGACTGGTGCACTTCACAAAATAGATGGCATCATGAGGAAGGAAAATTGCGAATATATTGAAGCAACATCTCAAGACATCAGTCAGGAAGTTAAAGCTTGGTCGCAAATGGGTCTTCCAAATGGACAATGACCCCAAGCATACTTCCAAAGTTGTGGCAAAATGGCTTAAGGACAACAAAGTCAAGGTATTGGAGTGGCCATCACAAAGCCCTGACCTCAATCCTATAGAAAATGTGTAGGCAGAACTGAAAAAGCGTGTGCGAGCAAGGAGGCCTACAAACCTGATTCAGTTACACCAGCTCTGTCAGGAGGACTGGGCCAAACTTCACCCAACTTATTGTGGGAAGCTTGTGGAAGGCTACCTGAAACGTTTGACCCAAGATAAACAATTTAAAGGCAATGCTACCAAATACTAATTGAGTGGATGTAAACTTCTGACCCACTGGGAATGTGATGAAAGAAATAAAAGCTTAAATAAATAATTCTCTCTACTATTATTCTGACATTTCACATTCTTAAAATAAAGTCGTGATCCTAACTGACCTAAACCAGGGAATTTTTACTAGGATTAAATGTCAGGAATTGTGAAAAACTGAGTTTAAATATATTTGGCTAAGGTGTATGTAAACTTCCGACTTCAACTGTATATAAATGCTGTGAGCAATTCAATTTAGGAGAATCTCTTATAAAATGGGTTAAAATCATGTATAGTAACCCTAGGTGTAAAATAGTAAACAATGGCTATTTCTCAGAAAGTTTTAAACTGTCAAGAGGAGTAAAACAAGGTTGTCCACTATCGGCATATCTATTTACAGTGAGCTAAAAAAGTATTTGATCCCCTGCTGATTTTGTACGGTTGCCCACTGACAAAGAAATGATCAGTCTATAATTTTAATGGTAGGTGTATTTGAACAGTGAGAGACAGAATAACAACACAAAAATCCAGAAAAACGCATGTCAAAAATGTTATAAATTGATTTGCATTTTAATGAGGGAAATAAGTATTTGACCCCCTCACGATCAGAAAGATTTCTGGCTCCCAGGTGTCTTTTATACAGGTAACGAGCTGAGATTAGGAGCACACTCTTTAAGGGAGTGCTCCTAATCTCAGCTTGTTACCTGTATAAAAGACACCTGTCCACAGAAGCAATCAATCAATCAGATTCCAAACTCTCCACCATGGCCAAGACCAAAGTGCTCTCCAAGGATGTCAGGGACAAGATTGTAGACCTACACAAGGCTGGAATGGGCTACAAGACCATTCGCCAAGCAGCTTGGTGAGAAGGTGACAACAGTTGGTGCGATTATTCGCAAATGGAAGAAACACAAAAGAACTGTCAATCTCCCTCGGCCAGGGGCTCCATTCAAGATCTCACCTCGTGGAGTTGCAATGACCATGAGAATGGTGAGGAATCAGCCCAGAACTACACGGGAGGGTCTTGTCAATGATCTCAAGGCAGCTGGGACCATAGTCACCAAGAAAACAATTGGTGATACACTATGCAGACGACACCATTTTGTATACATCTGGCCCTTCATTGGACACTGTGTTAACAAACCTCCAAACGAGCTTCAATGCCATACAACAATCCTTCAGTAGCCTCCAACTGCTCTTAAACACTAGTAAAACTAAATGCATGCTTTTCAATCGAACGCTGCTGGCACCCGCCCACCCGACTAGAATCACCACTCTCGACGGGTCTGACCTAGAGTATGTGGACAACTACAAATACCTAGGTGTCTGGTTAGACTGTAAACTCTCCTTCCAGACTCACATAAAGAATCTCCAATCCAAAGTTAAATCTAGAATCGGCTTCCTATTTCGCAACAAAGCCTCCTTCACTCATGCTGCCAAACATGCCCTCGTAAAACTGACTATCCTACCGATCCTTGACTTCGGCGATGTCATTTACAAAATAGCCTCCAACACTCTACTCAGCAAATTGGATGTAGTCTATCACAGTGCCATCCGTTTTGTCTCCAAATCCCCATACACTACCCACCACTGTGACGTGTACGCTCTTGTTGGCTGGTCCTCACTACATGTTCGTCGTCAAACCCACTGGCTCCAGGCCATCTATAAATCACTGCTAGGCAAATCCCCGCCTTATCTTAGCTCATTGGTCACCATAGCAGCACCCACCCGTAGTCTGCGCTCCAGCAGGTATATCTCACTGGTCATTCCCAAAGCCAACACCTCCTTTGGCCGCCATTCCTTCCAGTTCTCTGCTGCCAATGACTGGAACGAATTGCAAAAATCTCTGAAGCTGGAGACTCTTATCTCCCTCACTAACTTTAAGCATCAGTTGTCAGAGCACCTTACCGATCACTGCACCTGTACACAGCCCATCTGAAATTAGCCCACCCAACTACCTCATCCCTATATTGTTATTTATTTTGCTCTTTTGCACCCCAGTATCTCTATTTGCATATAATCTCTTGCACATCTAGCATTCCAGTGTTAATACTAATTGTAATTATTTTGCACTATAGCCTATTTATTGCCTTAACTCCATAACTTGCTACATTTGCACACACTGTATATATATTTTCTGTTGTATTTTTGACTTTATGTTTTTTTACCCCATATGTAACTCTGTGTTGTTTTTATCGCACTGCTTTGCTTTATCTTGGCCAGGTCGCAGTTGTAAATGAGAACTTGTTCTCAACTGGCTTACCTGGTTAAATAAAGGTGAAATAAAATAATAAAATAATAAAATAAATAAAGGACTGAAATCCTGCAGCGCCCGCAAGGTTCCCCTGCTCAAGAAAGCCATATACATGCCCGTCTGAAGTTTGCCAATGAACATCTGAATGATTCAGAGGAGAACTGGGTGAAAGTGCTGTGGTCAGATGAGACCAAAATGGAGCTCTTTGGCATCAACTTAATTCGCCGTGTTTGGAGGAGGAGGAATGCTGCCTATGACCCCAAGAACACCATCCCCACCGTCAAACATGGAGGTGGAAACATTATGCTTTGGGGGTGTTTTTCTGCTAAGTGGACAGGACAACTTCACCGCATCAAAGGGACCATGTACCATCAAATCTTGGGTGAGAACCTCCTTCCCTCAGCCAGGGCATTGAAAATGGGTCGTGGATGGGTATTCCAGCATGACAATGACCCAAAACACACTGCCAAGGCAACAAAGGAGTGGCTCAAGAAGAAGCACATTAAGGTCCTGGAGTGGCCTAGCCAGTCTCCAGACCTTAATCCCATAGAAAATCTGTGGAGGGAGCTGAAGATTCGAGTTGCCAAACGTCAGCCTCGAAACCTTAATGACTTGGAGAAGATCTGCAAAGAGGAGTGGGACAAAATCCCTCCTGAGATGTGTGCAAACCTGGTGGCCAACTACAAGAAACGTCTGACCTCTGTGATTGCCAAAAAGGGTTTTGCCACCAAGTACTAAGTCATGTTTTGCAGAGGGGTCAAATACTTATTTCCCTCATTTAATATGCAAATCAATTTATAACATTTTTGACATTCGTTTTTCTGGATTTTGTTGTTGTTATTGTGTCTCTTACTGTTCAAATAAACCTACCATTAAAATTATAGACTGATCATGTCTTTTGTCAGTGGGCAAACGTACAAAATCAGCAGGGGATCAAATACTTTTTTCCCTCACTGTATTATGGCCATCAAAATGTTAGCTATTAAAATCATATCCAACAATATTATCAAGGGATTAGAAATCCAGGGCTTAAAAACAAAGGTGTCATTGTACGCTGATGATTCATTATTTATTTTAAATCTGCAACTTGAATCCTTCCACAGCCTCATATATGATCTAGATACATTTTCTAAACTCTCTGGATTACAACCAAATTATGACAAATGTACTATATTACGTATTGGATCACTAAAAAATAGATTTTTTTACATTACCAAGTAGTTTACCAATAAAATGGTCTGATGGTGATGTGGATATACTCGGAATACATATCCCAAAGGAAATAAATGATCTCACTCCAATACATTTTAATAGAAAGTTAGCAAAAATAGATAAGATCTTGCTACCATGGAAAGGTGGGTGCCTGTCAATTTGTGGAAAAATCCCCCTGATTAACTCTTTAGCCTAGCGAACAGTTTTTTAAATTATATGAGAAAAAGATATTCCATTTGATTTGGAACGGCAAGCCAGACAAAATTAAACGGGCCTATTTATATAATGAATATGAATTCGGAGGACAAAAATTATTAAATATTAAATATTAAATTAGACCTATCACTAAAAGCTTCAGTCATACAAAAGTTATACTTAAATCCGAACTGGTTCTCTAGCAAATTAGTAAGATTCTCACCCCATGTTTAAGAATGGCCTTTTTCCCTTTATTCAGATAACAACCTCTCACTTTCAGTTATTTGAAAAGGAAATAATCTCCCAAATATCACTATTTCTAAAACAAGCCATAGAAAGTTGGTTGCAATTTCAATTGAATCCTCCAGAAACGACAGAACAAATAACGCAACAAATATTGTGGTTAAACTCAAATATACTAATTGATAAAAAACAATTATTTTTTGAATAAAAAAAAAAAAAAAAGTTATCTTAGTAAATGATATCATACGTAGGACTGGTGGAGTTATGTTAGGCTCCCGAGTGGCGCATCTCAGGGCTTGAGGCGTCACTACAGACCCCCTGGTTCGATTCCAGGCTGTATCACAACCGGCCGTGATTGGGAGTCACATAGGGCGGCGCACAATTGGCCCAGCGTCGTCCGGGTTTGGCCGGTGTAGGCCGTCATTGTAAATAAGAATTTGTTCTTAACTGACTTGCCTAGTTAAATAAAGGTAAAATAAATAAATAAAATGTTGCACATGCAGCTAACAAAAAAATATGGAAATGTCTGCTCTACCCAAAATTAAAACCAAATAATTGCAGCAAAAAAGGAAAGTGGAAGGAGGAACTTGTCTGTTGGCCCTGCATTAAAAAACATAATTGGTTAAAGAAATAAAAAAAAGTATACCAGTTTCATTTAAGGACCAAAGGATTGACAGCCGTCCCATATAGCAAAATAGTTTGGAAGAGATTTTTGACGTACCGATCCCATGGCATAGTGTTTATGAACTGTTACGCAAAACGACGCCGGATTCAAAACTTATAATTTTTCAATTTAAATTATTATACAAAATTCTTGCTACCAATAGAATGTTATTTATATGGGGGATACAATCTTCCCAGCTCTGCAGATTTTGCTGCGAAGAGACAGAATCATTAGATAATTTGTTTTGGTTCTGTCCATTTGTAGCTTGTTTTTGGTCACAGGTCCAGGAATGACTAAAGGATTGCAATATTTACCTGGAGCTAACCCTGCAGATAGCATTACTGGGTGATCTGAAAAGTCATAGTCAATCGATCAATAACATAATAATACTATTAGCAAAAATGTTTATTTTCAATTCACAATCTGTAGAAACAATGAGAACAGAAAGGTTCAAATCTTTTGTGAAACATCAAAGTACAGTTGAAATATATATGGCAAATAGAAATCCAATATGGATGGTGTTAAGAGATAGATGGGAGGTGTTGAATGGAGCTGAAGGATGGGACTAATAACAACAACTAATAACAACAAGATAACTAATGTAAAGCATACTGTGTCCATAATAAGTATATAGGTTATAGGTTGAGAGCTTTTGTGGAAGAGCACAGTTAGAAAGATATGGCATATAGAAGCAAACTGGATGGACATCATGAAAATGATCGGAGGAAGTTCAGGAGTAAAAACAAACAAGATTCTCTGGTCTGATGAAACCACGATTGAACTCTTTGGCCTGAATGCCAAGTGTCACGTCTGGAGGAAACCTGGCACCATCCCTACGGTGAAGCATGGTGGTGGCAGCATCATGGTGGTGGCAGCATCATGGGGGTGGCAGCATCATGGGGGTGGCAGCATCATGGGGGTGGCAGCATCATGGGGGTGGCAGCATCATGGGGGTGGCAGCATCATGGGGGTGGCAGCATCATGGGGGTGGCAGCATCATGGGGGTGGCAGCATCATGGTGGTGGCAGCATCATGGTGGTGGCAGCATCATGGGGGGTGGCAGCATCATGGGGGGTGGCAGCATCATGGGGGGTGGCAGCATCGTGGTGGTGGCAGCATCATGGGGGTGGCAGCATCATGCTGTGGGGAGAAACTCCCCAAATACAGCTGTGCCAAGCTTGTAGCGTCATACCCAAGAAGACTCAAGGCTGTAATCACTGCCAAAGGTGCTTCAACAAAGTACTGAGTCAAGGGTC